>JAXLNO010004150.1:15000-19987 GCA_038087875.1 Malacoraja senta | reverse complement strand
AAACTGCTCGGAATCGCAACTATTTGTCGGACAACTGAAGCAAAAATGTGTATGTTTGAGGTAAGGGTTTGAACGGGAATAAAGACGGGCAGTTGGGGGTTGGATGCAGAGACAGCAGATGAGCTTTGTTTAGTGTAGGAACAAACTGTAGTTGCTGGTTTAACCAAAGCGAGGCACATTAATCTAGAGTAGCTCAGCGGATGGCATCATCTCTGGGGGAAAACCAATGGGTGACGTTCGGGTCGATACCTTTCTTCAGACTGAGTGCCAGGGGAGAGGGGAATAAGAGATAAGGATGGTACTAGGAAAATAATTGGAAGATATGCAAAAAGCGATAATCAAAGAAATAACTTCCCCTCCATCTTCCCCTCCCTTTGACCCTCCCCTCGCTCTTCCCCTCCGCCTAACCATCGCTCTTCCCCTCCCTCTGCCGCTCCTCTCCCTGCCCACCCGCCGCCCCTCCCTCTGTACCTCACTCTACCCCTCCTTTCTCTCTCCCTCTACCCTCCATCACACTTCCGTATAAATCCTCACGCCCTTCGTTGCACCATCCGTTCCTCCCCTTCCTTTTTCATCCTTCCTCACCTTCCTCTCCCACTTCTTCCCTCCTCTCCCCTTCCTCCCTCTCTCCCTTCCTCCCGATCCTCCTTCTCTCCTGCACCCTCCCGCTTCAGCCCCTCACTTTCCATTCCTCTCCCTTCCCTCCCCCTCCACCCCCTCCCCCTCCCTCTCCCCTCCCTTCCACCCCTCTCGCATCCCTTCCCTCCGTCAGCCTCACTTCCCTCCAGTTCTCCCTCCTATGCGTCTCCATCCTCCTCCTACTCTCCACCTGCACATCTTCCTCTCCTTCACCTTCCACCTTCCCCTCCCTCTCCCCTTTCCCCCCATCCCCCATACTCCCCTTCCCCTCCCCATCCCGACAAATCCTCTCCCGTACCTCTTCCTCTACCCCACACTTCCCTGCCTCTCTCCCTCACTCTGCTCCTCCATCGCACTTCCAACACCTACTCCCTCACCCCTTCCTTCGACCCTTCCCGCTGCCCCCTCCCTCCGCCCCTCCCTGTGGCGCTCCCTATGACTAACACTCTCCTCCCCCTTCCTCTCCCCCTCTCTCTCACCCTACCTCCCCCTTCCTCACCCTCCATCTTCCTTTCCCCTCGCTCCCTCTCCCGTTCCATCCCCCCTGCCTCCTCCCTTCCTCTCCCTTCCTCCCGTCCACCCTCCCTCCCCTACCTATCGCCTCCTCCCCCTTCATCACCCCCTTCATCTCCCCCTCCATCCACCTCTCTGTTCCCTTCCTCCACCCTCTCTCCCCTTCCTCTCACTTACACCCATCCCTTCCCACCCTTTTCTCCCTCCCCTATACTTCCACCCCCTCTGCCTCCCCTTCCTCCACCCTCTTCCCGCCCCTTCATCCACACCCCTTCTCCCCCTTCATCCACCCTTCCTCCCACCTTCCCCACCCCCATCGCCTCATTCGCCCCTTCCTCAGCTCCTTTCACCCCCTCCCTCGGCCCCTCTTCTGGCGCTCCTTCCCCTTTCTCCCCCCTCCATCTCCCCCTCCCACTCCCCGTAGCTCCCCATCCTCCTCTTCTTCCCCTGCATCCCCTTTCTCCTCTTAATTCCCCCACATTCCCCCTCAACACCTTCCATTCCCCTCCCCCTTCCCCTTCCTCTCCCCTCCCTCCCGCTTCCTTCCACTCCTCCCGCTTCCCACCCCCTACACCCCTGCCACTCCCCCATCCCGCTCCCTCCCCATTCGTCCTCTTCCCTCCCCCTCTACTCTTCTCATTCCTCCCCCGCACACCCTCCTCCCTTCCCTTCATCTTCCAATCTCCCCATCCACTTTACGCTCTCCTGCCTCCCTTTCCTCTCTCCCCCCTCCCTCCCTCCCTACCCCCCCTCTCTCTTCTCCCCCCACTCCCTCCCTTCCTCCTGCCTTTCTCCCTCCACCTCCCTCATACCCTCCTCTGCACACTCCATTTCCTCTCCCTTCCCCCTCACCCCATCCCCTCCTCGTCCCTCTCTTTACGTCCCGCCCCTCCTCCTCTCCCCTCCCTCCCACTCTCCACCCCCTCCCTCTCCCCCACTGTCCCCCTCCCTCTCCCCCTCCCTCTCCCCTCTCTCTATATTCCCCCCTCCCTCACCCTTGCTCTCCCCCTTCTCCCCTCCTCTCACCCTACCCCTCCGCCTCCTCCTCCCCCCTCCTCCTCCCCGTCCTTCCCCCTCTCCACCTTCCCTCTCCCTCCACTTCCTTTCTCACCCTCCCTCCCCTCCCTCTCCCCCTTTCTCAATCTCATAATGTCCTAGATAGAGTAACAGAGTAACACCGTGTAGAAACAGACCCTTCGGCCCAACTGGCCCACAGCGGCCAACAATGTCCCAGCTACACTCGTCCCACATGCCTGCGCTTAGTCCATATCCCTCCAAACCGGTTATGTCCATGTACCTTTCTAACTGTTTCTTAAACGTTGGGATAGTCCCAGCCTCAACTACCTCTTCTGGCAGCTTGATCAATACACCCACCACCCTTTGTGTGAAAACGTTTCTCCTCGGATTCCTATTAAATCTTTTTCCTTTCACCTTGAACCTCTATCCTCTGGTCCTCGTTTCTGGACAAATCTTAGTAAAGACTCAGTGCATCGACCCGATCTATTCCTCTCATGATTTTGTGCACCTCTATAAAATCTTCCCCAAATCCTCCTGGCTGCATGGATTAGAGACTCTCCTCTCCTTATCGCTCACGCCCTCTAGTCCCGGCAACATCCGCGTAAATGTTTTCTGATCCCTTCCAAACTTCACAATACATTTCCTATAACACTGACACACAACACCAGTGTGTCAGTCCATCAGTATTACCCCGATGTTTGTCACTCAATCAGTGCTATCGTACAGTGTGTCACTCCATCAGCTCTACAACACAGTGTGTCAGTCCATCAATACCATGCCCCAGTGTGTCACCCCATCAGTCCCATCAAACAGTGTGTCACAACATCGGTACTTCCCCACAGTGTATCACTCCATCATAACTACCCACAGTGTATCACTCCATTGGTACTCAGCGCATTTGACCTCAGCGCAGCATTTGATACTGTCGACCACACCATTCTAATTGACCGTCTCCGGTATGGGGTTGGTATTGATGTCACTGCACTGAGCTGGTTCATCTCCTACCTCAAAGGTAGGAGTTTCTCGACTAACATAGGCAACTCTTTCTCCTCCCCAGCTAATCTCTGCTGTGGGGTTCCACAAGGTTCCATCCTTGGCCCCATTCTCTTCTCCCTGTATATGCTCCCCTTAGACCAAGTCGTTGAAAGGCACGGCATTTCCTTCCATTGCTACGCAGACGATACACAACTCTATCTCCTCCTGAAGCCTAAAAAACAATCAAATCTGTTTAACCTTACCCACTGCCTCTAGGATATAAAGTGTTGGATGGCCCAGAACTTCCTCCAACTAAACGAGAGTAAGTCTGAGGTCATCCTTCTCGGCCCCTCGGACTCAATCAAAATGATAGCAGGCAGCCTTGGAAACCTTACCCCACTACTCAAACCTCACGTCAAAAACCTTGGCGTGATATTTGACTCAGCAGTGAAATTTGACAAACAAGTCAATGCCGTGGTAAAAACTAGCTTCTTTCAGCTTCGGACGATAGCTAAAATAAAACAATTCCTCCACTTTGATGACCTCGAAAAGATCATCCACACATTCATCTCCTCCCGCCTAGATTACTGCAACTCCCTTTACACTGGCATCAGCCAATCTTCCCTGTCCCGCCTGCAACTGGTCCAAAACGCAGCAGCGAGACTTCTGACGGCCACCCGAAAAAGGGACATCACCCCCCCCCCCCGATCCTGGCCTCTCTCCACTGGCTCCCTGTGCGGTTCCGTATAAACTTCAATATCCTCCTCCATGTCTACAAAGCCCTCAATGGGCTTGCGCCCACCTACATTAAAAGTCTTCTCACCCACCACTCCAACTCCAGGTCCCTCAGATCGGCCGACTTGGGGTTGCCGAATATCCCGCGGTCTAGGCATAAGCTCAGGGGCGACCGCGCCTTTGCGGTTGCAGCTCCTAGACTGTGGAACAGCATCCCCTTTCCCATCAGAACTGCCCCCTCCATCGACTCCTTTAAGTCAAGACTAAAAACGTTTCTATACTCCCAAGCCTTGCTTGACATCCTCTGAGCGAGGGCTATATGTATGTAGTTTGTTTGTTTATATTATTCTTATAACAAATGTAAAGCACTTTGGCCAACGAGAGTTGTTTTTAAATGTGCTATATAAATAAATGTCACTTGACTTGACTTGACAGAGCATTATCAACAGCAAAGAGACATACAGACGCAGTGAGCAGCAACAAGAGACACAACAAGAAAGAACTTAATCATTCTCATCTTTAACATTTAAATTGTTCTTATATTTTAAGAGTCATTCACATTTTAAAAGTTTAATAAATCCTTTTCCACTTTTCAAGTCTGCGTGTTCTTCATCACAATGGGAACCTAATAGGCAGGAATGGCTGCTCTGTGGGAGAGCCACGAAGAGTGCATTGGGGGAGGTTGTGGGGAGATGGACTGAATGCGTGGGTGGAAGGGGAATGGCAAGGTGCAGAGTGGGGGGGGGGGTGAAGGGAGGTGGGGTGACTGAATGAACTCCCACCACACCAGCCAGGAGTGACTGCACTTCCAGCCCACCAGCCATGAATAAGTGAACTGCCAGCCCACCAGCTGTAAGTGACTGAACTGCCAGACCACCAGCCGTGGGTTACTGCACTGCCAGCCCTCCAGCCATGAGTAAGTGAACTGCCAGCCCACCAGCTGCAAGTGGCTGACGTGCCAGCCCACCAGCTGTGAGTGACTGCACTGACAGCCCACCAGCCATGAGTAAGTGAACTGCCAGCTCACCAGCTGTACGTGACTGAACTGCCAGCCCACCAGCCGTGAGTGACTGCACTGCCAGCCCAACAATCCATTCAGTCCACCCGC
>JAXLNO010004150.1:0-10000 GCA_038087875.1 Malacoraja senta | reverse complement strand
TGTCTGCTGGAGGGTGGTGTGTGTGATGGACTGTGTGTGTGTGTGTGTGTGTGTGTGTGTGTGATGGAGGGTGTGTGTGTGGGATGGAGGGTGTGTGTGTCTGCTGGAGGGTATGTGTGTGTGTGGGGGGGGGGTGGAGGGTCTGTGTGTGTGATGGACGGTGTGTGTGTGATGGAGGGTCTGTGTGTGGGATGGAGGGTGGTGTAGGTCTGCTGGAGGGTGTTTCTGTGTGAGCCAACCAGCCGTGAGTGAGTGAACTTCCAGCCCACCAGCTGTGAGTGACTCAACTGCCAGCCCACCAGCCGTGAATGACTGAACTGCCAGCCCACCTGCCGTGAGTGAGTGAACTTCAGCCCACCAGCCGTGAATGACTGAACTGCCAGCCCACCAGCTGTGAGTGACTTAACTGTCAGCCCACCAGCCGTGAGTGAGTGAACTGCCCTCCCACTAGCCCTGACTGACTGAACTGCGAGTCCAAGAATCCATTCGGCCCACGATGTCTATACTAGCCCCCCCCCCTGGAAAACACACCCTTCGGCCCACAAGACCTATACTAGCGCGCCAGAAGCCCCCCCTACCTCTACTGGCCACCAATATTGGAATTGGTGGAGAGGTAGAATATTGCGTTCGGGGACGAGCCCTCCCGTGAGAACATGTGACCCAACGGGTCCCACTGAGTCTAGTTTTCTCTAACATTGTCTCACAAACAAAAATCCACACGCAATCACACAAACACTCTCACCCACATTTACTAATGCTCACACACTCACACGCACACTCACGCACTCACGCAGACACAAACACAAGTAAATACAGTCGCTCTTACATACGCTGCCGCACTCACACACGCCGACCCGTCTGCACACTTACACATTTTGTGATTCAGAAGGATTCCAGGGTGTTCGCGGCGAGCTGCACAACGCAGCGCAGCCGGGAATGTCCCCGGTGAGCTGGGCCGCCCTTCATTCGGCCCAGTAGTCACGGCTCGCCCACCGCGGACGGCCATGGGAGCCGCGCCTCGGTAGCGAGGATGGAGCCTCGAGCAATGACAGCGAGCGAGGTGGACGGTCGGAGAGTGAGGAAGGCCGCCGGGAACGAAGGGGGTCCCCGGTGCGGCGGCAGGCAGGAGTTGGAACTATTCGATCAACGTTTGTAACTTTGTCGGCGTCAAAATGTGGCGAGACTTGTGTACGGCCTCGGTGAGGTCTGCGACATGATTTCACCGGGTTGTCAGTAAAACTAAGTATTTCATCTACCTGGGTACACGTGACAATAAAGTACCATTGAATCATTGACATTCTTGCAAACGCATACACTTACACTCACACACACACACACACACACACACACACACTCCAACTGATTCACACAATCTCACACATTCACACTTAAATACACGTGCTAACACACTCATGCATGGACACACACACCCATACTGTCACACACACACAATAACCAATGCGAGTCAGGATGCATCTCTGGAGATGTTTAGTTGAGTTTTTACAATTTGGTTTAGTTTATTGTCACGTGTACCGAGGTACAATGAAATGCTTTTGTTGCGTATAGATAGCTTTTACAGTGTATAGATACATGATAAGGGGATAAGGTTTAGTGCAAGGTAATGCCAGGAAAGTCCCATCAAGGATCGGCCGAGGGTCACCAAAGAGGTAGATAGTAGTTCAGCACTGGTTGTGATAGGATGATTCAGTTGCCTGATAACAGCGGGGAAGGAAGTGTCCTTGAATCTGGAGGTGTGCGTTTTCACACTTCTCTATCTGTTGCCTGATGGGAGAGGGGAGAAGAAGGAATGACCAGGGTGAGAATCGTGGATTTTGCAGCTGGCCTTGCCGAGGCAGCGTGAGGTATAAATTGAGTCAATGGAAGGGAGATTAGTTTGTGCCACCGTCTGGATGACGTCCACAATTTGCTGCAATTACTTACTGTCTTGGATGGAGCTTCTTCTTCTTGCGATTGAAACATAAACCAAAGGAATAGTTAGATCTCAAGCCGGTGTTGAGCAGCCAGCTTGTTGTCTCTGTTGGCGTCAATGTCTGCCAGGCCCTGACAGAGCTCCATTTGGTGGGTGGTAGAGCGGGCACCCAGAGATGACATGGTTGGCTGTCTGTTGTTCTGCTCCACATTCACAGGCTGGGTTCTGGCGGAGGGAGCCCCCATCTCCACATGCTGGCATTGAAACGCCCAACTCCAGTACCAAGTCTGTTGAACTTCACGCATGCCCCTCTGGGGAGCTCAGACCCTGGACAACTTTTATCTGGTGAAGAGATGTAGCTGTGTAATGGAGATGAGGTTGCCTTCCACTCCTGTGACCACTTGGTGGCTATCCAGTGTGCTTTTGTCTCAGTTGGCTGGATGGATGCTAGGAGTTGTTTTCCATGTGGAGCAAAGGGGTGACGGTACTTCAGTCGGGGTGGCCTCTGCTCTTTGCTGATAGCCTGATGGAGGAGGTGATCTGGGTCTATGGCACGACGAGATAGTGCCAGAGTTGCTGCTTGCCTTCGGATCCCTGCAGGCGGAATGCCCGCAAGTATAGGGAGCTGCTCGACTGGAGTAGGTTGAAGGCACCCAATGATGGTTCACAAGGTGCTGTTCAGGCTCGTGTCTACCAGGCTAGTATGTCTGCTTCTACTCCATACGGGTGCGCAGTACTCAGCTGGAGCACACACAAGAGCTAAGGCAGAGGTGTGAAGAGTTGATGTCCTGGCTCCCCAACTTGTTCCTGCCAGGTGTCGGATGAGGCCGCTACGTGCCGTGACCTTGTCGCGGAGACCAGCCAGGTGTTGACGAAATGTAAGCGACCTGTCCAGCTTTACGGAGCTGCCCAGATGGAGTTGTTCCCAAACCAAGCTGCGATGGTTTTTGATAAAATACCTTGTATGGTGCAACTGTAGAAGTTGGTGAGAGTTGTAGGCGACATGCCGATCTACCGATGCCTTCTCAGAACATGAATAGGTGACGTTTCTGTTCGGGACCCTTCTTCAGACTGGTTGTGGTAGGAAGGGGAGAAGGCTGGAACAGAGGGAGGCAGGAAAAAGTGAGTTGAATGATGTGCGGATGCAGATTAATAGGGTTGTTATAGTCATGTGGTTGATTCCTGAGATTCAACTATATAAGGAGTGAGATCAAGATTGAAGAGGATGGAATTATAAAGAGAGGGGAAGGAATATCGGTGGAAGGGGGGGGTAGAGTAGATGAGTGGGTTGGAATCCGTTTGAGGCACGAGGGAGGGGAAAGCGGGAATTTTCACGCTATCTACCTAACATTGGAGAATTCAATGTTCATACCCTTAGGTTGCAAGGTACCAAAGCGGAATATGAAGTGGCGGTCTTTCAGTTTGCATGTTGCCTCACTCTGGCAATGGAGGAGGCCCAGGGCAGAAAGGTCAGCGTGGGAAGGGGAGTTACAATGGTTAGCAACGGGGAGATCCGGCAGGCCTTGGCGGAACGAGGGTAAGTGTTCGTCTAAAACGTCTCCGAGTCTACGCTCGACCACGCCGATGTAAAGGAGGCCATATCTGGAACACCGCATGCAACACATGAGATTAGAGGAGGTGCCGGTGAACATCTGTCTCACCTGGAAGTGCTGCTGGAGTGTGAGGGAAGGGGTATATGGACAGCTGTTACATCCCATGGTGGCTCACCGTTTTAACCGCACTTCCCAAGGAAGGTGTTGGAGAGAGAAGTGAGGGCGAGCAGGAGGAGAGTTGGGGAAATGAAGAGACAGATACGGAGTACAAAGATGAAAGGGAGAGATAGCGGAGAAGACGAAAGTGGAAGAGGTGGAGGGAGAGTGAACTATTAAATGTAGTGTGGGAAGATGGAGAGAGAGAAGAGTTCAGAGCGAGTGGGTTGGTAAAAGGGAGAGAGGGAAGGGTCAGAGAGATACAGTGAAACTGAGGGAGATATACAGTGAGAGTGAGAGGGGAGCGAGGGGTAAGGGAAGAAAGGTTGACAGAGATATGCCGGCGCAGAGAGGGAGAATAGAGAGAGTAGTGGAGAGAGTGACAGTTCAGAGAGAGGACAGCGGTAAGGATGGAGGGAGAGAGAAAGAGAGGAGGGAGAGGGGCTGCATGATTCGCCGTTTTCTGTAGGTTTAGGACAATTCTGAGGCACAATGCTTCTGTTCTCTGGGTGTCTTTGTGAGTCTCTGGGTCGTTCCTCCTCAGAAGTGATGAAGGCAGTGGATGTTATTGTCCCATGGTATAGTCAGATCTATTCCAGGCAAGCAGGGAGTGAATGGTTACCGGGGTCAGTCGCCGGGAGTGTGGGGTTGAGGTCACAGTCAGTCAGTGAAGCCGCGATCATATTGAGTGGTGAAGCAGAGTGGAGGGATGGGGGCCATTTTAGTTCGAGGTGATGTGTTGAACTAATTCCTCAACCTGTGGACAAAGGGCGCCCAGTCCAGTCCACCTTCAAACTGGGCACCAGAAGCCCTGAGAGGGTCCCTGGAATTTGGCATTGCCTTGCTGAGTGAAACGGATTGAAGGAAATCAGACAAACAACATGAGGTGGTGAGTTGGATCTGATGGAGTTTGAAACAATATTCCCTTTGCTGGAACAATGCCGCCTCTCCCAATTTCCATCCCTCAGTATCTATCGCCACAATTCCCAGTCTTTGTAGTTTCTCAATCAATTCCCTGAATAACTCACAACCTGTCTCAGCAGGGATTTCACTCGGCTGATGTCATCTATTTGTGAATCATTTCTAAATCTCTATTTTTAAACTCTGTTGAAACTTCACTGTCCCGGTGGAGACGGAAAATGGTATAAAATCTCCAGGAATGTTCTGCCTCAGCATTTCATTCCGAGACATTACCGGTAGCTCACGGGGACACGTCGCTGGGCAGAGAAAATGGGGCAGCATATTTATGAATATTACGCCGTGGAGAGAATCGTGTACGCGATCATTGCTGCCGTTGGAGTCCCTTGTAAGTGAGCAGAACAATTCAAGTTTTATAACTCCGTGTGTTAACCGGTGTTGACCTGATTCTCATCATGTTACAAGTTCCCAACTGATGATCGTTGTACAATAATATGTGAAGAATATCAATCCTCGCAGTGAAATATTTGTGAATTAACGCTGTGATTTTCCTTATTTCCAGACAGCTGAAACTAAGCCTCTTTTTCTCTCACTGCTGCCGGCCAGGAGCCACTAGAATGGTGTTCTTGCCTTCAGTGGGACCTTGCCCAGAGTTGTCCCAGTGCTCGGGACAGGCAGGCAGGCAGGCAACTCTCCGGGACGGTGTGACTGGGAGAGAGGGGTTCACATTGTGAAGTTCACTGTGTCTGAGTTATTGATCAGAGTGAACACCCGCTCCTGTGGACACTGTGTCTCACTGTCTAGTCTGTCTGTCACAGTCGGATACCACCCACAGCCTGTTGGTCAATAATTGGATCGATCTCCTGAACCAGTGGCCACGGATCTACCGGCGTGTGTGTGTTGTTACTTCACCTGCACCATCTTGAGTCTGCTGAGATTAGCCGCTGTATGTCTAAACTAACCCGATTAACTCCCCCCCCCTGTCTCTGTGCTTTGGTACATATATCCCACACCATCCATACATGCGGATAATAGGTTGCATTCCTGGCACCGTCTGGATTTCGTGTGTGGGAAAGAACTGCAGATGCTGGTTTAAATCGAAGATAGACACAAAGTGCTGGAGTAACTCAGCGGGACGGGCAGCATCTCTGGAGAGAAGGAATGTGTGACGTTTCGGATCAAGACCCTTCTTCAGTCCCATTCCTTCTCTCCAGAGATGCTGCCTGTCCCGCTGAGTTACTCCGCTTTCTGCGTCGACCGTCTGGACCACAAGGGGTGGACTCCCATTTGCAACAATTGGCCTCTGATTCAGGAGGGAAGTGTGAAGGGCACCTTGTGTGGGGAGAGAGAGAAAGAGGAATATCAGAGATGATTGGATATGGCGGCCATTGTAGTGCGTTCTTCCCCCAGCTTTACCTTTACCTTTAGAAAGGAGATGAGAAATTTCTTTAGACAGAGGGTGGTGAATCTGTGGAATTCATTGCGGCAGACGGGGGTGGAAGCCAAGTCAATGGATAGTTTTAAGGCGGAGAGTGATAGATTCTTGATTAGTGCGGGTGTCGGGGGGTTACGGGGAGAAGGCAAGAGAATGGGGTTGAGAGGGAAAGATAGATCGGCCATGATTGAATGGCGGAGTAGACATGAAGGGCCGAATGGCCTAATTCTGCTCCTATGAGCTGCACTCTTGTGTAAAGTGTTTAAGAAGGAACTGCAGATGCTGGAAAATCGAAGGTAGACAAACGTGCTGGAGAAACTCAGCGGGTGAGGCAGCATCTATGGAGCGAAGGAAATAGGAAACTCTTTCAAGTCTGAAGAAGGGTTTCGGCCTGAAACGTTACCTGTTTCCTTCGTTCCATAGATGCTGCCTCACCCGCTGAGTTTCTCCAGCACTTTTGTCTACTCTTGTGTAAAGTTCTCGCTGAGTAATTTCCCTTATCTGTGCTGAATGCTAACCTGGTTCTGGAAGGGCAGAGTTTGGGGATAATGCAATAGATGAAGTAGTTTGCATCAAGAAGCCATTGGGATAACCTCAGTGGAAGCTTGAGAGTGATGAGTGTTGAGTGTGGAATTCTCTGTCTCAGAGGGCGGTGGAGGCCGGTTCTCTGGATGCTTTCAAAAGAGAATTAGATAGGGCTCTTAAAAATAGCGGAGTCAGGGGATATGGGGAGAAGGCAGGAACGGGGTACTGATTGGGGATGATCAGCCATGATGACATTGAATGGCGGTGCTGGCTCGAAGGGCCAAATGGCCTCCTCCTGCACCTGTTGTCTACTGAACTCACTGTGGAATGAATCCATTAACGGAGCCACTCTGCTGCTGCTGTTGCCGGATTCTAAGTTGTCTCTGCCTTCCCTCTGGAAGTCTCCCTCCTCGTCCCCATCAGATGCCGAGTTCCCAGAGCCCTGGTTAAACGCGGCCGGCCGCTCACGGTTAAGTCTGTGAAAGCGGCCCCATCACAGACTGTGAGCAGCAGCAGGGTTCACTATAGAAAGGACCATTGCGCCTATTGTAGCGGGTGGGTGGCTACTCGTTCCCTCCCCACCCTTTACCCCACCCGCCCGTCAACTTATCTCTTGTCCCCTGAAGCAGGCAGGCAGGTCGGGGACAGTCGGAGCCGGCTCTGACATTGTTAAACTTGCAGCAGCCGCGCACCGACTCCAACACTCCTGATCTTGAGCTGAAAGTCGAGCCGGTGTTCAGCCCCGGAGACCGTGTTGAGTAAATGCCCAGTGTCCGTTCCCTTGTCTTTCCGCAGTGAATTTAGTGGCGATTGTGATCCTGTCCCGGGGAAAGTGCGGCCTCTCCACCTGCACCACTCGTTACCTGGTGGCCATGGCAGCGGCCGATCTACTGTCCCTCATCACCGGGGTCATTTTGCATCAGCTCCGACGGCATTACTTTTTTTGGAGTTTCCTGGCCATCACCCCTGTGTGTAGTGTTAATCTTGTACTGAGGACTGCAGCTACAGACTGTTCTGTCTGGTTCACCGTCACTTTCACCTTTGATCGCTTTGTCGCCATTTGTTGCCAGAAGCTGAAAACTAAATATTGCACCGGGAAAACTGCGGCTGTGGTTCTGGCAACAGCCGGCGTTCTGCTCTGTGTGAAAAACATTCCCCGCTACTTCACACGGGAACCCTGGTTTATCATCGACAATGTCCCGTGGGACTGTCTCATAGTGGCCAGTGTTTACACTGACCCCGGGTGGATGGCATTTGACTGGATCGACACGGTTTTAACTCCGTTCCTCCCTTTCGCTGTAATCCTGCTGCTCAACGCTCTGACAGTCCGCCACATTTTAGTGGCCAGTCGGGTCCGTAAGGGGCTGAGGGGTGAGAGCAAGGGGGAGAACCGCAGGGACCCGGAGATGGAGAGCAGGAGGAGGTCTATTGTTTTACTCTTCACCATCTCCGGCAGCTTCATCCTCCTGTGGCTGACGCTGGTTGTAAACTTCGTCTATTATCAGATCACAGGAATTGGAACTGATCGGAATAATTCTCAATGGATCTTTAACAACGTCGGGCATTTGCTGAGGAATCTCAGCTGCTGCACCAACACATTTATTTACGCGGTGACCCAGTCCAAGTTCAGGGAGCAGGTGAAATATCCGCTCACCTCAGTGCTTCAGCTCATGAATCAATCCGCGCCCTGAGCGCATCCATCCCAGAGGTGGGCGGGCGGGCACAGTCTCTCCGCTCCGCGCTCCCCCCCTGGCAACAGGTGACGTCACGATGGGGTGCGGCAGCCAATCGGATCGGATCGTCCGCTTCCCCTTCGGCCAATCGGTAGCCCCCTTCCCCCCGGCAACAGATGATGCTGTATGGGGGGTACACAGCGACCAATCAGAGGTCCCCCACCTCCCCTTAGCAGCAGGTGATGTCAGAGGACCTGTTCTGGAACCTGGAGCTGGATCAGAATCTCCAGGACTTTGTGTTCTAGATCCAAGATCTCCATCCGCCTCCTCTCTCTCTCCCTCTCTATCTCACACCTTCTCGCTCTCCTTCTCTCCCTCTCTCTCTCCTTCTCTCTCTCTCTTTCTCTCCCTCTTTCTCTCCCCCACTCTCTCCCTCTCTCCTCTCACCCCCTCTCTCTCTCCCCCTCTCTCTCCTCTCTCCCTCTCTCTCTCTCCTCTCCCCCTCTCTCTCTTTCTCACCCCCACTCTCCCCCTCTCTCTCTCTCTCTCCCACTCTCTCTCTCTCCCACTCTCTCCCTCTCCCACTCTCTCTCCCTCTGCCTCTCTCTCCCCCTCCCTCTCTCTCTCCCTCTCCCCCTCTCTCTCTCAACAGAATATAACTAAAAAGACAATATGGGGAGAAAAGTTGAGGTACGAAGGTAACCTAGCCAAGAATATAAAGCAGGACAGTAAAAGCTTCTTTAGGTATGTGATGAGGCAAAAATGAGTTAAGACCAAAGTTGGACCCTTGAAGACCGAAACAGATGAATTTATTATGGGGAACAAGGAAATGGCAGATGGGTTGAACAGGTACTTTGGATCCGTCTTCACTAAGGAGGACACAAACAATCTTCCTGATGTAGTAGTGGCCAGAGGATCTGGGGTGATGGAGGAACTGAAGGAAATCCACATTAGGCAGGAAATGGTGTTGGATAGACTGATGGGACTGAAGGGATGATAAATCCCCATGGCCTGATGGTCTGCATCTCTTTTTCTTTTCGCGTTTCGTTCTCTCTCTCTTCTTTCAATCGTTTTAGATTTAATTCATTTTTTCCGATCCGAGCTCTAGTTTTTTTTAAAGCGGTGTTTTGGCCCGTCCTCCGTCCGAGCTGGGTGGAGAGGGGGAACGAGAAAGGAGGAGGGGAGGAGGAGAGAAAAAAACTGGGAAATGGTTAGTTTAACCGTTACATATATAAGAGATTAGGATACAAACTTAAATCACACGGTATTGGGGGTTCAGTATTGATGTGGATAGAGAACTGGCTGGCAAACAGGAAGCAAAGAGTAGGAGTAAACGGGTCCTTTTCACAATGGCAGGCAGTGACTAGTGGGGTACCGCAAGGCTCAGTGCTGGGACCCCAGCTATTTACAATTTATATTAATGATCTGGACGAGGGAATTGAAAGCAACATCTCCAAGTTTGCGGATGACACTAAGCTGGGGGGCAGTGTTAGCTGTGAGGAGGATGCTAGGAGACTGCAAGGTGACTTGGATAGGCTGGGTGAGTGGGCAAATGTTTGGCAGATGCAGTATAATGTGGATAAATGTGAGGTTATCCACTTTGGTAGCAAAAACGGAAGGCAGACTATTATCTAAATGGTGGCCGATTAGGAAATGGGGAGATGCAGCGAGACCTGGGTGTCATGGTACACCAGTCATTGAAAGTAGGCATGCAGGTGCAGCAGGCAGTGAAGAAAGCGAATGGTATGTTGGCCTTCATAGCAAGAGGATTTGAGTATAGGAGCAGGGAGGTTCTTACTGCAGTTGTACA
>JAXLNO010004149.1:0-72014 GCA_038087875.1 Malacoraja senta | reverse complement strand
GTGAGCTTATGAGGGAGTGCTGATATTACATGACATGAATGAAGCAGCATGTTTTATGCTGAGAATTTATGATCCTGGGAATAATTAATTGTATTTAAAAAAGACTTAAACTAAATTTTAGCTAATTCATTTTTTATTTTCATATGGAAGGAACAGAAATTAATCTCACACTCACTATCGTTGCAGAGGGAATCTAATCTGAAGAAGGGTCTCGACCAGAAACATCACCCATTCCTTTGCTCCAGAGATGCTGCCTGTCCCGTTACTCCAGCTCTTTGTGTTTATCTTCGTATCTAATCTTTATATGTAAATAGAAAGTTCTGTGGAGAACAATAGAAAACATTGCAAATATTAGGCAAGTCATGCAGCACCTGCGGTGAGAAAAATATTTGAGTTAATATCTGAGTTCATTGACCTTAGGTTAGACAATACACAGTCTGTGCCATTTGTACACAATTGATGTTAAATATCCCAGTCACATTTGCACCAACCAGTGAGGGGAGAGCTTGCCTGACACATCCGTGGAATTCTTTGAGGAAGTAAATAGCAGGATAGACAACGGAATGCCAGTGGATGTTGTTTACTTGGATTTACAGAAGGCCTTTTATAAGGTGTCACTTGTGAGGCTGCTAAACAAGATGAGAGGCTTGGTTTTGGAAGATATTAGCATGGTTAGAAGATTGGCTGAATGATAGAAGGCAAAGGGTGGGAATAAGAGTGGGTCTTTTCTGCCAGTGACCAGCGGAGTTCCACAGGGGTCGGTGTTGGGTCCGCTATTTTTCATGTTGTATATTAATGATTTAGATAATGGAATTGATGGCTTTGTGGCCAAGTTTGCGGATGATACGAAGATAGGTGGAGGGCAAGGTAGTGTAGAGGAAGCAGAGACTTTGCAGAAGGACTTGGACAGGTTGGGAGAGTGGGCAAAGAAGTGGCAGATGGAATACAGTGTAGCAAAGTGTGCACTTGCACTTTGGTAGTAGGAATAAAGGCACAGACAATCTTCTAAATTTAATTCTGAGGATTAATATATCAGAGGTGCAAGGGGCATTTAGAATGCTGGTGCAGGATTCCAAAAGGTTAATTTGCAGGTTGAATTGGTAGTAAGGAAGGCAATTACGAAAGCAAATGCAATGTTAGCATTCATTATAAGAGGACGATGAGGTTGAGAGGGCAAAGATAGATCAGCTCTGACTGAATATCAGAGTAGATTAGATGGGCCAAATGGCCTAATTCTGCAACAATTACATAAACATGAATTACATTCTTTCATCTCAATGCTCCTCTATTATTGAATTTAGGATTTTATCTCAGAACCTCAATTAAACAAATGAATGTGGCATTAAGGAACGGTCGCCTATTCTCATTTTCTTTCCACAAATAATGACTTACATGTCCTGAATTGTTGTGGTTTAATTTTGCAATTGATTTTGTGATTTTGATTTTGTCTTCAGCCTCTTCCTTTTCAATCAAGACTACTGTACTATACTTGGATTATTAAAAATATTTCTAACATATGGCTTCCTGAAACAACTACACCTATCTGAATATTGCCATCAGCACTTGCTTTATTGATTAATGCATTAAATTCTTTGCACAAAAGTGGAGATTGCCTGGAACATTGTGAATCATTTGCTAATTTAGTATCGAATTACAATAGGAAGCTCTGGTATTTTCAGCTTAAAGTTCCCAATCAACTACCGAAACAAGGATCTGACAGGTAACATTTACCTTTAATGCATTTGCAGAATGTTATTGTTCCTGGCACGTCCTGTCTTTATTGCCCATTCATTTCAAATAGTGTTGACGAGATACATTTTTGACTGCCAGAATCCATATGGTGAAGAATTCTGAAGAAGGGTCTCGACCCAAAACGTCACCCATTCCTTCTCTCCAGAGATGGTGCCTGTCCCGCTGAGTAACTCCAGCTTGTT
The DNA here is from genome assembly GCA_038087875.1 of Malacoraja senta. Lineage (NCBI taxonomy): Eukaryota > Metazoa > Chordata > Chondrichthyes > Rajiformes > Rajidae > Malacoraja > Malacoraja senta. The sequence goes on along the minus strand of JAXLNO010004149.1, from coordinate 70,080 downwards.
GTGTCTATCCACATGGTGAAGGTATTCTCACTGAACTATTGACACTGAGCAGTGGAGTTTTTAATTTCATACATTGATAGAACAGCAAAATATTTCCAAGCCAATGTGGTATGTGAACAGGAACATGAAGGCAGTGGTGTTAGGAAGGGCAAGGGGCAGAGGCAGGGACTAGTGAATACCCCAGTGGCTGTACACCTTGAAAATAAGTACTCCTGTTTGAGTACTGTTGAGGGGGACAGCCTTCCTGCGGGTAGCAACAGCGGCCGGGCCTCCGGCACAGAGACCAGCCCTATTGCTCAGAAGGGTAGGGAAAAGAAGAGGAGGGCAATAGTAATAGGGGACTCTATGGTTAGGGGGTCGGATAGGCGATTCTGTGGACGCAGTCAGGAGACCCGGATGGTAGTTTGCCTCCCTGGTGCCAGGGTCAGGGATGTGTCTGAACGCGTCTAAGATATCCTGAAATCGGAGGGAGAGGAGCCTGAGGTCGTGGTACATTTAGGTACCAATGACATAGGTAGAAAAAGAGAAGAGGTCTTGAAAGGAGAATTTAGGGAGTTGGGAGGAGAGTTAAGGAGAAGGACTACAATGGTAACAATCTCAGGATTACTACCTGTGCCATGCGACGGTGAGAGTAGGAATGGAGTGAGGTGGAGGATAAATGCGTGGTGTGAGGAACTGGTGCAGCGGGCAGGGATTCAAATTTCTGGATCATTGGGACCTCTTTTGGGGAAGGTGTGACCTGTACAGAAAGGACGGGTTGCACTTGAACCCGAGGGGGACCAATATCCTGGCGGGGAGATTTGCAAAGGCTACTGGGGAGACTTTAAACTAGAACGGTTGGGGGGAGGGACTCAAATAGAGAAAGCTAGTGGAAAATGTGGGAGGCAGGAGGCAGAGAAGGGAAGCACTCGGACCCAAAATGTAGGGGAGAAAGAAGAAAAAGATAATAAACAGAGAATAAGTGGTGGTGGGTTTCTTAAATGTGTATATTTTAATGCTGGGAGCATTGTAAGAAAGGTGGATGAGCTTAGAGCCTGGATTGACACCTGGAAGTATGATGTTGAGGCGATCAGTGAAACATGGTTGCAGGAGGGCTGTGATTGGCAAATAAATATTCCAGGATTTCGTTGCTTCAGGGGTGATAGAATTGAGGGGCAAGAGGTGGGGGTGTTGCATTGCTTGTCAAGGAAGATATTACAGCAGTGCTTTGGCAGGATAGATTAGAGGGCTCGTCTAGGGAGGCTATTTGGGTGGAACTGAGAAATGGGAAAGGTGTAGCAACACTTATAGGGGTGTATTATAGACCGCCAAATGGGGAGCGAGAATTGGAAGAGCAAATATGTAAGGAGATAGCAGATATTAGTAGTAAGCACAAGGTAGTGATTGTGGGAGATTTCAATTTTCCACACATAGACTGGGAAACACATTCTGTAAAAGGGCTGGATGGTTTGGAGTTTGTAAAATGTGTGCAAGATAGTTTTTTTGCAGCAATACATAGAGGTACCTACTAGAGAAGGGGCAGTGCTGGACCTCCTGTTAGGAAATGAGACAGGGCAGGTGGCGGAGGTATGCGTCGGGAGCACTTCGGGTCCAGTGATCACAATACCATTAACCATATAACCATATATAACCATATAACCATAACAGCACGGAAACAGGCCATCTCGGCCTTCAAGTCCGTGCCGAACATTTAAATTTATTTTTTTTTTTTCTTTTTTTTAAATTAAAAATAAAATACTTCCCCCTAGTCCCATCTACCTGCACTCAGACCATAACCCTCCATTCCTTTCCCGTCCATATACCCATCCAATCTATTTTTAAAGGATAACATCGAACCCGCCTCCACCACTTCCACTGGAAGCTCATTCCACACAGCTACCACTCTCTGAGTAAAGAAGTTCCCCCTAATGTTCCCCCTAAACTTCTGTCCCTTAATTCTCAAGTCATGTCCCCTTGTTTGAATCTTCCCTACTCTCAATGGGAAAAGCTTATCCACGTCCACTCTGTCTAACCCGCTCATAATTTTAAAGACCTCTATCAAGTCCCCTCTTAACCTTCTGCGCTCCAAAGAATAAAGACCTAACTTGTTCAACCTTTCTCTGTAACTTAGTTGCTGAAACCCAGGCAACATTCTAGTAAATCTCCTCTGTACTCTCTCTATTTTGTTGACATCCTTCCAATAATTAGGCGACCAAAATTGTACTCCATACTCCAGAATTGGCCTCACCAATGCCTTGTACAATTTTAACATTACATCCCAACTTCTATATTCAATGCTCTGATTTATAAAGGCCAGCACACCAAAAGCTTTCTTTACCACCCTATCTACATGAGATTCCACCTTCAGGGAACTATGCACAGTTATTCCTAGATCCCTCTGTTCAACTGCATTCCTCAATTCGCTACCATTTACCGTGTACGTCCTATTTTGATTTGTCCTGCCGAGATGTAGCACCTCACATTTGTCAGCATTAAACTCCATCTGCCATCTTTCAGCCCACTCTTCCAAATGGCCTAAATCTCTCTGTAGACTTTGAAAATCTACTTCATTATCCACAACACCACCTATCTTAGTATCATCTGCATACTTACTAATCCAATTTTCCACACCTTCATCCAGATCATTGATGTACATGACAAACAACAGTGGACCCAACACAGACCCCTGAGGCACCCCACTAGTCACCGGCCTCCAACCAGACAAACAGCCATCCACCATTACTCTCCGGCATCTCCCATTCAGCCACTGTTGAATCCATCTTGCTACTCCACCATTAATACCCAACAATAGTTTCAATATAATTATGGAGAGGGTCAGAACTGGACCTAGGGTTGAGATTTTTGTTTGGAGAAAGGCTAACTTTGAGGAGATGCGAAAGGATTTAAAAGGAGTGAATTGGGACATGTTGTTATATGGGAAGGATGTAGAAGAAAATGGAGGACATTTAAGGGTGAAATTTTAAGAGTACAGAATCTTTATGTCCCTGTTCGGTTGAAAGGAAATAGTAAAAAATGGAAAGAGCCATGGTTTTCAAGGGAAATTGGACACTTGGTTCGGAAAAAGAGAGAGATCTACAATTATTATAGGCAGCATGGTGTAAATGAGGTGCTTGAGGAGTATAAAGAATGTAAAAAGAATATTAAGAAAGAAATTAGAAAAGCTAAAAGAAGATATGAGGTTGCTTTGGCAAGTAAGGTGAAAGTAAATCCAAAGGGTTTCTACAGCTATATTAATAGCAAAAGGATAACAAGGAATAAAATTGGTCATTAGAGAGTCAGAGTCGACAGCTATCTGCAGAGCCAAAAGAGATGGGGGAGAGATATTGAACAATTTCTTTTCTTCGGTATTCACGAAGGAGAAGGATATGGAATTATGTGAAGTAAGGGAAACAAGCAGAGTAGCAATGGAAACTGTGAGATTCAAAGAAGAGGAGGTGCGGACACTTTTGAAAAATATGAAAACGGATAAGTCTCCAGGTCCTGACAGGATATTCCCTAGGACATTGAGGGAAGTTAGTGTAGAAATAGCAGGGGCTATGACAGAAATATTTCAAATGTCATTAGAACGGGAATAGTGCCGGAGGATTGGCGTACTGCGCATGTTGTTCCGTTGTTTAAAAAGGGTTTGAAGAGTAAACCTAGCAATTATAGACCTGTTAGTTTGACGTCAGTGGTGGGCAAATTAATGGAAAGGATACTTAAAGATAATATATATAAGCATCTGGATAAGCAGGGTCCGATTAGGAACAGTCAACATGGATTTGTGCCTGGAAGGTCATGCTTGACTAATCTTCTTGAATTTTTCGAAGAGGTTACTAGGGAAATTGATGAGGGTAAAGCAGTGGATGTTGTCTATATGGACTTCAGTAAGGCCTTTGACAAGGTTCCTCATGGAAGGTTGGTTAAGAAGATTCAATTGTTGGGTATTAATGGTGGAGTAGCAAGATGGATTCAACAGTGGCTGAATGGGAGATGCCAGAGAGTAATGGTGGATGGCTGTTTGTCAGGTTGGAGGCCGGTGACTAGTGGCGTGCCTCAGGGGTCTGTGTTGGGTCCACTGTTGTTTGTGATGTACATCAATGATCTGGATGATGGTGTGGAAAATTGGATTAGTAAGTATGCAGATGATACTAAGATAGGTGGTGTTGTGGATAATGAAGTAGATTTTCAAAGTCTACAGAGAGATTTAGGCCATTTGGAAGAGTGGGTTGAAAGATGGCAGATGGAGTTTAATGCTGACAAATGTGAGGTGCTACATCTCGGCAGGACAAATCAAAATAGGACGTACATGGTAAATGGTAGCGAATTGAGGAATGCAGTTGAACAGAGGGATCTAGGAATAACTGTACATAGTTCCCTGAAGGTGGAATCTCATGTAGATAGGGTGGTAAAGAAAGCTTTTGGTGTGCTGGCCTTTATAAATCAGAGCATTGAATATAGAAGTTGGGATGTAATGTTAAAATTGTACAAGGCATTGGTGAGGCCAATTCTGGAGTATGGAGTACAATTTTGGTCGCCTAATTATAGGAAGGATGTCAACAAAATAGAGAGAGTACAGAGGAGATTTACTAGAATGTTGCCTGGGTTTCAGCAACTAAGTTACAGATAAAGGTTGAACAAGTTAGGTCTTTATTCTTTGGAGCGCAGAAGGTTAAGATGGGACTTGATAGAGGTCTTTAAAATTATGAGCGGGTTAGACAGAGTGGACGTGGATAAGCTTTTCCCATTGAGAGTAGGGAAGATTCAAACAAGGGGACATGACTTGAGAATTAAGGGACAGAAGTTTAGGGGGAACATTAGGGGGAACTTCTTTACTCAGAGAGTGGTAGCTGTGTGGAATGAGCTTCCAGTGGAAGTGGTGGAGGCAGGTTCGATGTTATCCTTTAAAAATAGATTGGATGGGTATATGGACGGGAAAGGAATGGAGGGTTATGGTCTGAGTGCAGGTAGATGGGACTAGGGGGAAGTATTTATTTTTAATTTTAAAAAAAAGAAAAAAAAATGTTCGGCACGGACTTGAAGGGTCGAGATGGCCTGTTTCCGTGCTGTTATGGTTATATGGTTATATGGTTATATGGTGTTCCCAAGCACCAGCTGTCCTGATCCTTCTTGATGTAGAGCTTACGTTTTGGAGGAGTTGTTGAAATAACCTGCAGTTGCGTAATTTGTAGCTTGTCCGCACACAGCCATGATGTCCGTGTGTCAGAGGGAGTGATTGTTTATGGTGGCATTTGGGGTCCCAGACTTGTAGGCTCCTTATTTTGCCTGGGATTCCGCTCAGCATATTAAAAGGTCATAAGGTCATAAGTGATAAGAACAGAATTAGGCCATTCAGCCCATCAAGTCTACTCCACCTATCCCCCCTAACCCCATTCCCCTGCCTTCTCCCCATAACCCCAGACACCTGTACTAATCATGAATCTATCTATAGGGGCTGTCGCACTTGGGCGACCTAATCCGCGAGTTAAGAAGAGTGTCTTCGACCTTCAAGCTCGAGGGCACTCGCCTGGAAAGCTTCGAGCTGGATCGACCGTCCGCGTTCAAAACTGCGAGCTGGATCGACCAACACACACACACACACACACACACACACACAACAAACACATCGCAAAGGCGGGGGCCAGGGAAAGCGGGGGTGTGCTGTCTGAAATTCACACCCGCGATGAAGAGGAAGCTAAAACGGCTGCACAGTAACGGTAAGTCTTTTAGAGAGCACGGGGGGGGGGGAGGGGGCGGGGAGAAGGGGAGAGAAGGGGAGAGAAGGGAGAGAGGGGAGAGAAGGAGAGAGACGGGGAGAGAAGGGGGGAGAAGGGGAGAGAAGTGGGGAGAAGGGGGGGGAGAAGGGAGGGAGAAGGAGCGGAGACACTTTTAAGAAGTATAATAACGTTTAGTGGGCATTTTACCTACCAGTAGGTTTTCCTTGGTCCTGAAAACTCCAATGAGCCAATCAAAATGCCCGGTCAGCGAAGGAGATTGCCTACGGCTGCCCTCGACTGCCTGTAACTAAATAGCGACCCCACTCCACTGCACTACGAGTTAAAAAGAACCATGCCGACCAAATGTTACTCGTGGAAAAATGTTCAACATGCTGAAAAAATTTCCGCGACCTAGCTGAGGCCGCGTGTATTCGGGAACTTCCTTCGAGCATGAAGGAGAGTTCCAGCGACCTCATAAGACCTCCGAGGACCACGTGTCGACTATGCTGCGAAGACACTCTTCTAAACTCGCAGATTAGGTCACCCAAGTGGGACAGCCCCTTATCTCTGCCTTAAAAATATCCACTGACATGGCCTCCACAGCCTTCTGTGGCAAAGAATTCCACAGATTCACCACCTTCTGACTGAAGACATTTCTCCTCATCTCCTCCTCATCTTTCTCCTCATCTAGTCCTAGACTCTCCCAAAAGTGGCAACATTCCAAACATATTGTAATTAGTTTAGGAATTTACTGTTTGCAAAATGAAATTAAGTGCAGGGAAGCAGAAATAGGTATCAAAAATTGTCCAGCATAGAGAAAGAAGATGATCTTACAATAAACGAGCAAATAATGAATTTCTAGTGGGAAGGAATAAATGGAGATATTCATCTTCTCCTTGTTTTGAATTAAGGAAACAGCTGTACTGCAAATAAGTATACAGCACACTGCGCAAACTGTGTTTGTACAAATAAATTAAAAGATTATTACATGCTCTATGTATGCAATTTTCACTGTGAAATCACCATGACAGCAAGAATCATAGCAGGAGGTCCACCAATAACATTTATGCAAATGAAATTTACCATTAATTTCTATTCACCGACATGAGGTTTGATAACAGCATTTCACATTATTAATTAAGAAAATAAACTTATGTTAGAGCTCGGAGTGACAGTCACAGCACTGAATCAGTCGGGCCTATGTTTAAACATTAAATAAAGAAGAAAATATCAATTTTGTACAAGCACAATTTGGGGGTTTAGTCATCTGGTTTAAAATTAGGGCAAATGCAAGTAATACTTTGGGATACGAGTGCCTGGAAAAATGGAAATGAGGAAACTAACTGATAATTAGATTTTTTGCTTGGAAACACAAGAAACAGCAAATGCCGAAATCCTGAGCAAAAAACGAAGTCCCGGATGAGCTCAGCAGGTCAGGCAGTATTAGAGGAGGGAATGGACAGATGATGTTTTTAATTTGGACTCTTCTTCTGCCTAATTGGAATAGGGGAAAAAACAGGAAAAGTGATGGGGGTAGGCCTAGGACAGAAAGGTCTGTGTGGAAATGGGAAGGAGAGTTAGAATGGTTAGCAACCAGGAGATCCAGGAGATCCAGTAAACCTTGGCAGACCGAGCATCAATACAGTGTTCATCAATACAGGGTCTAAGTCTTTCCCCTGGAATCACAGGCGATGTAACACCTATACCTCCTCTCTCACATACATCCAGGGACCCCAGCAGTCCATTGAGTTGAGTTGAGTTTATTGTACCTCCTCTAACCTCAGCTAGTGCATTCAGTGTTGTTGATGCGGCCTCTTTTACATTAATGAGATCAAGCATTGACTCTGCGACCATTTGGCAAACATTTGCACACAGCCCACCAAGGCCTACTGGATGTCTTGAATGTTAACCATTCCCAGTCCCATACTTAACTTTCTGTCCTGGGCCTCCTCCTATGCCAAAGTGAAGGAACGCGCAAAACTGGAGGAACAACGCCTCATATTCCGCTTGGGTAGCTTAAGACACAATGGTATGAACATTTGAAATCTCCAATTTTAGGTAACTAACCAAAACACCCTCACTTCTCCACCCTCCCTTTTTACCCCTCAATTTCCAGTACCCCATATGGACTTGCACCTGTTTCTCCTTTCCCCTTCCCATTCCCTTTCCATCCTCCCCTTCCCAACTCTCCCTCAGCCCTCTGGCTCCTCCTCTTCCTTTCTTCTTCTCCCACCCCCCACCCTGCATCAGTCTGAAGAAGGGTATCGGCCCGAAACGTTGCCTATTTCCTTCGCTCCATAGATGCTGCCTCACCCGCTGAGTTTCTCCAGCACTTGTGTCTACCTTCTCTTTCCATCAGTATTCCTTTCTCTTGCTTCACAATTTGCACTTTATGCTTAATTCACAAATGTTGTCTTTTCATTTCTGGCCTTTGTCCAACCATCGACCTATCACCCCCCACCCCCCCTCCCCTACTCCCCCTCACCTGTATCCACCTATAACTTGCCAGGCTTTGTCCTGCCCCTCCTGCTTACCTGCTTTCTCTCCCCCATCACCGCAATCAGTCTGAAGAAGGGTCTCAATCCAAAACGTCATCTATCCATGTTCTCCAGAGATGCTGCCTGACCCGCTGGGTTACCCCAGCATTTTGTGTCTCTATATTTGAGAAAGGAGTGTTCAAAGTATGCAACCAAAAGACAGAAATAGTTGGGGGGTTTGCAAGTGCCCATGGCGACACCAGAGACTTCAATGTATTTTTCTTGTTATTTTGTTTGACTAATTAATAATGCCCAGGATACCAGGAGAACTATCCTTGTTGCATATTGTTTGTCCAAAGTCACCTGTGTTATGCAACTCTCCCTGGCATCCTGGATCTCTGAATGTGTTTCTGTACCTTGCATGGGAACAGACATGAGAGGAACTGCCGTCTCCTGACTAACTTATCTTCCCCTTACACATCACTTCCCCCATCCCCTCCCATTATATTAGATGGGCAGAGAACAGGTGACAATAGACAATAGGTGCAGGAATAGGCCATACGGCCCTTCAAGCCAGCACCGCCATTCAATGTGATCATGGCTGATCAAACACAATCAGTACCTCATATCTCTCTTCAAGAGCCCTATCTAGCTCTCTCATGAATGTTTCCAGAGAACCGGCCTCCACCGCCCTCTGAGGCAGAAAATTCCACAGACTCACAACTCTTTGTGTGAAAAAGTGTTTCCTCATCTCAGTTCTAAATGGTTTTACCCCTTATTCTTAAACTGTGGCCCCTGGTTCTGGACTCCCCCAACATGGGGAACATGTTTCCTGCCTCTCCCGTGTTCAAACCCTTAATAATCTTATATGTTTCAAAAGGAGCCCCTCTCATCCTTCTAAATTCCAGAGTATCCAAGCCCAGCCGCTCCATTCTCACAGCGTATGAGAGTCCCGCCATCCCGGGAATTAACCTTGTGAACCTAAGCCGCACTACCTCAATTGGAAGAAGGTACACAAAAATGCTGGAGAAACTCAGCGGGTGCAGCAGCATCTATGGAGCGAAGGAAATAGGCAACGTTGCCTATTTCCTTCGCTCCATAGATGCTGCTGCACCCGCTGAGTTTCTCCAGCATTTTTGTGTACCTTCGATTATCCAGCATCTGCAGTTCCTTCTTTAACTCAATAGGAAGAATGTCCTTCCTCAAATTTGGAGACCAAAACTGCACACAATACTCCAGGTGTGGTGCAGAGCTAAAATGTAGTGAAAAGTACAGGAACAGCCGCCACCAAGCTTCATTTGCAAACTGTCACCTCACAAAGTCCGAAATTTGTAAATGCCCCTTTACTTTCCTGGAAACAGACTCTTTAATTTCCCCTTCAGCTGATTCAAATACAAATTATGTTGTACATATAATACAAAAAATCTTATATACCATCTATCGATGATTTTATTTATTTCACTTACGATTTTTTTGATATGGTTTGATATTTTCTTTTTGAAGACACTTTGGATTTGATTCATTTTGATTCATATTGATTCATTTTCCTCATAATCTCATCAAGAATCAAGCATCAAAAATGTTTGTCATATGCATTGGGACTAGAACAATTAAATCCTTAATTGCTGCCTCTTTACAGGCATAATAAAAACAGCAGCACAACAAATAAATATATCATTCCCTTTTAAGCTTGCTTGTTTGTTAAGAGATACAGCATGGAAACAGGCCCTTTGGCCCACCGAATCTACCCCAACCAGCGATTACCTGTGCACTATTTCTATCCTACACACTGGAAACCATAGACAGAAGCTGATTAACCTACAAGCCTGCATGTCTTTGGAATGTGGAAGGAAACCAAAGCACCTGGAGAAAACCCACGTGGTCACAGGGAGAACGTCCAAACTCCATACAGGCAGTATCCATAGTCAGAATCGAACCCAAGTCTCTGGCGCTGTAAGGCAGCAACTCTACTGCTGTGCCACTGTGCTGATGCATTGTGTTCCATGAATGCTAATTTCTGAGTGACTCATAGCCCATATTACATAACTTTCGGAATACACACACATATATATAGTGAAGCATGTATCGTTGGTCAGTACTAAGCTAAACAAACATTTTCATAGTCTTGTAATCCCAGGCTGAGACACATGCTGAGAATGAAGATGAAAGCATATTGCGTGAGCAGCAAGGAGAATGGTTTCGCACATTGGATAATGTTCAATAAAATAATGGAAAACTTGCCACACTATTCTTTGAAAAGTCCACTGTGTTTTGCATTGAATACAGTTATGGAACAGTTGTAATGAGTGAAATACTGAGAAAGAGATTAATATGGGCAGTTATGAAAGGAAGTGGGGGGGGGGGGTGGGGACACCTGCAGCTCTTGCTTTTCTTTCTTGGCTGCCTGGATGACTAATGGCAGTGCATTTTGTACTTGGTACATTTTGCAGGCTAGGTATGCTTAGTAGTGGAGGAACAAAATGTTGAGGATAGTAATGGGATGACAATCAAGTGGGCTGATTCCTCTTAGTTTAGTTTAGTTTAGTTTAGAGATACAGTGCGGAAACAGGCCCTTCGGCCCACCGGGTCCGTGCCGACCAGCGATTCCCACACGCTAACACTATCCAACACACACGAGGGACAATTTACAGTTTTACCAAGCCAATTAACCTACAAACCTGGAGTGGAAACTGGTGCTCCCAATGAAACCCCACGCAGGTCACGGGGAGAAGGTACAATCTCTTTACGATCAGCACCCGTAGTCAGGGACCTCTGGTGCTTCAAGGCAGCAACTTTACCGCTGCGCCATCATGCCACCCCGTGGGTTATTGGAGCTGTACTCATCCAGCCAGTGGAAGTGGGCATCGATAGTGAGTTATTGGTCAGCAACAGCTTCTCTCACATTTGCCGATGATTAGGAATTGATTGATTTGCTGGTAATTATCCAGACTGGATTTCATTTGGAATAGATAGGGTGAATGCACAAAGTTTTTTACTGAGGGTGGAGGAATCATGAATCAGCGGACATAGCTTTAAGGTGAGAGGGGAAAGATTTATTAGGAATCTGAGGAGCAACTTTTTCGCTCAGAGAGTGGTGGTTGTGTGGAATGAGAGGAGGCAGTTTAGTTTAGTTTAGTTTAGAGAAACAGTGTGGAAATAGGCCCTTCAGCCCAGTGATCCCCGCACATTAACATTATCCTACACCCACTAGGGACAATTTTTACATTTATCAAGCCAATTTACCTACAAACCTGTACGTCTTTGGAGTGTGGGAGGAAACTGAAGATCTCGGAGAAAACCCAATCAAGTCACGGGGAGAAGGTACAAACTCCATACAGACAGCACCCGTAGTCGGGATCGAACCCAGGTCTCCGGCGCTGCATTCGCTGTAAGGCAGCAACTCTACTGCTGCGCCACCGTGACCACCCGGTAGTTGCGGCAAGTACTATAAAGCATTTAAAAGACACTTGGACAGGTAAATGGATAGGAAAGATTGAGGGAATGGGCCAAATGTGGGTAAATGGGTCTATCTTAGAAGCATCTTGGTCAATGTGGACGAGTTGGACCAAAGGGCCTGGTCCCATGCTGTACGACTCGATGACTTTTTGAGGACAGTTTACCATACTCCACAACATGCCAGTGTTCTAACTGTACGAGAACATTTCGTGAGAAATTCATCGAGCTGTAGATTTCAGATCTTCAATACCTCAAGTTAAGATATTGTCTGGTCCATTCCCTTTGGTGGATCCATTACTCTTACTTGTTTCTTGCTATCACTTGGAGTGAATCAAATTGGCTGAGAATGCGCTTCTGTGATGGTGTAGATTTCAGGCACCTATTTCTATCATCTACCTGGCACCTCTGGCTGAATCCTGTGGCCTTTCCTTTAGCACTTACATCCTGGTCCCAGCCATAATTGAGAATTAATCCCCTGTCCCACTTGGGCGACCTCCACCGTGACCTCTGGCGACCTTAAGCGGCTTAAAAAGAAATCAAGGTCACGGTGACCTACGACCTCCTATGACCTTCCACGACTATGTGTACGACCTCCTACGACTATGTTGAAGACCTCACTTGACTATGAAGAAGACCTCCTTCAACCTCCTTTGACTATGTTGAAGACTGGCTTCGACCATGTACGTTTTACTCGAGGATGGTCTCTGGCAAATTGGTCTGTGAATAAGCACGACCCCCTTCCACCTCAGAGGACCACTTCGTAAATCAACAACGACCAGTGACGAGTGTCTACAGCTCAAATGATCACCTGATAAAATGATGTCATGATTGCATTTTTCTCTCACTAAAAATGCCTCCCAGGTTTTTTTGTAATCATTCTGAACCATGCAAGCAAGGAAGGAACTAGTTTGGAGGATGTTAGTAAAAATACAACTACTGCTGTTTGGAGTAGCCCTTTTGCTTCAGCAGCCTTTTAAGAAAAGCAGAAGGGGAAGAGTAAGGGTGAAGAGGAAGATCAAGAAGAGGTCTCAATGAGTGAATGGAGATGATGTGATGGACTGTCCCAGTACACCAGATGACTGGAAGAGAGTGGCGCTGGGCTTTGACAAAATATGGAACTTTAAGCACACATGTGGGGCAGTGGATGGCAAGCATGCCATTCTTGTCCCTGCCCCTGAACCCCTCATTTTCCTTTTCGTACAGGATGGCATTCTGCTGGAACCATTCCTCAAGGTCCCCCTCCTGCTGCCTGGTGAAGGTGTAGGACATAACCTTCCTCCAGCCCTCCCTCACCACCAATGGGGCATCTGCCTCTGACGCTGTGTCAGACACAGGAGAAAGGGCTGCTTTGCTGCCTTCAAATGAGGCAGTGAAGGATGGGGTGGAGGTGGGGACATCTACTACCACCCTGGTCTCCTCCTCCAGGGGTCTCTCATGCAGGGCTACCTCCTCCTGCACTATCACCTCCTGTGGCATCACCTCCTGCCGCTCCTCCTCCTGGGTGGGCAACACTTGCATGGCAGTTTTTTTTTTAAAGGTTGTGCCCTCTCCCTGCGCTGCTGCCTTTTTGGTGCCATCTCTAAAACACAAGTCTCCTCTCCAAAAAACTCTCCAGCTATGAATGAACATGCCTTGGAGTGAAAGAGGTGACGTCCTGCTGTTAAAATTACCTTTTTTTTCTACTGACCTTTTTTTCACCCCGGAGCTATTACCTTCGACCACCTTCGACCACCTTCGACTACCTACGACTAGCATCACGACCTACTACGACCGGCTTCGACTAGACCTATGACTAAAAAAATATAGATTTTTCCCACGGCGACCTATTTTAAGTCGCGGTCAATTTTTAACATTTTGAAAAATACGCCGCGACCTAGCTGAAGCCTCGACTACATGGAGACCACTCTCGACCATGAAGGAGTGACGAAGACCTCCTACGACCTCGTGGTGACCTTGCCACGACTATGGGTCGCGGGCAAACTCGCCAGAGGTCGCGGTGGAGGTCGCCCAAGTGGGACAGGGGCTTTAGGTTGTTGTTGCAGGATCCTCCTCCAATTAACTATTTAAATATCTATCACCATACATGACTGCATATAGTAGGACTGTAGAGGTTTGATCTGATCCATTGATTGTGAGAGCATATTGTCCATTGCATATTGTTTTTGTTGTTTATTACATAAGCAGTCCTGTGTTGTAGCTTCTCTAAGCTGGGATGACATTAGTTTATCCTTAGTCTACTTCAGTCTGAAGAAGGGCCTCCACCCGAAACACCACTTGTTATCTTTCTCCTGAGATGCTGCCTGACTCGCTGAGTTACTCCAGCTTTTTGTGTCTATCATTAGTTTATTGTGCCTCCACGCTACGTCTGATACCCTGCCAAAGTGCATGAGCAGAAAAGATAAGCTTTTTCCATCGTAATTAGTCATTGTAGGTTATCGCTTTCAAGAATGATCACTGATCAAGGGTCATTGGAAAATGAACAGGACGTTTCATCAACCCTCCCTCCCTTAATGTGCAGTATTAAGTATTAAGTAACAATGCAGGTCAAAGTTTTCATGATGTTTTTTTGGGTTGATTGGCTACTGTAAATTCTCCCCTACTCTAGATTATTGTCTGTGGGTCTGCAGACTGCAGACCTCATCAGCAGTCCTCAATCAGAGCAAATGTGCAACAACACATATCCATAAGCACAAGGGCAACTCAAGGCTGTGTGCTCAGTCCAATGTTCTACTGCCTTTATACCCGTGACTGTGTAGCCTGACACAGCTCCAAAGCCATCTTTAAATTCACCAATTATACCTGCAATGTTGGACGAATAACGGGTAACGACGAGACTGAGTACAGGAGGAAGATTGATTATCTAATTGAATGGTGAAAGAATACCAAGCTTTCTCTCAATGTTATCAAGGCCAAGGAGTTGATTGTATGGTAGAGAGCATGTTGACTGGTTGTTTCACAGCGTGGTTCAATAACCCAAACACCTAGGAATGAAGGAGTGAGCGAGGATGTCTGAAGAAGGATCTCGACCTGAAACGTCACCTATTCCTTTTCTCCAGAGATGCTGCCTGATCCGCTGAGTTACACCAGCTTTTTGTGTCTGTCTCAGGAATGAAGGAAGCGACAGATAGTGGTGGACATTGCCCGGTCCATCATGGTAATGCCCTCTCCACCACCGAAGGGATCTAAAGGAAGCACTGATTCCAAAAAGGCAGTTAATATCATCAGACCACACTCCCATCTTGCTGCTACCATCAGAAAGAAGGTACAGGAGAATGATGAAGTCCAGGTTCAAAAACAGCTTTGACGCATCAATCATCTGGGTCTTGAACTGCACTGTATAACCCTAACCCACAACCCTCCCTCAGCAACAGTTAACTATGGACTATGTTTTGGTTGCACTATGTATTTTGCTTTAATACGGTCTGGTTACCTCATATTACTGATATTTTATTATATTACTATTTTTTAATTTGTTTGAGTTATTGCATTTATGGCCTTGTAAAGCTGCAGCAAGTAAGAATTTCACTAGTTCCGTTCCCAGTGCAAATGGCAATTACACACTGTTGTCTCTTGATTCTTCCTCTCGACTTTTAAAAGAATAAAAAACAAGTTTGATTGGCACATACAAGCGAGAATAAATTGCAGAGGTAGAGTGAAATAAAGAAGATGGGAAATGGGGCAGTTAGGAACCAGCATGGATCTAACGGGCCAATTGAGCTCCTTTTGTGTTGTTAAAAATATTGGATTGAGAATAATAACTTTTGTTGAACTTTTGAAAATCTATCCTGCAATTTCGGCAAAGATTGTGATTGATGATAATATTCTACAGAGGGCAGGTCTATATCGCGTTAAATTCCGTCATCAAAAAGAAAAGTTTCAGAAACATTCAGTCTCTCGGGGAAGAAACAAGAAGCCAGTTAAGTGTAATCCAGAGTATAGAGCTTTGGTTAAGAAATAATACCGGGATAAATCATGCCAAAAAATCAATCAAAAAATCTCATTTAGTTTGGAGAAAATCTCTATCTTGATCAGCAGGGCAAAAGTTGTAAGGTATTATTTTTGAAAGTGTGCTCTAAATAAGGTGGATCACCTGTTCAGTTTGCATATTATTATATACTACAATGGTCGCAGAACTCTGCAGAGTGTACAATTAAATTAGCAGTATGTGTTCTCTCATTACATAAGGGACGTCATTCTTGGATACAAGATGCAATTTCTGTTAACAGATATTGCCCTTTTGTTGCATAATTTCAGAATTAATTCCCCCCTATATTCTCCCTTTGAAGTGTTCAATGTGGTGTTGTGCTTGACACCAGTTTATAGTTAGAGATTGGGTCTATTGTACATCCACTGAGTAAACGAAGGAAAATGTAAATTTGAGAGGAATTCCTGCAGGTTGTTTCTGCTGCAAAAAGTGAAGGCAGAGGGAGAAGAGGCATCTTGCTGGAAGTGAGAATCTGCTTTTTAAAAGGTTTTAAAAAATGTTTACTGATCTTGCTCCATATATTTAGCTATTTCTTGTTATTGAGGGAGTGCAGCGTAGGTTCGCGATGAAAGAATGGGTCAACTGGGCTGGTAGTCATTGGAATTTAGAAGGATGAGAGAGGATCTTATCGAAACATAAAATTCTTAAGGGATTGAACAGGCTAGATGCAAGAAAAATGTTCCCGATGTTGGGGGAGTCCAGAACCAGGGGTCACAGTTTAAGAATAAGGGGTAGGCCATTTAGGACTGAGATGAGGTAAAACTTTTTCACCCAGAGAGTTGTGAATCTGTGGAATTCTCTGCCACAGAAGGCAGTGGAGGCCAATTCACTGGATGTTTTCAAGAGAGAGTTAGTTATAGCTCTTAGGGCTAATGGAATCAATGAATATGGGGAAAAAGCAGGAACGGGATACTCCTGCACCTATTTTCTAAGTTTCTATTTCACCTGCATTTGTTAATGTATGCTAAGGACTATGTCCATTATACCTCTACAATGGATGGATCCACAGTGCAGTTTGGGGAACTTCTCTACAATCACAGGGAAGATGTAGTGGAGACTTCTGTTGATTCTTTTCCTTGTGTCAGACAGTGGGAAGACTCCTCTGTAGCAACCCCATTCTGATATATCATGAGGACACCAGAACGATGGGGTGCAGGTTGTAGATTAATCCAGATACTTGTCCAAATGTCTGATGTCCAAATGTAAGATAGACACAAAATGTTGGAGTAACTCAGCGGGACAGGCAGCATCTCAAGACACTTCTTCAGACTGAAGAAGGGTCACGACCCGAAACTTCACCCAAACTTTCTCTCCAGAGATGCTGCCTGTCCCGCTGTGTTACTCCAGCATTTTGTGTCAATCTTTGGTTTAAACCAGCATCTTCAGTTCCTTCCAACACGTCACTTAAAATGTGCCCTACTGTACCTGTCTCAACTGCTGGCAAACTAATCTCATTGAAGTAGTCCTGTAGACTTTCCTTTGAAGAAAGAATGCAACATTGCCTCAACACATTTTTCAATCTGAAAAATGTGGGGAAATGCTGCACTAGCCACTGCCAAATGAAGTTCCCCTGCTGAGTGCCGATGCAGGTTCACAACCCGAAAAATCGACAATCCCTTTAACTCCACATATGCTGGTCGACCTACTGAGTTCCTCTGTGGTTTGTATTATGATGTGAGTGATAGCCATTTGATTAGGGAATGGGACATGACTTGCTCAAGCAAATTCTTAGATTTAATTATGATCCGGGCTTTTAGCTTCTTGACTGGGAGCAGGTACTCTGGCCCTTTTAGATGGGATGGTTCAAGAATCAATGCAATCAGTGCACTTGCCAAAGTGATCATGAGCCTCATTAATCATTAATTTAAATTTCTTCTTTCAAGAGACAGCATTAGTGAAACTGTTAAGAACATTAAATGTGAGTTATATTATGAAATCTAAATACTGAATCCAATTTGCCATTCTTCAGGATAATTGAAAGAAATTTGCATACAAATCAGATTATTCTACACTCACGATGTTCTTGACCTTTAATGTAATGTCCTTGCCTGGGAAATGTTTAAAACACCACCAGAAACCGAATGGATTGTTCGAAAGTGACTGAAAATGTATTCTTCAGTGTCACATTATAAATATAAATGTTATGAATACTACAATATCTTTACACTTAATACTTCCATCTATTTCTCATCCATCAGTTCTTGGCCATTTGCAAGCAAATATTTTCTTAAGATTTGTATCATGTGTAACAATCTGAAATCTTATTTTACTAAAAATAGAATTATCTTTAATCTACAGCTACCACCACAACATCAGCACACTGGGTAGCAGCTGCTTCAGAAATCAAACATGGAAATGTCTAGTAAATATATCTCTATATAATCAGCAATATTTTACATTGCAACAATGGTTTTTATCAGCCATGTTCCATAGCTTTTGGAGCCTTCTCCAGTGACAATTTTTCCACCTCTTTTTGTCCTGCGGTAATCAGTTGCATCTTTTCATCTAACTCCAATGTCTTTAACGTCAACCTTTGTCTTGGACAGCTATCCTCTCTGCCCCTTAATTATTAGTTTAGTTTAGTTTAGAGATACAGCGCGGAAACAGGCCCTTCGGCCCACCGAGTCCGCACCAACCAGTGATCCTCACACATTAACACAAGCCTACACACTAGGGACAATTTCACATTTATACCAAGCCAATTAACCTACAATCCTGAACATCTTTAGAGTGTGGGAGGAAACCGGTGATCCTGGAGAAAACCCACACAGGTCACGGGGAGAACGTACAAACTCCATACAGACAGCACCCGTAGTCAGGATCTACCCCGGGTCCCTGGCGCTGTAAGGCAGCAACTCTACCGCTGCGCCACCATGCCCCCCTATTCCCAACTTCTTGGCTGTAATTTGATCTTCCTCTCTGCTTTTAACAAATTACTTTTAGTTCTTCTGATATTCACGCAATTACTCTCTTCCCATTTTTCCTATTCCTCATACCAATTCTGCGTTATTATTGCATAAGAACTAGTTATCATTTCAGCTTGGTTCAGCCAGGTTAAAGCCAGGTTCTGCTACAACACATCTGGATCCCTATGCCCCCAATACTAGAGCCAAGATCCTGGGTTCTCCCACGGCTCTTTGCCACACCTAACTTTCAGTCATGGATTTCTATTCCTAATTATTCATCTGCAGAATATTTGACACTTGAGAAGATTTTCAGCTGGACATCTTCTGCTTCCCCTTCCATAAACTTGCTCTGGCAGCTGAAAGTTAGTTGAGAGGCCTGGATTAATCACCTCCCCTGCTGAATCAACTGAGAGGGAAAGCCTTTAGTTTAGTTTAGTTTAGAGTTGAGAGATACAGCATGGAAACAGGCCCTGCATCCACATTGTCCACGCTTACCATTGATCACATGTTCACACTAATTCCATATTCCACTTTTCACTTTTTAATTGAGTAGGGTATTTATATATGTGGTGCATAATCTCTTGTAAATCCAAACATAGTTTCATGTAGAATTCACAAATTAAAGGCAGATCATTTCAGTAATTGGTTGCCAGGCTTCAGGAAGCTTAATTAAGATGCTTATGCAGTCCGAACATTTATGGAGATACTGAAAATGTGTGAGTGCTCCTCCAGGTCGCATGTGAACCTTCTGGAGGGGAATAGTCAGTGCATTTTCATCCCGACTCCTATATCATTAAGACAGACTTTGCTCTCTCCCAAAAATTAAAGAATTACTTGTATCACAACATTCATATTTGTTTTAATGGAATGAGAGTTCATATTTGGACTGTTGCTGGAGGAAGTGGTGGAAGCAGGCACAATAAAACATTTAAAGAACATTTGGACAGATGCATGGATAGAAAAAGTTTAGATGGATGTGGGTCAAGACACGAACTTCTCTCTCAATGTCAGTTAAATGAAAGATAAATTGTTAAGTGCTTCAATTTCCTCGGCGTAAATTTTACTCATTATCTATCCTGGACCAACCACATTGAAGCTCTGGCTAAAATAACAAGGAAAGACTCTACAACCTCAGGAGATAATGGGAATTTGGCATGACTCCAATGATTCTTACAGATGTATTCTTCTACAGATGCACCATAGAATGCATATGGTTGGGTTGCTTTCAATCAGGTTGCAACACAGCTTGGTTTGGAAACAGCTCTACCCAAGAGGGCAAGAAATTGTTGAAAGTTGTGGATGTTGCCCAGACTATCACACATACCATACTCTCCACCATTGACTCCATCGACATTTCATGCAACCCTGGGAAAGAGGCCAACATAATCAAGAGCCTTTTTCATCCCGGTCATTCCATCTTCTCCCTGCTCCCATTGGGCAGGATATACAGAAGCTTGAAAGCACATAGCACCGGAATCAAGACCAGCTTCTTCCCCTCTGTTACCAGACTTCTGAATAATTCCCCCATAAGCTAGGGTGCTATCCCAATCTTCCAACATTCTTCATTGCAGACATTGAACTTTTTCTCTGGAGCTGTAATGCTACATTGCTGAAAACTATATTCTGCACTCTGGTATTTTTTCTATTTGCTCGACCTTTTGCACACATGTTTGACTTGATTGTATTCTTGCATTTTATCTGATTAATTGGGTATGATGTTAACTAAAGCTTTTCACTGTATCTCCGTACTCATGACAATAATGAACCAATACCAATATCAAAGCATGGCAAATGGGACTAACATAGATGGGCATCTTAGTCAGTATGAGTTGGGCTGCAGGCTGTCTCTTTGCTGTATTACCATGTGTTTCTAAATATATTCAAGATTGAAATCAATGGATTTTGGTCATGAGAGAATTAAGAGCTATATAAAATATAAATAGAAGTCAGCTCAAACATGAGGACCATTACCCTGTTATTTTATGTAATAGTCCACCAGGGAGGATGTATTAAATTTAGCATCCTATCTGAAAGAAAGCAACTCCAGCAGTACACCATTTGTTCAAGAGGTAGACACAAAATGCTGGAGTAACTCAGCGGGTCAGGCAGCATCTCTGGAGAGAAGGAATTGGTGACGTTTCGGATAATAACTGGAATTTTTTTTTGTATTTCATAAAGTAGCATACTATTGTTTCTTTCAAAACCAATATTTTACAGCATCTCATCATTAAAAATATATACTGTCTATTTTTACTACCGCAGTGAATAACATCTAATTGTCCCCCAGTTTATGCTCCATTACTGCTCACTCACTTTACCTTTCAATAGCTATTTGCAGAATCTTTGTGGCCTTCTCAAAGTAAAGTCTTCCATAGCAATTACATAGGTGAGGGTCCAACCTTTATTAGTGCAGCAGCCCAATAATGACAGCCTGAAGAAAACTATGTATTCTTATTCCATATTTAAACATTTCATCAATCTTCCATCTGCCTCATATAATATGCTTAACTGATGAGTCCTCTACTACTGCATATAACACCATTTTGTTTCTAATCCCATAAAATGTTAGTTGAAAATACACGGGATTCCCCTGATCTGCCCTAAAGCATAACAATATATATAATGTTTGCCAAACACATTTTTCCAATTATAAAGCCATATTGATTCTGCCAAAGCATATTATGATTTTCTCCATGATCTGTTCCACATGTTCACTAATCGATTCCAATTGTTCTGACAACTGATGTCAGGCTAAATGGACAATAGATTTTTTTTCTCTTCCCCCCCTTTTTTTGAATCATAATGTTTTTGCCTTCAATTCTGCTGTGATTGCTTCAAAATGTAGAGAATTCTGGCAGATAACTGCTTATTCATCTTCCATCTCTGCAGACACCTCCTCTAAAATTACAACATGCACACTGAGGAATTTTGGTGGGGATTTGTCATATTTTAGGCTCCTAATTTCTTCAGTACTTTCTGTTTAAGATTCCCATTGGCATTAGAACCTTATAAGTGTCCAACAATAAAAAGTTGTCAGCTACAGAGTGCCCAAGCCTTTTCTGCTACTTAATAACATTATAGCTGACATGGCTGTAACCCCCAACTCTGGTAACTCCATGACAATATTTCATTGCCTTGATTATCCAGAATGTATTTATCTTTGACCTAAAAATATTTAATGACCCTGCTTCCATTGCCTTTTGAGGAAGACAGTTCCAAAGACTGTTGACACTGAGAGAAATCATGTCTTGTGGTGTTTGCTGTAGATATGATATTTGATCCATGATGCACCTTTTTAATTTTTCTCCACTGTGGTTTCACCTGCTAAAACAAAAGTAGGAAAAAGTTGAAAAGATTCAGCAGCTCGTCTCAATAATTGTTTTTTCAGTAATTCCATTTACCCCTGTCGACCGATACTGTTTTTTGCACTGCCTCCTTAATGTATCATGGTCCAAATTTTAATGATCTAATTTAACCAAGAATAAAAAAAACACGTTGTGCAATCATACTTTTGACTGTAGAAACTGACTGTGCACAAAATTGCCATCTAATTTTCAATAGTAGCTCCAACAAACATTATTAACATCCTCAGGTCATAAAATGTGCAAAATATCTCAAAATCTTACTTTCTTAAACAGGACAAAAATGCCACAAGCAATATGTAACCCTTCCATGACATGCCCATGTAAAAACAGGATGAATAGTAAAGTGGACAGGTGGTCACTACTAGGTCCTCTATTACCAAACCAAACATATTCATTGGTTAGTTTACCTTTACGCGATAAAAGACTGAAAGCATAATCAATTAGTACTGCTAAATAGATGATGTGTTATCATCAGCAAAATTTAAGCAGTTGATTAAAAGTCATAGTCATACAGCACAGAAACTGGCTTTTTGGCTCAACTATTCCATGCTGACCAAGATGCCCTATCTAAGCTAGCCCCAGTTGCTGCTGTTTGGCATATATCCTTTTGAAACGTTCTTATCCTTGTACCTGTCCAAGTGTCTTTTAAATGCTGTTATACTGTCTGCTTCAACTACCTCCTCTGGCAGTTCATTTGATATACCCACCACCTTCTGAGTGAAAAAGTTGCTCTTCAGGTTCGTATTCAATCTCTCTCCTTAAACAAATTTCCATGTATTTGATTTCCCTACCCTGAGTAACAACTTCGTGCACTCACCCTATCTATTCCCCTCCTGCTATAAATTGAAATAAACTTTAGCCATGCACTATTGTAATCAGTGCTAAATTCTACCAATTGGACTGAATTTAAGTGCAATAAAGTGTCAAATAAACTTAACCAAACCACAAAGCGCAGAAGCAGAATTCAAATTGTGCATTATTGTGCAATAAAATGATTAAATTATCTTATTTATATTTTGTAGCACCATATAATTCTGCAGATTATTGAGGCGGTTCTCTTCAGTCTCAATATGTATTTTAATCAGCAGGATTGCCATTTTTTTCATGTAAATATTGCATTTTTAAAGTGTATGAAGGAGAGTGAGAGAGCAACCTGCTTCAAATATAATGATATGAATTTGAGTTTTATTTCACATTCATATTTTAAGCAGTAATAGTACAGTTCAGCTAGGTAACTATGCTAATATCTTGTATTTCTGTGTGCCTGCGTGTGCGTGCCTGTTTCCGTGTGTGTTTTTCCACCTTCTTCAAAGCGCTACGCGCTACCGCTTAAATTTTTACAGATTCTGACTCACATTTTCCCCCTCCACGCAGTAATCAGGTTCACTTAAGATTTCATCCTATATTTCACGTTATTGACGATTCAAGTTTAAAAAAAGGCAAAAAAACGGTTCTCACACGCAACCTTTTTCTAGGACTTTCCACTGATGGTCACAATCCCACTCACAGTACACCAATCACAATGGGCTCTCAAGCTGCTGAGTGCCACACCCACCGCCCCCTCCTCCCCGGATTATTCACACACCCCCGCCCCCTCCCCCACCCTGGTTATTCGCACCCCCCGCCCTCTCCCCCCCATGGGTTATTCACATCTCCAGCCCCCTCCCCCCCCGGGTATTCACACCCCTGCCCCCTGCCCCCCAGGTTATTCATGATTAAAGTTTCAAAAGAAGTCAAACCATCTTTTAAAACACCAGCTCCCAGTGAAGTCACAATACACCCCCCCCCCAACAGTACAGTGAAACAGAATATTCCACCACCGTCCAGTGACATCAGGGGGAGGGACTCATTTCAAAAACAGCTTCATCAGCTCCACAACGCTCTAAGTCTACCCTAAATTTCTCTGTTTCCGTCGCATCTACTCCCAAGATGAGGCTTTCTATTCTAGGACATCGAGATGTCCTCTTTCTTCAGTAAAAGTGGTTTCCCCCTACTGTCATAGATGAATCCCTCACCTGCATCTCTTCTGTATCCCATAGTTCTGCTCTTCTCCTTCACCCAGACGGAACAAGGATAGAGTTCTCCTGGTATTCACCTTTATCCCCACCAGCCTACGCATCCAATAAATCATTCTCCCACATTTCCGCCACCAGTAAAGCGATCCCACCTCAGGTCAGATCTTCCCACTTTCTGCAGAGACCAACACCTTGGTACACTCATCCATTCTCATGCTAACTACCTCCTCACCAGATACTTTCACCCGCAACCGCAGGAGATATAACACCTGTCCAGCAGTCTTTCCTGGTGAGACTGAGGTTTACGTGCACCTCTTCAAACATCATGTACTGCATCCGGTGTTCCCGATGTGGCTTCCTTCATATTGGTCCACCAAGGCTACTGGATCTCCTGGTTGCTAACCATTTTTAACTCCTCTTCCCATTCCCACACTGAACTTTCTGTCCTGGGCCTCCTCCATTGTCAAAGTGAGACCATACACACACACACACTGGAGGAATATCATCTCATATTATGCTTGAGTAGCTTACAAGCCAATGGGATGAACATTGAATTCTCCAATTGATGGTAACTAACATAAACCCCATCCCTTCTCTCCCCTCCCCCTTCTTTCTCCCGCACCTCTTCCTTGTGCGCCTCCAGGCACATATTTCTCCCCTTCCCACCCTCTCCACCTACATCCTTTCCTGACGCTTCATAATTTGCAACTCTCTAATCTTTATCTTTTCATCTTTGCCTTTGTCTATCCATCCACCTATCAACCCTCCCCGCATCACCTGTATTCACCTATCACTTGATTTGTCCTACCCCTACCTCCAGCTTCTTTATCTCCCTCTTCCACCACCAGAATGAGCCTGAAGAATAGTCCAGACCAAAAAGGTCAGCTATCCATGTTCTCCAGGAATGCTGCCTGACCCTCTGAGTTACTCCAGCACTTTGTGTCTTTTTTTTGTAAGCCAGAATCTGTAGTTCCTTGTTTCTAGAGAAAATACCAGATGTGAAGGTGGGAAATCAGAGTGGAAACCTTTGAGAGACTGGAGAGGATACAGTATTTGAGAAGGGACCGATTAAGGGATTAGAGGGGGGGGGGTATTGAGAGAGATTGGATTTGGGAGGTGATTGAACAGAATGAAGGGAATCAGATGAAATTTGAATAGGACGAGTAAAATGAAAGAGGTAGACATGATGATTAGGGCAGGAAACAGGACTGTTGCTGACAGGGGGATGTGGAAAGAATATCCAGAGATGCTGTCTGTCCCGCTGAGTTACTCGAGCATTTTGTGTCTATCTTCAATGTAAAGCAGCATCTGCAGTTCCTTCCTACACGTAACTACTGTTTGTTTCTTGTATTAGAAAATACTCATATCAACGTTTTTTTAGCAGTTGTTATCAGTTTTGCTGGAACCAAACTGATTCTACTTCCTAGTATTTTGAATGATGAATATTTCTTATTACTGCCCTTGCATCTTTTATAATCAGGGCATAAAGTAATGGAATATTTAACTCTCACATTTGGTCACCAAGCAACCATGAGTCTAATGCTGTTAACTCAACTATATTTATCTCTTTTTGGCCAATTAATACACGACCCTTGTTACAAGTATGGCAAGCATAACTTTTTATTTTTTACCACTGTATTCCTCCATTTGATTTTATTTACTTTCACTGCTAGAATGTCCATTATTTCTTGTCTCACAATGCTTATCAAGCTGCCACTTTGCTATATGGTTTTATTGTTTTTCTTCTCTCCCTTTCTTTAATTTAATGCTCTTATGTCAAATTCAGGCTCAGACCACTCACCTACTTCTTCATCTTAAACCCTTTGCTCCTCTAAGGACCATAGGCCATTGACAAATGTCCTCCACCTCACTCGGTTCTTGCCAGTTCTTTCGAGATCTCCCCAGATTGGACACACCCTCAGACATTTCTGTCTGGACACCTCTTCTCCAGCTGTTCTTGGGGCAACCTTTTTTTCCTTTTTCCTTGGGGGTTCCATTTCAGGGCTTGCTGGGTGATGTTTGTGGCAGGTTTCCTGAGGGTGTGTCCAATCCAACTCCATTTTCTCCTTCGAATTTGTAAGTCAATGGGCTCCTGGCTTGTTCTTTTCCACAGGTCCACGTTGCTTACTTTGTCTCTCCACCAGATGTTAAGTATTCTCCTAAGGCAGGTGTTGATGAATGTTTGCAGCCTGTTTGTAGTGTGTTTTATTGTTTTCCATGTCTCTGATCCATACAGCATCACCTGTCTATCTATCTATCTATCTATCTATCTATCTATCTATCTATCTATCTATCTATCTATCTATCTATCTATCTATCTATCTATCTATCTATCTATCTATCTATCTATCTATCTATCTATCTATCTATCTATCTATCTATCTATCTATCTATCTATCTATCTATCTATCTATCTATCTATCTATCTATCTCTAAAACTCTGATCTTGTTATTTTCCAGTTTGCGCAGTCATTCTATTTACTCAAAAATGGTACGCGGTAGCGCTACGATTTTTCGCCAGCTTACTCACCGTTCTCCTTTGCTGCGATTGCACCAAGTTTCGTTCCGATCGGGGGTCTAATGTAATAGTTAGCGAGGTTTAAAAATCGCGCGTGCGCAGATCGATCTACACTCGGCACCGCGTGGACTGTTCTTTTCTCCTGTCCCTCCGCGGGATGGTCTGCTCCTTCCTGCGCCATCACATGGAGCTGAGGGAGCTCTGCATGGCTGGCAGAGCTCCCTCACGCACACATCCAACCGCACACAATTTTCGGAGGGTCCGGAAGCGACCCAAACCGGCCCGGCACGGAATCGGAGGTCACCAAACGGAAAACGGAGACCAATCCTGGCGGAGGATAACACCCAGTGAGTCCACATCGCCTGCTGTGAGTCCTCCAGCCCCTTCCCCTCTGGTCCCCTCGCTGGCTCCTGCCCCCCTCCCCCGTGATACTCCCCCCACAACCCGTCATTTCTCCGAGCTCTCTCCCCACACCTCCCCCCGTCCACAACCCCCTCCCCCGCCTCCACATCCCCCTCCCCCATCTCCACATTCCCCTCCCCCCCACCTCCACACACCCCCCCTCACCGGCTCCACAATGCTCGCTTCCCCCCCTCCCGCACAACCTCCCCTGCTCCTCCCCGCTCCCCTCCCCCTGCTCCCCCACACCTCTCGCCTTAACAACCGTCCCCCCACCCACCCTACCCCCTCACCCCTCCCATGCCCCACAACCACTCCACACCTATACACCCCTACCACTGCCCACACACCCCTATCCCCCGCCCCTCCACCCCACAATCCCCCTCCCCCCACCCCATAATCCCGCCACCCACTTCCCCCTCCCCCCGCAACCCCCCTTGCCCCCACAACAGCCCCCACCCACACACACCCTCCTCCCACACCCCTTGCCCCCACAACGTCACCCACCCACGCACCACTCCCCCAACAACCCCTCCCCCCACACACTCCCCCCTCCCCCCACACTCCCCCCCCTCACTCCCCCCTCCCCCCAAACTACCCTCTCCACCCCCCACACTCCCCCCAACCCCCCCCCACCCACACACCCGACTACACAACCCTCTCTCTCCGCCCCCCCTCTCCGGCTCCACAAAGCTCGCTGCCCCCCTACAACCCCCATGAGCCGTGCCTGCACAGTTAGGGGCTATTGGTGTGTAGTGGAATATTGCGTTGGGGAATGGGTTGCGTTGAGGGACGAGGCCTCCCGTGTGACAATGGGTCCCACTTAGTATGAGTTAAAGATGCATATTTTGATGTTGATTGAGATGTGTTTTGAGCTCCAGATCTTCCTGAGCATGTGAAACACGACCCTAGCCTTATTGATTCTGCTTTTTATGTCTGTCTCTGCCCCTCCGGTGATGTCCACAACACTGCCTAGGTATGTGAATGTTTCTACCTCCTTTGGAGCAGTGCTGTGCATAAGGATAGGGTTGCTGGTTTTGGAGTTTATAAACTTGGATCATGACCTCCATGGTATTATATTCCATTGCACAGCCACTGGAATTAAGGCTAGCATTTCTTGTCTTCTTCACCACTTTATTTACCTGTGCTGCCATCTTTCTGGATCCTTTGAAGTTACACCAAGTCCTTCCAACATTTATTGTATGCCCCATCATTTATCAGACATCCCAAAATGCATCAACTTGAACCTATTGAGGTAAATTCTCTCCACCATTGCCGTCTAACTTACCACTTAATCAATACCTTCTTGTAAGGCAGGTCTATCTTGCTCACTATCAACAACATTATTACTGTTTGTGTCATCTGAAAATGTATTAATCATGCCTCCTACAAACATATTCAAATTGCTCAAGTTTATAATGAACAGTAAGGGTCTCTGCGCCAACGCTTGTGACACACCATGAGTCAGAGGCTTCCAATCATAACAGCAGGCCTGCCACCTTCATAAGGATGTTGCCAGGACTAGAGGAACTGAGCTATAGGGTGAGGTTGGGTCGGCTGGGACTCTATTCCTTGGAGCGCAGGAGGATGAGGGATGATCTTATAGAGGTGTATCAAATCATGAGAGGAATAGATCGGGTAGACGCACAGTCTCTTGCCCAGAATAGGGGGATCGATGACCAGCGGACATAGGTTTAAGGTGAAAGGGAAAAGATTTAATAGGAATCTGAGGGGTGACATTTTCACACAAAGGATGGTGGGTGTATGGAACAAGCTGCCAGAGGAGGTCGTTGAGGCAGGGACTATCCTAACATTTAAGAAACAATTAGACAGGTAAATGGATAGGACAAGTTTGGAGGGATATGGGTCAAACGCGGGCAGGTGGGACTAATTGGGACATATCGGCGGTGTGGGCCAGTTGGGCCGAAGGGTCTGTTTCCACGCTGCATGACTCTAAGACATTATGAACTCTTTGGAAGTATTTATAATTTACCTTAATGCACTTGTGAAAGGATCACAAATTGAGGGCAGGAATAGGATCTTGTGCAGTTTATAAGTTCTAAAGTTCATATGTTATATGAGCAGAATTAGGCCATTTGACCTATCAGGTGTACTCTGCCATTCAATCATGGCTGATCTATCTTTCCTTCTCAACCCTATTCCCCTGCCTTCTCCCCAGAATCCCTGACACCCGTACTAATCAGGAATCTATCAATCTCCACCTTAAAAATATCAATTGACGGCCTCCACAGCCTTTTGTGGCAATGAATTCCACACATTCTCTACCCTCTGACTAAAGAGGTTCCTCCTCATCTCCTTACTAAAGGTACATTCTTTTATTCTGAGGCTATGACCTCTGGTCCTGGACTCCCCCACGAGTGGAATCATCCTCTCCACACCCACTCTATCCAGGCCTTTCACTATTCGGTAAGTTTCAATAAGGTCCCCCCTCTTCCTTTTAAACTCCAGTGTGTATGGGCCCAGTGCCATCAAACGCTCATCATACGTTAACCCAATCATCCTGGGATCATTCTCGCAAACCTCCTCAGGACCCTCTCCAACGTTAGCACAACCTTCCTCAGATGTGGGGCCCAAAACTGCTCACAATACTCCAAATGTCTGACCAGCACTGTATAAAGCCTCAGCAGTACATTCCTGGATCTTTGGGATTGCTGAAGGGCATTGAGGATCTTTGAGGCATTGAGGATCTATGAGGCATTGAGGATCTTTGAGGCATTGAGGATCTTTGCTTAGCAAGTTTAAGTGAATGTGAAACTGATTATTTTATGGTATTTGAAAACACACACTGAAGTTCATTAGTCTAGGTGCTCCACTTAAGAATACACAAAGATGCAAGACAAAAAGACGAACATGTCTATAATACAATAAAATATTGACAGCTCCACAGATATGCTCTAAATCTGCATACACTTATATTCAATTGCCTTCACAACAAATAATATAATTCTGTTGCTTTCCTGGTTAGTTGTAACTGCTTAGTAGCTTTCCGTGAATCATGCACTGGAATTGGCAGATCCCTGTTCATCTTGGAGTTGTGCAATTTTTTCACCATTTTGATAATGTACGTTTTATTCATACTTCCTGCCAAAATGGAAAAAAAATTACATTTACCCATAAAATACAGTATTTTCCATTTGCTACATCTTTGCACATTCATATGATCTATCTACCCTTCTAAGAGTTCTTCTTATACCCTCTTCAGAACTGCCATGCTATTGATCTTTATGCTCTCAACTAATTTAACAATCATAGCTTTGGTGCCTTCATCCATCATTTATATAAATTGTAAAGAGTTGAGACTCCAGCATCCTGTGGCACAGCATTTGTTACATTTTGCCAACCAGAAAAGGTCTATTATATATTTTATTTGTTTCCAGCCAATCTCAGCCACTATCTCTGCCAAAATATTGCCTATCTATCTTCTATCCATGTCAATAACGTGAAACTGACAAGCAACTGCAGTATTTCCGAGCCACCTGAAACTTCTTTGCATGGTTTATGAGGCCTTTTCAAGGACTACAATTGTACAAAAGGAAATAACAACTCCACAAAACAATTGATGGTCATCGTAATGAATTGAGATGCCAGCAGTAAATGAGGTCTGAATCACTCCAATCGTGTCATTGGATTTGCACTCCTTGAGCGAAGTGAAGAATATTACATCATGCTCTGGGTTTGTGCCCGTGGACGATAGAAGAACCTTGATGTGTCAGAAAATCAGTCATTTGCTGCAGGAAATCTGGGCCTGACTTTAACACAAGTACTTATGTCAGTGAGCAAAAAACAGACTGGTGGAGAGAAATGGAGTGACGATGTTTTGGGTCAGGATGCTATATCAGACTCATACAGTGGGGGAGAGAAAAGCTGGAAAACAGAGATAGGGGTGGGGCAAAGCCAGGGAAGATGGGTACACGTGAGGGGCAAAGCCAGGGAATAAAGGAAACAACGAGCATCACAGAACATAGAACAGTACAGAATGGAACAGGTCCTTCGGCCCACAATGTCCATGCCATACATGATGCCAAGTTAAATTAATCTCCTCGACCTGCATATGATCCACATCCCACCATTCCCTGCATATCCATGTGCCTGTCTAATAACCTCTTAAATGCCATGATCATATTTGCCTGCATCATCACCCCTGGCAGCACATTCCAGGCACCATTCTGATTTCCCACATATCTCCTTTAAACTTTGTCACTCTTCTTAAAGGGGCTGTCCCACTGCGGCGACCTAATCCGCGAGTTCAGACGAGTTTGCCCTCAGACTCGCAGCATGGTCGACACGAGGTCCTAGGAGGTCTTTGTAACTCTCCTTCATGCTCGAGAGTAGTCCCCGCGTACTCGAGGCCTCAGCTAGGTCGCGGCGTATTTTTCAACATGTTGAAAAATGCCCGCGAGTAAAAAAAGGTCGCCATGGAAAAAATAGATACTTTTTTTACTCGTAGGTTTGGTCGAAGTAGGTCGGCATGTTATCGTAGGTAATCGAGGTAATCGAAGGTAGTCGTAGATAGTCTTCAACATAGTCGAAGGGAGGTCGCAGGGAGGTCGAAGGAGATCGAAGGTCATCTTCACTCTCCACTATTCGATGTCCAATTTTCCCGAAGCTGGTCTTCAACATAGTCGAAGGAGGTCTTCTACAAAGTCAAAGGAGGTCTTCAACATGACATTTTTTCAAATTCTCCTAAACTCGCCAATTAGGTCGCCGCAGTGGGACAGCCCCTTTAAGCTATGCCCTCTAGTGTTGACATTTCTACCTTGGAAAGGCATTCTGACTGTCTCCCTATTTGTGCCTCTCATAATTTTACTTCCATAGAAACATAGAAAACAGGTGCAGGAGTAGGCCATTCGGCCCTTAGAGCCAGCACCGCCATTCAATATGATCATGACTGATCATTTAAAATCAGTACCCTGTTCTGGCCTTTTCCCCATATCTCTTGATTCCCTTAGCCCTAAAAGCTAATTCTAACTCTCTCGTGAAAATATCCAGTGAATTGGCCTCCACTGCCTTCTGTGGCAGAGAATTCCACAGATTCGCAACTCTCTGGGTGAAAAAGTTTTTCCTCATCTCAGTCCTAAATGGCCTACCCCTTATTCTTAAACTGTAACCCCTGGCTCTGGACTCCCCCACGTTTTTCCTGCATCTGTCCAATCCTCCAAGAATTTTATATGTTTCCATAAGATCCCCTCTAATCCTAATTTCCAGCGAATACAAGCCCACGTTGACCCATTCTTTCATCATATGTCAGTACCGCCATCTCTGGAATTAACCTGGTGAACCTATGCTACACTCCCTCAATAGCAATAATGTCCTTCCTCAAATTAGGAGATGAAAATTACACACAATACTCCAGGTGCGGTCTCACCAGGGCCCTGTACAACTGCAGTAGGATCACCTTGCTCCTCTCAAATTCTCTCGCAATGAAGGCCTACATGCCATTGGCTTTCTTCACTGCCTGCTGTACCTGCATGCTTACTTTCAGTGACTGATGTACAAGCACACCCAGGTCTCATTGCACCTTCCTTAATCTGACACCATTCAGATAATAATCTGCCTTCTGTTCTTGCCACCAAAGTGGATAACCACACATTTATCCACATTATACTGCATCAGCCATGCTTCGACCCACTCACCCAACCTATCCAAGTCTACCTACAGCCTCATAGTATCCTCCTTGCAGCTCACAGTGCCACCCAGCTTTGTGTCATCCGCAAACTTAGAGATGTTACATTTAATTCCCTCATCTAAATTGTTAATATATATTGTAAACAACTGGGGTCCCAGCACCGAGCCTTGTGGCACCCCACTAGTCACTGCCTGCCATTCTGAAAAGGACCCGTTAATTCCTACTGTTTGCTTCCTGTCTGCCAACCAGTTCTCTATCCATGTCAATACCCTACCCCTCAATACCATCTGCTCTAATTTTGCTCACTAATCTCTTATGTGGGACCCTGTCAAAGGCTTTTTGAAAGTCCAGTTCACCACTTCCACTAGCTCTCCCTTATCCATTCTGCTCGTTAAATCCTCAAAAAATTCCAAAAGATTAGTCAGGCATGATTTCTCCTTCATAAATCCATGCTGACTTTGACTGATCCGTTCACTACTTTCCAACTGCGCTGCTATAACATCTTTAATAATCGATTCCAGCATCTTCCCCACTACCGATGTAAGGTTAACTGGTCTATAATTCCGTTTTCTCTCTCCCTCCTTTCTTAAAAAGTGGAGTTACATTGGCTATCTTCCAGTCCACAGGAACTGATCCAGAGTTGAGAGAACATTGGAAAATGATCACCAATGCATCCATGATTTCTAGGGCCACCCCCTGAGTACTCTAGGCTGTAGACGAGGGGTCAGCAACCTTGTTCTGCATAGGGGCCAGTACACAAGTCTGTGAGCGGATTGTGGGGCACATCTATCACGTGCACACATGGATCCCGCCCCCATCCTGCCCTGGATGGCAGGCGTCAAATCACGTGTTCATAGAAGCTAGACAAAAATGCTGGAGAAACTCAGCGGGTGAGGCAGCCTCAAGCAATCCTTGCATGTCTCACCCGCTAAGTTTCTCCAGCATTTTTGTCCACCTTCGATTTTCCCAGCATCTGCAGTTCTTTCTTAAACTTGTTCACAGAAGATGCGCAGCCGTGTCGGCGGTTTTGCGCAGGATGCGGTACAGCCAGAGCTCGGCGCTCAGCCGCGCTCGGCGGGCCGGATGATTATGGGAAAAAAAATCCGCCTGTGGGCTGGACGATTTCGGGTTAAGGGCCTTAGGTTGCAGACCCGTGATGTAGACCATCAGGCCCTGGGGATTTATCTGCCTTCAGTCCCAACAGTTTAGCTAACACCATTTTCCTGACTAATGTGGATTCCCTCAGTTCCTCCCTCCCATTAGATCCTCGGTCCCCTGGTATTTCCGGGAGATTGTTTGTGTCTTCCTTAGTGAAGACAGAACCAAAGTACTCATTTAACTGTTCTGCCATTTCCTTGTTTCCCATTATAAATTCACCTCTCTCTGACTGCAAGGGACCTACATTCGTCTTCACTAATCTTTTCCTTTTTACATACCTAAAGCCCCTGTCCCATTTAGGCGATTTTGTCGGCGAGTACAGGTGACTAGGCTGTCACCACATGGTAGTGGGGTGATGCCTGTATGGTCGTGAGTAGTCTCCTCAAGTCGCCTCAATAGCCGTAACGTTTTTCTGGTTGCCGCTGGATTTTGAAATGTTCAAAACTTTTCAGCGACAGTGGGCTTGACGTAGCTTGTCTTCTGTCATAGGCGCTGTTGTAGGTTGTCACCAGGATGATGCTGGTTGTCGCCAGCTGACGTTGGTTGTCACCGGGTGCTGACTTCCGTGAATTCCATTGGCGGCTACTTACGTCAACCGACAACAGATACCGGTGACTGAATTGTCTTCAGTTGTCTTCAGTTGTCGCCGACAGGGTAGTTGCTTGTCGCGGGTGGACGTAGGTTAACTTCGGTTGTCGTAGGTTGTCGCCTGTGTGGTCGTAGGTTGTCGCCTGTGTGGTCGTAGGTGGACGTCCTAAGTCGTGACGATTGAGTCGCCGGTTGTTGGTATCTTGCCGTAGCTTGACGTCGACTAGGTGGTAGGTTGCCGTAGCTTGTCGTAGACATTGTCGTAGGGGGGGGCTCAAGTCGCTGCTTTTTCGGCGACCTGCTACGACTGTGACTGTCGCCGGCAGTCACCAAAAGAAATCGCGTAAGTGGGACAGGTCCTTAAAGAAACTTTTTCAGTCAGGTTTTATATTCCCCGCAAGCTTTCTTTCATGCTCTTTTTCCCTCTCTTAATTAACTTAATGCATTCTAAATTTCTCCCAGTCCTCTGGTTTGCTGCTTCTTTTGGCCAATTTATACACCTCATCCTTGGATTTAACACTATCTTGACTTCCCTCGTCAGCCACGGTTGAGCCGCCTTCACAGTTTTATATTTTCGCCAGACAGGGGTGAACAATTTCTGGAGTTCACTGTCAACACTTTACGTATAAGTTACCTATCCTGGCCAATTCCCGATTCATACCTTCAAAGTCTCCTTTTTTCAAGTTCAGGACCCTAGTCTCCGAATTAACCGTGTCACTCTCCATCCTAATGCAGAATTCCACCATATTATGGTCACTGTTGCCCAATGTGCCTTGCACAACAAGATCGCTAACTAATCCTTCCTCGTACACAATTCCCAGTCTAGGATTGCCTGCCCTCTAGTCGGTTCCTCTACATATTGGTTTAAAAACCCATCCCGTATACATTCCCACTGGGTGGCGCCATACGATGGCAGCCTCGCCAACAGTCTGTCTCGTCCTTTTCTTCTTTTGTTGTTTTTAGTCTGTTGTTAAATGTATGTTTTAGTGTATCTTTAGTTTTGCGTTATGTGGGGGGGTGGGGGAAACTTTTTTCATCTCTTTCCTCGACGGAGATGCGACTTTTTCTGTATCGTATCTCCATCTGTGCTGCGGCCCAACATCGTGGAGCTGGCGGTCCCTTTGCTGGGGATCGACTTCGGGAGCTCCAACCGCGGGAGCCTACGGTTGAAATTGTGGAGCTTGCAATCCCTTTGTCAGGGATCGACTTTGGGAGCTCTAACCGCAGGAGCTTAGACTGCCCCAGTCGCGGGAGCTGTGATCGACCTGACGCGGGAGCTTCGATCACTAGTTGTGGGAGTTTTGATCGCCCCGACTGCAGATGGTTCGACTGCCCCGGCCAGGGGAGAAAAGGAGGGAAGAAGATAATAGGTTATTGCCTTCCATCACTGTGCTGTGGTGGGTGTTTATGTTGATTTTTATGTAATTGTGTGTCTTGTTGCTTTTTTGGTATGACTGTATGGCAAATCAAATTCTTTAAATGTGTTTACATACTTGGCGAATAAATTCATTACAATTACAATTACAATTCCAGTAAATCCTCCTCCTCAGCACTTTTACCAATTTGGTTGGCCCAATCTATATGGAGATTAAAGTCACCCATGATAACCACTGTACCTTTGTTACACGTATCCCTAATTTCCTGCTTGATGCTATCCCCAACCTCCCTACTGCTGCTTGGTGGTCTGCATACAACTCCAACATGCGTTTTTTGCCCTTGGCTATTTCACAGTTCTACCCATACTGATTCTACAGCATCCAAGCTAATGTCTCTCCTTGCTATTGCATTAATCCCTTCTTTAACCACCCCACTTCCTCTTCCTTTCTGTCTATCCTTCCAGAATTTCAAATAGCCCTGCATGTTTAGCTCCCAGCCTTGGCCACCCTGGAGCCATGTCTCTGTAATTCCAACTTTCTCATATCCCTTAACTACTAATTTAACTTCCATCAGGACTCCCCTCAGCCTCTGACACTCCAGAAAAACAATCCAGGTTCATCCATTCACTTCCTATGGCTTATACCCTCTAATCCAAAGCTCTAAAGCTCTTCTCCAGGGCCTTCACATCATTCCCTTAGATAGTTTTTAGTTTTAGAGATATAGCAGGGAAACAGGCGCTTTGCCCCACCAAGTCCGTGTCGACCAGCGATCCTCGCACATTAACAATTTTATACACACTAGGGGCAATTTTACACATACAACAAGCCAATTAACCTATAAACCCATGCGTCCTTGGTGGGAGGAAACTGAAGATCTCAGAGAAAACCGTGGCAGTCAGGGGGAGAACTTACAAACTCCGTACAGACAGCACTTGTAATCGGGATCGAACCCGGGTTTCCAGCACTGCAAGGCAGCAACTCAACCGCTACGCCACCGTGGCCGCCCGTAGTTTTCATCATTGTCCACTACATCACCAATTTTGTTATCTGCATATTTAATAACCACATTAATAACATTGTGATCAAAATTGTTAATATAGATGACAATGAATAGTGGGCCCAGCGCAGATCTCTGTTGCCAATGGTTACATGTTTCTAACCAGAAAAAAACAACCCACCTCTGCTCTACTATGAACCCTCCACCATACAAATTCATCTTACCCTGGATAATGTGTGTAAGAAAGAATTGCAGATGCTGGTTTAAATCAAAGGTAGAATGTAGGCGGAAACAGTAAGACTAGTGGGAGAACTGAGAAGGGGATGGAGAGAGAAAGCAAGGGCGATCTGAAGTTAGAGAAATCTAACAGCGCAGACTTGGTGATCGTTTCGTTGAACACCTCCGCTCAGTCCGTCTTAACCTACCTGATCTCCCGGTGGCTCAGCACTTCAACTCCCCCTCCCATTCCCAATCTGACCTTTCTGTCCTGTGCCTCTTCCATTGTCAGAGTGAGGCCCAGCGAAAATTGGAGGATATTTCGGTTGGGTAGTTTACACCCCAGCGGTATGAACATTGACTTTGCTAAAAACTTGCTTTCTCTATCCAACCCCTTCCCCTTCCCAGTTCACCCACTAGTCTTACTGTCTCCGCCAATATTCCATCTTTGTCCCGCCCCGTCCCCTGACATCAGTCTGAAGAAGGGTCTCGACCGGAAACATCGCCCATTCCTTCTCTCCAGAGATGCTGCCTCACCTGCTGAGTTATTCCAGCATTTTGTGTTTACCGTGGATAGCATTTGATCTAAGCTATTTTACTCTGGATTCCATATGATCTAACTTTCAAGACAAGTCTGCCATGGGGACCTTGTCAAAGGTCTTGCTAAATCCATACAGACATCATCCATTGCACTGTCCTTATCAAATTTCTTTTAAAAAAACTTGTCAAATTAGAAGTTATTGAAATGTGGAGTGAATGAGAGGTGTACAGAATGCAAGGGAGAAGCAACTGCACAAGAGGAGATTGGATGGAGTCCAGGAATAAAGAAATGAGTTCAGTGAAGTAAGACCAGGCAGAAAGGGTTAGGGTTAGGGTTAGGGTGACTTCAATCTACATATAGATTGGGTGAATCAAATTGGCAGGGGTGCTGAGGAAGAGGATTTCTTGGAATGTATGCGGGATAGTTATCTAAACCAACATGTAGAGGAACCAATGAGAGAGCAGGCTATTCTAGACTGGGTATTGAGTAATGAGGAAGGGTTAGTTAGCAGTCTTGTTGTGCGTGCCCCCTTGGGCAAGAGTGACCATAATATGGTTGAGTTCTTCATTAGGATGGAGAGTGACAATTCAGAAACAACGGTTCTGAACTTAAAGAAAGGTAACTTTGAGGGTATGAGACGTGAATTGGCCAAGATTGACTGGCAATTAGTTCTAAAAGGGTTGACGGTGGATATACAATGGAAGGCATTTAAAGACTGCATGGATGAACTACAAAAATTGTTCATCCCAGTTTTGCAAAAGAATAAATCAGGGAAGGTAGTGCATCCGTGGATAACAAGGGAAATCAGGGATAGTATCAAAGCAAAAGATGATGCGTACACATTAGCCAGAAAAAGCAGCATACCAGAGGACTGGGAGAAATTCAGAGACCAGCAGAGGAGGACAAAGGGCTTAATTAGGAAAGGGAAAATAGATTATGAAAGAAAACTGGCAGGGAACATAAAAACTGACTGCAAAGGTTTTTATAGATATGTGAAGAGAAAGAGATTAGTTAAAACAAATGTAGGTCCCTTGCAATCAGAAACAGGTGAATTGATCATGGGGAACAAGGATATGGCGGACCAATAGAATAACTACTTTGGTTCCGTCTTCACTAAGGAAGACATAAATAATCTGCCGGAAATAGCAGGGGACCGCGGGTCAAAGGAGATGGAGGAACTGAGTGAAATCCAGGTTAGTCGGGAAGTGGTGTTGGGTAAATTGAATGGATTAAAGGCCGATAAATCACCAGGGCCATATAGGCTGCATCCCAGAGTACTTAAGGAAGTAGCTCCAGAAATAGTGGATGCATTAGTGATAATTTTTCAAAACTCTTTAGATTCTGGAGTAGTTCCTGAGGATTGGAGGGTAGCAAACGTAACCCCACTTTTTAAGAAGGGAGGGAGAGAGAAAACGGGGAATTACAGACCAGTTAGTCTAACATCGGTAGTAGGGAAACTGCTAGAGTCAGTTATTAAAGATGGGATAGCAGCACATTTGGAAAGTGGTGAAATCATTGGACAAAGTCAGCATGGATTTACGAAAGGTAAATCATGTCTGACGAATCTTATAGAATTTTTCGAGGATGTAACTAGTAGAGTGGATAGGGGAGAACCAGTGGATGTGTTGTATCTGGACTTTCAGAAGGCTTTCGACAAGGTCCCACATAAGAGATTAATATACAAACTTAAAGCACACGGTATTGGGGGTTCAGTATTGATGTGGATAGAGAACTGGCTGGCAAACAGGAAGCAAAGAGTAGGAGTAAACGGGTCCTTTTCACAATGCCAGGCAGTGACTAGTGGGGTACCGCAAGGCTCAGTGCTGGGACTCCAGCTATTTACAATTTATATTAATGAACTGGATGAGGGAATTGAAGGCAACATCTCCAAGTTTGCGGATGACACTAAGCTGGGGGGCAGTGTTAGCTGTGAGGAGGATGCTAGGAGACTGCAAGGTGACTTGGATAGGCTGGGTGAGTGGGCAAATGTTTGGCAGATGCAGTATAATGTGGATAAATGTGAGGTTATCCACTTTGGTGGCAAAAACAGGAAAGCAGACTATTATCTAAATGGTGGCCGATTAGGAAAAGGGGAGATGCAGCGAGACCTGGGTGTCATGGTACACCAGTCATTGAAAGTAGGCATGCAGGTGCAGCAGGCAGTGAAGAAAGCAAATGGTATGTTAGCTTGCATAGCAAAAGGATTTGAGTATAGGAGCAGGGAGGTTCTACTGCAGTTGTACAGGGTCTTGGTGAGACCACACCTGGAGTATTGCGTACAGTTTTGGTCTCCAAATCTGAGGAAGGACATTATAGCCATAGAGGGAATGCAGAGAAGGTTCACCAGACTGATTCCTGAGATGTCAGGACTTTCATATGAAGAAAGACTGGATAGACTCGGCATATACTCGCTAGAATTTAGGAGATTGAGAGGGGATCTTATAGAAACTTACAAAATTCTTATGGGGTTGGACAGGCTAGATGCAGGAAGATTGTTCCCGATGTTGGGGAAGTCCAGACAAGGGGTCACAGCTTAAGGATAAGGGGGAAATCCTTTAAGACCGAGATGAGAAAAAACTTTTTCACACGGAGAGTGGTGAATCTCTGGAACTCTCTGCCACAGAAGGTAGTTGAGGCCAGTTCATTGGCTATATTTAAGAGGGAGTTAGATGTGGCCCTTGCGGCTAAAGGGATCAGGGGGTATGGAGAGAAGGCAGGTACAGGATACTGAGTTGGATGATCAGCCATGATCATATTGAATGGCGGTGCAGGCTCGAAGGGCCGAATGGCCTACTCCTGCACCTATTTTCTATGTATCTATGTATCTATGACATGTTGTGGAAAAGTATGGATAAGTTGGGCCGAAGGGCCTGTTTCCACGCTGCATCACTTTATGACTTGGTGTACACTATTATGTACTACTTTAGTGGAATATTCTGTCTCTTTTATATTTTAATTATCAATAGTGCATTTAATCAAATAAGGGGAACCATTTTCTCATCATAACCAACTAATCATCAGTGATAGACACAAAATGCTGGAGTAACTCAGCGGGTGAGGCAGCATCTGTGGAGAGAAGGATTCCTTCCCTCCTGAGAAGCTGCCTCACCCACTGAGTTACTCCAGCATTTTGTGTCTACCTTCGATTTAAACCAGCATCTGCAGTTCTTTCCCACACACTTAAATTACTATGGAACAAATAGCTGGAATAAACTTGCTGAAGATTTAAGACTTGCCCCTACTTTCACCACTTTTAAACAAGACTGAAAACTTTGATGTTTACTTTAGCTTTCAGCTAAATCTTAACTACATTGCACTTTGAACTTTTGTACTTTTCTATAATGCATTTTTAACTTTTCTTTTCTTTTCTTTTAATTCTTCTATTTTATTTCATTTTATTATTTCATTTTATTATATGACATGTTTTTATGTGAAGCACTTTGAGTCTGCCTCGTGTATGAAATGTGCTATATAAAGAAAGTTGCAGTTGCAGTTAAATCATCTGCGATTATTATTTTTTTTATTTTATTTTTTTATTTTTTATTTATTAGAAGTACATTACATTACAACCACATACATTAGTACTCGTCACTTATGTCTTCTTACAATTAATGTACTCCATTTATTTTTTACACTAGAAAAGGAAAAGATTGAAAGAATGAAGAAAGTGAAGGAAAAAGTGAGAGTGTAGAAAATGTGACAACAAAAAAGGACGAAAACCCTTTAAGAACAAAATTAAAAACAAAAGAAAAAGAGTTAAGAAATAGACCCTAGAAAAGAAAGAGAAAGAGAAAGAGGAAAAAGAGAGAAACAAATATTTTTATGAGCATTACGCAAATGGGACATACCAACTCTTCAACTATCATCCCCCCTTACCTGACCTCAATTTTTTTTTTAAAGGTACCTTTGCACCCTATCTTTGTAATAATTCTATGAATGCAGACCACGTCAGGTGGAAGTGATCTGGTTTACCTGCTAGGAGGAGTCTTATCTCTTCTAGGTGTAATGTTTCGAACATATTTGAAATCCACATGTTTATAGTTGGTATTGGAGCCTTCTTCCAAAAGTTTAGAATTAGCTTTTTTCCAGTTATTATTAACCCATAGTCTATTAGTTTCTTTTGAAACACATTTAGTTCTGGACTATCTTCCGTTATTCCGAAGATAATTGGTATCATCATTTGCGATTATGATACCAATTAGATTATCTATTCTTCTGATGGTAAGCACCCAACTGAAACAGAAGCAACTACTATTTTGATGGCACTTGTGTGGAGAATGGGAAAAAAAGTGACATCAAATCTATAGGAAGGAGTTTAAAATAGGTTGTGGCGTTTTCACGAAATGTATACATTAATGTATTTAAGGTGAGGGGGGAAAAGGGAATCTGAGGGGTGATTTTTTGGTGGGTGTATGGAAC
Organism: Malacoraja senta; assembly: GCA_038087875.1. Lineage (NCBI taxonomy): Eukaryota > Metazoa > Chordata > Chondrichthyes > Rajiformes > Rajidae > Malacoraja > Malacoraja senta. The sequence continues at coordinate 28,321 of JAXLNO010004149.1, read as the reverse complement.
GAGCTGCCGGAGGAGGTCGTAGAGGCAGGTAATATCGCAACATTTAAGAAACATTCAGACAGGTACGTGGATAGGACAGAGGGATATGGGCCAAACGCAGGCAGGTGGGACTAGTGTAGATGGGACATTTTGGCCGGTGTGGGCAAGTTGGGCTCCACGCTGTAAGACTCTAGATTGCAATGGAGAAATGGAGTATCCAGTCATTACTGGAAGTATAGGATGGGTATATTATACCACATGTTTTCTAATTCAATATACTGGCTGGGAAGTTGGATTTATGGAGAGTGGGGTTTGAGGAACTTGTCAGCAGAGTGTTAACATTGATGTGTGGGAAGGAACTGCAGATGCTGGTTTAAACCAAAGAAAGACACAAAATACTCAAGTAACTCAGCGGGACAGGCAGCATCTCTGGAGGGAAGGAATGGGTGACGTTTCGGCTCGAGACCCTTCTTCAGACTGAGAGTCAGGGGAGAGGGAAATAATGGGTATAGATGGTGATGTAGAGAGATATAGATGAATAGGTTTTAGGTTGAATAAGTGGAGGCAAGAGGGGGAATTGGATAGCGATTTAGAGTCTGATATTGGCATTCTTTGGTGATGGAAAAAAATGGTGGGATTTTTTGGGGAATGGTGGGAAAAGTGGGAAAGGTGGGAAAGGAGGATACACTACTACACACACACACACACACACAAACATAAAGCTCACGCCAGTCGCAAACATAGACTGCACATAATATACCACACACCCCATTCTCACTCTCACACTCGCACTCACTCTCATTCTCACACTCACTCTCATTCTCTCACACTCACTCTCATTCTCTCACACTCACACTCACACTCACTCTCATTCTCTCACACACTCACACTCACACACTCACACTCACTCTCATTCTCTCACACACTCGCACTCACATTCTCTCACACACTCGCACTCGTACTCACTCACACTCACTCTCATTCTCTCACACTCACTCTCATTCTATCACACTCACACTCATTCTCTTACACTCTCATTCTCTCACACTCACTCTCATTCTCTCACATTCACACTCACTCTCTTTCTCTCACACTCATTCTCTCACACAATCGCACTCACACTCACTCTCATTCTCTCACACTCACTCTCATTCTCTCACATTCACACACTCTCATTCTCTCACACTCACTCTCATTCTCTCACACAATCGCACTCACACTCACACTCACCCTCATTCTCTCACACGCACACTCGCATTCACACTCACACTCACACACTCTAATTCTCTCACACTCACACTCACTCATTCTTTCACACTCACTCTCATTCTCTCACACACTCTCACTCTCATTCTCTCACACTCATACTCACATTCACTCTCATTCTCTCACACTCACTCTCATTCTCTCACATTCACACACTCTCATTCTCTCACACTCGCGCTCACTCTCATTCTCTCACACAATCGCACTCACACTCACTCTCTCACACTCACTCTCATTCTCTCACACTCACACTCACTCTCATTCTCTCACACTCGCACTCACTCTCACACTCACACTCACGAGCATGCCCCGCTGCCTGTGTGTGGTGTCTTGCAGCTAACGTGGCGGTGATTGGGATCTTGTGCCGGCGCCGGTGTGGGCTGTCGGGCTGCATCACCTTGTACCTGCTGTCCATGGCGGTGACCGACCTGCTGGTGCTGATCACGGCGGTGGTCCTGAACCGGGTGGTGGCCATGAACTCCCCGTCCAACCCGCTCACCTGGTCCCCGCTGTGCAACGTCAACTTCGTGCTGGTGTACGCGGTGAGAGACTGCTCCGTCTGGACAACCGTGGTCTTCACCTTCGACCGCTTCGTGGCCATTTGCTGCCAGAAACTGAAAGCCACGTATTGCAGGGAGCGGACGGCAGCCGCCGTGGTCGCCTGTGTCTGTGCTCTGAGCTCTTTCAAGAACGCCTTCTGGTATTTCATCTTTGAGCCCCTTGCTCAAGGCGAGGCCACGCCGTGCAGAATCAAGCCCTCCTTTTACACCTCGCCTGCCTGGGTGGCCTTTGACTGGATCGATAGCATTTTAACCCCCTGTCTGCCCTTCGTGCTCATTCTACTGCTCAATTTCCTGACCGTCCGGCACATTTTAAGGGCGATTTCAACCCGCAGGAGGCTTCGGGGCAACGAGAACAGAGAGGGTCAGAGCGACCCGGAGACAGAGAGCCGCAGGAGGTCTATAGTCCTTCTCCTGAGCATCTCTGGTCTCTTCATCCTCCTGTGGCTCCTGGTGCTCATCACCTTCCTCTACATCCGCATCGCCAGCGTCACCTACTTCTCCGGCTCCAACTTCAATGAGTCCAACTTCCTCCTGGAGGAAAGTGGCTACATGCTGCAGTTTCTCTGCTCCTGTGCCAACCCCTTCATCTACGCCGGCACTCAGAATAGGTTCAGGGCCGAGCTGAAACTGGGGTTGAAATATCCACTCTCCCTCATTGGCAAACTGCGGAAATAAACCAATTCAAAAGAAAAAGGCAAAAAGTGGTGGAGGAATCAGCGCTGGAAGTGGCGCAGCGGTAGAGTTGCTGCCTTAGGGCCTGTCCCACTTCCGCGACCTTTACAGGCGACTGCCGCCACCCGTGTTAGGTCGCCAAAATGTTCGACATGTTGAAAATTCAGCGGCGACCAGAAAGACTCTACGACTCTTTGGAGACCTCTCACGACCATGCAGGCGACCCCCTGGCGACATGTCGTGGGTGACCTCTCACGACCATAGGAGACCTCTCACGACCATAGGAGACCTCTCACGACCATAGGAGACCTCTCACGACCATAGGAGACCTCTCATGACCATACCGCCTGGGTTCGATCCCGACTATCCCGTCTGTACTGCCTGTCTGTACGGAGTTTGTACGTTCTCCCTGTCACCTGCGTGGGTTTTCTCCGGAGATCTTCGGGTTTCCTACCACACGCTTGGCTAGTTTACACCCCAGCGGTATGAACATTGACTTCTCCAATTTCAGGTAGTCCCTGCTTTCTCCCTCCTTCCCCTCCCCTTCCCAGCTCTCCCCCAGCCCACCGTCTCCGCCTCTTTCTTTCTTCTTCCTGCCCTCACCACCCCCACATCAGTCTGAAGAAGGGTCTCGACCCGAAACGTCACCTATTTCCTTCGCTCCATAGATGCTGCCTCACCCGCTGAGTTTCTCCAGCATTTTTATCTACCTCCAAAGACGGTACTCAGTTTAGTGTAAGTGTAAATTGTCCCTAGTGTGTGTCGGGTAGTGTTAATGTGCCGGGATCGCTGGTCGGCGCGGACTCGGTGGGCCGAAGGGACTGTTTCTGCGCTGTATCTCCAAACTAAACTAAAAATGATTCCAACTAATAAAATAAAAAGGCATAATAATTTAACCACCGATGCTGCCTGACCTGTTGAGTTCATGAATGAGTTCATAAGACAAGTTTGTTTCCACATTCATAGGAAACAAACAAACTTAGTAATATTGAACAATTCAGACTTTCTACCTCAGTTCAGTTTAGTTTATTGTCACGTGTACCGAGGTACAGTGAAAAGCTTTTGCTGCGTGCTAACCAGTCAGCGGAAAGACAATACATGATTACAACCGAGCTATTCACAGTGTATAGATACATGATCAGGGAATAACGTTTAGTGCAAGGTAAAGCCAGCAAAGTCCATTCAAGGAGTCCGAGGGTCATCAAAGAGGTAGCTAGTAGTTCAGCACTGCTCCCTGGTTGCTGGAGGAACAATTAAAACTAACAATAATAAAAGGAATAAAAATAATAAAAGCTCCATAGATGCTGCCTCACCCGCTGAGTTTCTCCAGCATTTTTGTCAACCTTCGATATTTCCAACATCTGCAGTTCGTTCTTAAACATAATAAAAGGAGTAGTGATTTAAACAAGCATCCCACATTTTAGTTTAAGCAACAATATTGGACAGTTTAGGCTTTCTATGTTCTACCTGCCATGTCTTTAAGGGCCTGTCCCACTTGGCCGTCATTTTCGCGTCACTTACGCGACATAATTTCCGCGTCACGATGCATTACGTGCACATGGCGTGTAGTGATGCGCGGTCGCGCGCGGTGCCCCAGGATTTTGTGATGTACAAAATCTTCACGCGCCAAATGACGCCCAAGTGGGACAGGCCCTTTAGACTACAGAGAGCCATCCCCGTACACTAGAACTATCCTACACACACTAGGGACAGAAGCCAATTAACCTGCAAACCTGCACATCTTTGGGGTGTGGGAGGAAACCGGAGCACCCTGAGGAAACCCACGCGGTCACAAGGAGAACATGCAAACTCCGTACAGACAGCACCCGTAGTCGGGATCGAACCTATAGGTCTCTGGTGCTGTAACTAAAAGCGCTGTAGAAGGCAGCAACTCTACCGCTGAGCCACCCCGCTGCAATTTACACGGAATTATATTCCTTATCAGCTTATTAATTGTACGCTTTGCTGGCTCGTGAAATTATCATTCCATATTACTGCACCTAAAGCCACCCAACGCCTTTTACAAATGACACCCAACTATTGAATCCATGTAGACAAAAGTGCTGGAGAAACTCAGCGGGTGCAGCAGCATTTACGGAGCGAAGGAAATAGGCAACGTTTCGGGCCGAAACCCTTCTTCAGACTTCCATGTTGTTTGAGGAAACGTAATTGTAATTAGATACTCAAGAAATGCCTTTGAAACTGCCGCATAAGGCACTGTTTCTTTATTAATAGGAAATTAATATTGTATAGAACAGAGCTAATTGTACCCTTGGCGTTTGCTTTAACCTATAAATAATATCAGACTTTAAATGCAGTGTTATTGTTAGAGGATATACTTTTAGTTTTTAATAAAAGTGCTGGAGTAACTCAGCGGGCCAGGCAGCATCTCTGGAGAACAGGGATAGGTGGTGTTTTGATTCGGGACCCTTCCTCAGACTCAGACTTTTATAGCGATGCATAGATCTCTGACAGTTCTAGTTTTAGATTTGCAGTGTTGGAAACAGGCCCTTCGGCCCACTGAGTCCACGCCGACCCGTTCATTAGTTCTATCCTACACACTAGGGACAATTTACAGAATTCGCCTACAAACCTGTAATGGAAGGAACTGCAGATTCTGGTTTACACCGAAGATAGACACAAAATGCTGGAGTAACTCAGCGGGACAGGCAGCATCTCTGGAGAGAAGGAATGGGTGACGATTCGGATCGAGACCCATCTGCAGACTGAAGAAGGGTCTCGACCCGAAATGTCATCCATTACTTCTATCCAGGTATGCTGCCTGAGTCACTCCAGCATTTGGTGCCTATCTTCACCGACAAACCAGTACGCCCTCAACCTTTTCTCTGCAGCTCTAGAGCAGGGCCGGCCCTAGGAGGTGCGGGGCCCAATTGGGAACAATTTTGGTGGGCCCCAGGCTCCCAGCCAAGGTGTGTAGAATCATAGAAATATAAATAAAGTCTATTATAGATATTATATCTAAGCTACATTTTAATATAAATTTGCATACATGTAAGCCTACAAGGAACAAACAAAATGTGTAGATCACCTCTGAAAAGTACATAGAGAGTAGATTACTCTAGCGTGGGGCCCCCTCAGGCACGGGCCCCAATTGGGAGCAATTGGTCCAGTTGGTTTACGCCGGCCCTGCCCTAGAGACACAACATTTGTCACTGCCCACAACTTCGTCTGAATTTAATGATGACTTGTGAATCTCAGCATGAAAACAGGCCCTTCGGCCCATTGGGTCCAGGCCGACCAACAATCACCCATAAATCTGAAGAAGGGTTTCGGCCTGAAACGTTGCCTATTTCCTTCGCTCCAAAGACGCTGAGTTTCTCCAGCATTTTTGTCTACCAACGACCACCCATACACTAGTTTCATGTAATCCTAGTTTCACACCCTACCCACTGGGGACGATTTACAGAAGCCAGTTAACTTACAAAGCTGCATGTCTCTTTTAAATGTGGGAGGAAACCCGGAGCACCTGGAGAAAACCCACGCGGTCACAGGGAGAACGTACAAGCTCCGTACAGACTGCACTCGTGGTCAAGATCTGGGTCACTGGCGCTTTAAGACAGCAACTCTACCGCTGCGCCACCTTGGAATAGATTATATGTTTCTTCAAGCTCAAAGTGCAGAGAGCAGGAATATACACACCATTTTCCGGTTGGATACTGGAGTTAGAGGGCAGCGACATGATCTGAATCAATGGATGGGTGGGAAGAAGAAATGGTTCATATCCAAATTTGGCTTGGGTAAATAATTGTAAATTGTCCCTAGTGTGTAGGATAGTGCGAGTGTACAGGTTGATCGCTGGTCAGCACGGACCCGGTGGGCCGAAGGGCCTGCTTCCTCGCTGTAGCTCCAAACTAAACTAATAGCCCAGTCCCACGGTACGAGTTCATTCCAAGAGCTCTCCCGAATTTGCCCTGATTCAAACTCGGAGATTTACGGTAATGGCCGCTCGTCGGTACTCGGGGCTCTCGTGGATATTTATCAACATGTTGAAAAATCTCCGCGAGTCTTCCCGTGCTTACCTGCCACTAGCGAGTCTTCCTGAGTACCTGCCGTTAGCGTTATGAGCCGCTAAGAGACGTCCCCGAGCTCCGACGTACCCGCTAGTTCATTCTCCGTGCTTACCACGAGCTTGATTTTTTTTAAACGTGGGAGAGCTCTTGGAATGAACTCGTACCGTGGGACAGGGCTTTAACACTAAACAGTAGATAAACACAAAAAGCTGGAGTAACTCAGCGGGACAGGCAGCATCTCTGGAGAGAAGGAATGGGTGACGTTTTGGGGCGAGAACCCTCAGTGTCTATCTTCGATTTAAACCAGCATCTATCTGCAGTTCTTTCTTACACATAAAACTAAATAAACAGTGTTGGTGTATGTCACAGTGTTTACGTCCTGTTGGACTCTCTGCTTTCTGTCTGTGGCTGATTTCAGCTACCCCGATGGCTGCATTAGGAAGTTTTTTTTCCCATGTGGTGGTCTATCTACAGAGAGTTGCTGGCTGCCTCACAGCGCCAGAGACCCGGGTTCCATCCTGACCACGGGTGCTGTCTGTACGGAGTTTGCACCTTCTCCCCGTGACCTGCGTGGGTTTTCTCCGGGTGCTCCGGTCTCTTCCCACACTCAAAGGACGTGCAGGTTTGTAGGTTAATTGGCTTCTGTAAATTGTCCCCTATTGAGTAGGATAGAACTAGAGTGGGGGTGAATGCTGGTCGATGTAAACTAAGTGTATGACTTTGATTCCTGGTTGTCTAGTTTTGGAGTAGCATGGATAAATGTGTCTCTTACAACATTTTGACTGCTACATTTGAGTTGCGACTGTTATTTTAGTCAAAGCGATCAGAATCATTTAACAGTAAACTGGTCTTTCTCATCTGTAATCGTCATTTACACTCGTTGTTCTTATTTCAGATTTTCGGCATCTGATTTAGACATGGAAACAGGCCCTTCGGCCCAAGGATTCTGCGCCGACCAGCGATCAGCCCGTACACTCGCACCATCCTATGTGCGAGTGTACAGAATCAATTCCAGCAACATCAAACGACTCCAACTGGTCCAGAATGCAGCCGCCCGACTCATCACCCACACCAAATCCTGGCACCACATCACCCCAGTTCTCAAAGAACTTCACTGGCTTCCCATTTCCCACCGGATCATCTACAAAATCCTGGTCCTCACCTACAAAGCCCTCAACAACCTGGCCCCCCCCTTATCTCATTGACCTCCTCTCCCCCTACCAACCCTCACGGTCCCTCAGATCCACATCAGCTGGTCTCCTCTCCATTCCGAAATCAAACCTCTGCACTTTTGGAGGCAGAGCCTTCTCCAGGGCAGCTCCCAGGCTCTGGAATTCCCTCCCACAACCGGTCCGAAATTCTGAGTCCCTCACCATCTTCCAGTCCCGCCTCAAGACCCATCTCTTCACCTCTGCATACCCTTAGTCCCATGTTCCCCTCCCCTCTGTCTTACTGCTCTATTTTGTTTTGTTTATTCCTGACTCTCAATTGTAAAGCAACTTTGAGACCTGAAAAGCGCTATGTAAATAAAATCTATTATTATTATTATTATTATTATCCTATGCACTAGGGACAACCTACAATTTACAGAAGCCAATTAACCTACAAACCTGCGCGTCTTTGGAGTGTGGGACGAAACCGGAGCACCCGGAGAAAACCCACGCAGTCAGAGGGAGAATGTATAAACTCTGTACAGACAGCACCAGTAGTCAGGATCGACCCCGGGTCTCTGGCACTGTGAGGCAGCAACTCTACCACTGCGCCACCGTGCCAGAGCTTCTGCTGAATTAATTTTGGTTTGCAATTTATGGGCACTGACGTGCCTATAAACAAATGATTGAAAGGGTGGGTACACCAACAGATTCAAGCACAGCTTCTTCCCTATCAGATTTGTGAATGTTCCTCTCACAGGCCCCTGACCGCGGGAGAACAAAGAAGGGAAGAGACTGAACTTTTTTTTTCGCCTTCCAGCACAGTGAGGTGTATGGAGGAGTCACTGTGGTGGATGTTTATGTCAAAATGTATTTTGTGTGTCTTGTTGCTTTTTAATGGTATGACAAATGTACGGCAAATTAAATTCCTCGTATGTTGCTAAACATACTTGGCTAATAAAGTATGATTATGATTATGATAAGCTATGGATGAATTTTCAGGATCTTCCAATCTACCTCATTGTGACCTTGCACTTTTTTTAATTGCACTTTCTCTGCAGATACAACACAACATTCTTCTCTCTGTTACTTTTCTCTTTCTGCACTACCTGATGTACTGATGTATAGTTTGATGTATGGATGATTTTCTTGGATAGCACACAAAATAAAGGATTTCATTGTATCTCGGTTCACCTGAATAACAAACCAATACCAATACCGTTGCATCTATAATCCATTAGTTCTTCTCACAGTACCAGATCCTCTTGGCTCCATCTCGGGCGATGAAGATAAACTGGCTGGATCCAAAGTGTTGCCACACTGGGTGGCACATTGGTACAGCGATAGAGCAACTGTCTTACAGCAGGCCATTCGGCCCATCAAGTCTACTCCACCATTCAATCATGACCGATCTACCTTTCCCTCTCAATCCCATTCTCCTGCCTTCACCCCATAACCCCTGACACCCGTACTAATCAAGAATCTATCTACCTCTGCCGTAGAAATATCCATTGACTTGGCCTCCACAGCCTTCGGTGGCAATGAATTCCACAGATTCACCACCCTCTGACTGGGGTGGAAGATTGCAACCTTCACGCCCTGTTTCGACTAATGCAATCGACTCGACGTGCACAAACGGAAGATCAAATAGAACAAGTTGCCCAACAACTTTAGGCTGTGCACGCCACACGAAAGAAGAAGACCACTCTCTGACTCAAGACGTTCCTCCTCATCTCCTTCCTAAAGGAACGTCTATGACCGCTGGTCCTAGACTCTCCCACTAGTGGAAACATCCTCCCCAGATCCACTGTATCTGAGTGGATAGATTGAGGAGTCAGGGAATATGGGGAGAAGGCAGGAACGGGCTACTGATTGTGGATGGTTAGCCATGATCACATTGAATGGCGGTGCTGGCTCAAAGGGCTGAATGGCCTACTCTTGCACCTATTGTCTATTGTCTATCCAGACTGAAAGATGGAAGAAAGTACTCTTATATAATTTAAAAATATATATAAACCTTTACCTGAATGGTAAGGCTCAGAAGGTCACAGATAATGTGCTAGAATATGATCTAGAGAACATAGGTTTAAGATGAGAGGGGAAAGATTTAGTAGGAATCTGAGGGGCAACATTTTCACTCAGGAGGTGGTGGGTGCATGGAATACGCTGCCCAATGAGGTCGTTGAGGCAGATACTAATACAACATCTAAAAGACACCTGGACAGGTACATGGGTAGGAAATGTTGAGAGGGATAAGGGGAATAGTGTAGATGAGAAAACTTGGTTGACATAGACTAGTTGGGCTGAAGGGCCTGTTTACATGCTATGACTATGCATATTTGTATTGTATATGGGTCTTTAGAGTCGTAATCATAGAATGATACAGCGTGGTAACAGGCCCTTCGGCCCAACTTGCCCACACCGGTCAACATGTCCCAGCTACACTAGTCCCACTTGCCCATGTTTGGCCCATATCCCTCCAAACCGTTCCTATCCATGTACCTGTCTAACTGTTTCTTAAATGTTGGGATAGTCCCTGCCTCAATTACCTCCTCTGGCAGCTGGTTCCATACACCCACCACCCTTTGTGTAAAAGAATTACCCCTCAGATTCCTATTGAATCTTTTCCTCTTCACCTTAATCCTATGTCCTCTGGTCCTCGATTCATCTACTCTGGGCAAGAGACTCTTTAATCAGCGATACCTGACATGACTGTGTACTACTGATAGCATCGACCATGGTCAGGATGGAACCCGGGTCTCTGGCGCTGTAAGGCAGCAACTCTACCGCTGCTCCACCGTGCAACCCTCGAATCCTAGTCTTGTTGTAACGATATCAAGAAATGAGCAGACCCAAGCACAGACAAGACACAGGGGTAAACTCAAAAGGCTTTCACTAAAAGCTGGGGTAACTCAGCGGGTCAGGCAGCATCTCTGGAGAAAAGGAATAGGTGACGTTTCGGGTCGAGACCCTTCCTCAGACTGCGTCAGTGGAAAGGGAAACAAGAGAGATTGACGGTGATGTAGACAGATGTAGAACAAATGAATGAAAGATGTACAAAAAAAGATGTACTTTCACCTAGCACACAGTAAACAATGGCCTGTTGCCTTTATCATCATTATTTTTTGCATATCTTTCATTCATTTGTTCTATATCTTTCATTCATTTGTTCTATATCTTGCTACTGGAGTTTAGAAGGATGAGGGGGTATCTTATAGAAACATATAAAATTATAAAAGGACTGGACAAGCTAGATGCAGGAAAAATGTTCCCAATGTTGGGCGAGTCCAGAACCAGGGGCCACAGTCTTAGAATAAAGGGGTTCATTTAAGACTGAGGTGAGAAAACACTTTTTCACCCAGAGAGTTGTGAATTTGTGGAATTCCCTGCCACAGAGGGCAGTGGAGGCAAACTCACTGGATGGATCTAAGAGAGAGTTAGATAGAGCTCTAGGGGCTAGTGGAATCAAGGGATATGGGGAGAAGTCAGGCACGAGTTATTGATTGGGGACGATCAGCCATGATCACAATGAATGGCGGTGCTGGCTCGAAGGGCCAAATGGCCTCCTCCTGCACCTATTTTCTATGTTTCTGTTTCTTACATCACCGTCTATACCTCTCGTTTTACTTTCCCCCGACTCTCAGTCTGAAGAAGGGTCTCGACCCGAAACGTCACCCATTCCTTATCTCCAGAGATGCTGCCTGACCCGCTGAGTTACCCCAGCTTTTAGTGTCATCTCCCAGATCGCATCCTCCAGGTTTTACTTTTCACCCATCCTCTGCCAATTTCCGATTTAATCCGAACTTTCTAATTTGCACGAGAGGGATTTAACTTGCCTGTTGCAATCTGTTCCGTTTATTTGAATGCAATGATTCAGGCAGTGTTGCAACCTCGACACCTCCCCGGAGATCAGCAGTGTGTGTATAAATGAAACGTTCGGTGACTGGGTGAGCTCCAAGTGATCGAGTCCAACCAACACAAGGGCTCTCGTCTCCCCACACGGAACATGCATCACCCAGTTCAGTTCGCTGCGAAAGTCTGGTACACAGTCATTGCTTTTCTTGGTGTCCCTGGTAAGTGCCTTTCAGTGAGTCCGTGGATGGGAGCAATTTTTTGCACAATTTGTTTCTTTACATCGCCCTGCAGTATCTACATATAATTCTTCATTTATGCTTCTAGTGTGTTTGTCCGCGTCTGTGTGGCTGTGATGCTGCTGCAAGCAAGATTTCCATTGTACCTCCACCTCACATACTTGTGCATTGGACTATAAACTCAACTTGTCTTCACAGATGCTGATTGACCCGCTGAGTACATCCAGCGCTCTGTTTATGTTTTCGATTGCAGCATCTTCAGTTCCTTCAATCTCTTGGACAATATATCATTGAGTAGACGTGTCACTAATTACAGCGACCCTACTTGGGTATCCATGGACGATGTGAGACTGCCCTCCATGGTCTACCTGAGATTTGGAGTATTGTGTTCAGTTTTGGTCACCTTGCTCTGGGAAGGATGGTGTTAAGCTGGAAGGAGTGCAGAGTTTTACGCCATGTTACCAGTTCTTGAGGACCTGAGCTATAGGGAGAGGTTGGGCAGACGAGGACTTCATTCCTTACAGCACAAGAGGTTGAGAAGGTTGATCTTACAGAGCCATCTTTTACCCAAAGTAGATATATCAAGAACCAGAGGACGCAGGTTTAAGGTGAGAGGGGACGGATTTAATAGGAACCTGAGAGGCAACTTTTTCACACTGAAGGTGGTGGGATTATGGAACAAGCTGTCAGAGGAGTTAGATGATGCTGGTACAAAAGCAATATTTAAAATGCATTTGGACAGGTATATAGATAGGGAAAGTGTTGAGGGATATGGGCCAAACGCAGGCAGGTGGGACTGGAGTAGATAGGGCATGTTGGTCAGCATGAGCAAGTTGGGCTGAAGGGCCTGTTTCCATGCTGTGTGACTATACACTTTTGCATTGTACATGGGTCTTTACCCACAGATACCTGACATGTCTGTACATTACTGACACTGACTGTCATGTTCTATATGCATTGATCAGATTGATAAAGTATCATTGAATCATTGAAATGCAGGCAGACAGAACTAGTGTAGATGGGGCGTCGTGGACAGCATCAGCAAGTTGGGCTGAAGGGCCTGTTTATGTGCTGTATGACTACGATTCTATGCACACATGCGCTCTACATGGGTCTTTAACCACAGATACCTCTACATTCATTTGTGCCTTCCACTACAGTGATGGATGCTGTGGTGGATGTTTAGATTTGAAACATATAAGATTGTTAAGGGTTTGGACACGCTAGAGGCTGGAAACATGTTCCCGATGTTGGGGGAGTCCAGAACAAGGGGCCACACACAGTATAAGAATAAGGAGTAAGCCATTTAGAACGGAGACGAGGAAACACTTTTTCTCACAGAATGGTGAGTCTGTGGAATTCTCTGCCTCAGAAGGCAGTGGATGCAGCTTCTCTGGATGCTTTCAAGAGAGAGCTAGATAGGACTGTTAAAAATAGCGGAGTCAGGTGATATGGGGAGAAGGGAGGAACAGGGTACTGATTGGGGATGATCAGCCATAATCACATTGAATGGCGGTGTTGGCTAGAAGGGCCGAATGGCCTACTCCTGCACCTATTGTCTATTGTTAAATTCTTATTGTGTATTGTACCGCTGCTGGCAAATTCATTTCACTGCCCTTCATTGTGTATGCGATGAATAAATCTGATTGATTGATTGATTGATTGATTACTGACAGTACCTGCCATGTTCTCTGTGCAGTGATCAGATTTGCACTACATGTTATTCCTTTTATCACATACCTGTACACTGTAGATGGCTCTATCTTTCTGTTGCCTGGATAGCTTTTCACTGTACCTCGGTACACGTGACAAGAAACTAGACTCAAACACAATTTAAACTTAGATTGGTGTCAATCACAAGTTATAGGAGTAGTCCCTTGGTAGAATTAGGCCATTCAGCCCATCGAGCCCAACTCCGCCATTCAATCATGGCTGATCCCTGCCTCCTAATCCCAATTAACTGGCTAAAGAGGAGGACTGACTAAACTTTGTGCCTTCCACCACAATGATGAATGCTGTGATGGATGTTTTGTGTTAAATTTGTTATTGTGTATTGTGTGTCCTTTTTTATTGTACCGCTGCTGGCAAATTCATTTCACTGCCCTTCATTGTGTATGTGATGAATAAATCTGACTATTGACTGACTATTGACTATTCTCCCCATAACCCCTGACACACGTTCTAATCAAGAATTTATCTAACTCAGCCTTAAAAATATCCACTGACTTGGCCTCTGTGGCAATGAGTTCCACGGATTAACTACCCTCTGGCTAAGGAAGTTCCTGCTCAAGGGTTTCGGCCCGAAACGTTGCCTATCTCCTTCGCTCCATAGATGCTGCTGCACCCGCTGAGTATCTCCAGCATTTTTGTGTACCTTCGATTTTCCAGCATCTGCAGTTCCTTCTTAAATCCTTTCTACTCTCCCACCAGTGGAAACATCCTCTCCACATCCGTGCTATCTGTGCCTTGTGCAGTGATCATGTTGTGATGATGTGACTTCTCCCTCTCTGTCTTGCTCCACAGTGAACTTGGTGGCGATAGTGATCCTGTCCCGTGGCAAGTGTGGCCTCTCCACCTGCACCACTCTCTACCTGGTGGCCATGGCAGCGGCGGACCTGTTGACCATCGTCACCCAGGTGATTCTGCGGCGGATCAACATTTATTACTTCCCCTGGAATTTCCTGCGCATCTTCCCCGTGTGCCGGGTGCTGTACGTCCTTCGGCACATGGCCAGGGGCTGCTCCGTCTGGTTCACCGTCACCTTCACCTTTGATCGCTACGTGGCCATTTGCTGCCAGAAGCTCAAGAGTCAATACTGCAGCAGAAAAACCGCCACGGTGGTTCTGACAGCAACCGCCGTTCTGGTCAGCGCAAAGAACATCCCCAAGTACTTCATACTGAAACCCTGGGTCATCATCGACGGCACTCCTTGGCTGTGCATCTTCAAGGCGGGCTATTTCTCCGAGCCTGAATGGGTGGGATTTGACTGGTTTGATTCCATTTCTACCCCGTTGCTTCCATTCGGGTTGATCTTGATGTTCAACTTTCTGACAGTCAAGCACATTTTGGTCGCCAGCCAGGTGCGAAAGAGGCTGAGAGGTCAAAGCAGAGGAGACAAAGGCAGTGACCCCGAGATGGAGAGCCGCAGGAGGTCTATAATCTTGCTCTTCACGCTGTCCGGCAGCTTCATCCTCTTGTGGCTTTTCTATGTGATAGATTCCTTCTTTTATTCCATTGCAGGGATAGCCACCAGCGAGTATAATGATGCCCAGTACATCTTTCGCTACATCAGTGTTATGCTGTTACACTTAAATTGCTGCACCAACACATTTATCTACGCTGTGACTCAGTCCAACTTCAGAGAACAGGTGAAGAGCCTGGTGATGTATCCTGTAACTTCAATTATTCGCTTAATTAAACAAAACAAATAGCTGAACTCTTCCGTTCAAGTGCACAATGTATTGGGCCAGAAGACTGGGTCTCTGGGTCTACCTGTGTCAAACGGATTCCCCATTTAATTGAAGAAAGATTGGATAGACTCGGCTTGTACTCACTAGAATTTAGAAGATTGAGGGGGGATCTTATAGAAACTTACAAAATTCTTATGGGGTTGGACAGGCTAGATGCAGGAAGATTGTTCCCGATGTTGGGGAAGTCCAGGACAAGGGGTCACATCTTAAGGATAAGGGGGAAATCCTTTAAGACCGAGATGAGGAAAAACTTTTTCACACAGAGAGTGGTGAATCTCTGGAACTCTCTGCCACAGAGGGTAGTTGACGCCAGTTCATTGGCTATATTTAAGAGGGAGTTAGATGTGGCCCTTGTGGCTAAAGGGATCAGGGGGTATGGAGAGAAGGCAGGTACGGGATACTGAGTTGGATGATCAGCCATGATCATATTGAATGGCGGTGCAGGCTCGAAGGGCCGAATGGCCTACTCCTGCACCTATTTTCTATGTTTCTATGTTTCTATGTTCCCGATGTTGGGGAAGTCCAGAAGAAGGGATCACAGTTTAAGGATAAGGGGGAAGTCTTTTAGGACCGAGATGAGAATTTTTTTTTTCACACAGAGAGTGGGGAATCTATGGAATTCTCTGCCACAGAAAGTAGTTGAGGCCAATTCATTGGCTATATTTAAGAGGGATTTAGATGTGGCCCTTGTGTTTAAAGGGATCAGGGGGTGTGGAGAGAAGGCAGGTACAGTATACTGAGTTGGATGATCAGCCATGATCATATTGAATGTCGGTGCAGACTCGAAGGGCCAAATGGCCTACACCTGCGCCTATTTTCTATGTATCTATGTTAATACAGGAGCCGTATGGCGGAGAAACGGGCCCTTCTGCCCATCTTGTACCATGATATATATCCCTGCTCTTAGAATCTATGCCCCTATTATTGGCCAGCATCCTGCAAGCCCTGACACAACATTTTGGGTCAGGGATCTTCTTCAGGCTTGTGTCTCCACCAACTTTCAAGTGACCTGCAAACTTATTGATCAGACCTCCAGCATTCATAGTTATACAGAATCCCAGTGGTCCAACTCATCAACGCCAACCAAGGTGTCTGCTCACGCTGGTCCCAATTGCCTGCGTTTGGCTGTTGTCCCTCTCGACCTCATCGGGACCTCCGTGACGATCGGCGGGTCGAATTTGCCCCCTGTGGCCGGGGCTCTGGAACTGTGGCCCGGCCGTAGCCGGCAGATCTATTACCATACCGGACTTAAACACGGGTTTAAGGTGAAGGGGAAAAGATTGAATAGGAATCTGAGGGGTAACTTTTTCACACCACGGGTGGTGGGTGTACGGAACAAACTTCCAGAGGAGGTAGTTGAGGCTGGGACTATCCCAACATTTAAGAAACAATTAGACAGGTACAGTACCCTTCCTAATGTTTGGGACAAAGACCCATCATTTATTTATTTGCCTCTGTATTCCACAATTTGATATTTGTAATATAAAAAATCACATGTGGTTAAAGTGCACATTGTCAGATTATAATAAAGGTCATTTTTATACATTTTGGTTTCACCATGTAGAAATGACAGCAGTGTTTATACATGGTCCCCCCATTTCAGGGCACCATAATGTTTGGGACACAGCAATGTCATGTAAATGAAAGTAGTCATGTTTAGTATTTTGTTGCATATCCTTTGCATGCAATGACTGCTTGAAGTCTGCGATTCATGGACATCACCAGTTGCTGGGTGTCTTCTCTGGTGATGCTCTGCCAGGCCTGTTTTGCAGCCATCTTTAGCTTATGCTTGTTTTGCGAGCTAGTCCCCTTCAGTTTTCTCTTCAGCATATAAAAGGCATGCTCAATTGGGTTCAGATCGGGTGATTGACTTGGCCACTCAAGAATTGACCATTTTTTTAGCTTTGAAAAACTCCTTTGTTGCTTTAGCAGTATGTTTGGGATCATTGTCTTGCTGTAGAATGAACTGCCGGCCAATGAGTTTTTGAGGCATTTGTTTGAACTTGAGCAGTTAGAATATGTCTATACACTTCAGAATTCATTATGCTACTACCATCAGCAGTTGTATCATCAATGAAGATAAGTGAGCCAGAACCTTCAGCAGCCATACATGCCCAGGCCATAACACCCCCACCACCGTGTTTCACAGATGAGGTGGTATCCTTTGGATCTTGGGCAGTTCCTTCTCTCCTCCAAACTTTGCTCTTGCCATCACTCTGATACAAGTTAATCTTCGTCACATCTGTCCACGAGATCTTTTTCCAGAACTGTGGTTGCTCTTTTAAGTAGTTCTTGGCAAACTGTAACCTGGCCATCCTATTTTTACAGCTAACCAGTGGTTTGCATCTTGCAGTGTAGCCTCTGTATTTCTGTTCATGATGTTTTCTAAGGACAGTGGTCATTGACAAATCCATACCTGACTCCTGAAGAGTATTTCTGATCTGTCGGACAGGTGTTTGGGGATTTTTCTTTATTATAGAGAATTCTTCTGTCATCGGCTGTGGAGGTCTTCCTTGGCCTGCCAGTCCCTTTACGATTAGTAAGCTCACCAGTGCTCTCTTTCTCCTTAATGATGTTCCGAACAGTTGATTTTGGTAATCCTAAGGTTTGGCTGATGTTTCTAACAGTTTTATTCTTGTTTCTCTGTCTCATAATGGCTTCTCTGACTATATTTGGCACAACTTTGGTCCTCATGTTGATAAACAGCAATAAAAGTTTCCAAAGGTGATGGAAAGACTGGAGGAAAGACTAGGTGCTGAGAGCTCTCTTATACCTGCATTAAAGAGGCAATTAAACACACCTGAGCAATTACAAACACCTATGAAGCCATGTGTCCCAAACATTATGGTGCCCTGAAATGGGAGGGACTATGTATAAACACAGCTGTAATTTCTACATGGTGAAACTAAAATGTATAAACATGGCCTTTATTAAAATCTGACAATGTGCACTTTAACCACATGTGATTTTTTTTCTATTACAAATCTGAAATTGTGGAGTACAGAGGGAAATAAATAAATGACGGGTCTTTGTCCCAAACATTATGGAGGGCATTGGAAAATGGATAGGACAGGTTTGGAGGGGTATGGACCAAATTTCCCCGCTGGCTGGCTGGCTGACAGAGCTTAATTCAGAGTTTTAATTGTGCTTTATTCAATACCACTGCTGCTATAGAGGCAACCAGAGCATTGTAAAAGACAGAGGCAATTCAATCCCATGTCAGAGAACCATGCAAAGATAAAAACCAGCATTAGTTTGTGCTTCATCTCACCATTAATACCAGCAGGTTTCAAAAACCACAACTTCTCACCATCCATATGGATTCATTTTATTCCTATTCCTTAACCATCAATGATTTATACACACAACATTAACACACTTATATTTGTAACAGACTTTAAGATAAATATGAAATTTGCATTTGCAAGGCTGCTTCTGGTGTTCAGCCGATATTCGAACCCTCGTCCCCCCTGTGTCACAAAGCTAACATACAACTCTCGACTTGACCCCAATATCTATTTTGTGTCAAAATTACCTGTAGATTTGTACATTGACCGCAGCAGGCCGCACTGTTTCGACTGCAGCAGTGTAAGGGTTAAGTTAAGACCCCGAAGAGTTTCGAAAGCCACAGGGAGTCACTGACAGAATATCTACAAGGCCAAGTCCCTGGAGAATTCAACACACAATAAACCAGAGCAAAACAAAGATTATTAACGGTTTTGATATCGATAATTAACTGTTCGTGATGTATCTCCTTTCAAGAGAATATTGGACACTTCACATTGTTTACACAAGGAAGCACATGGTTTTGGCTAGAGAGGGGGAAATGCATCATGATCGTGTAACAGTGAAATATGGACAAGGTCCTAGTCTCTTTGTTTTAAGAAGGAACTGCAGATGCTGGAAAATCGAAGGTACACAAAAATGCTCGAGAAACTCAGCGGGTGCAGCAGCATCTATGGAGCGAAGGAAATAGGCAACGTTTCGAGCCGAAACGTTGCCTATTTCCTTCACTCCATAGATGCTGCAGCACCCGCTGAGTTTCTCCAGCATTTTTGTGTACGTCCTAGTCTCTTTGTCAGGCCACGCTTCCCTCGTCCCATGTACAGCAGCCAGGATCGGCTCCTGGAACTGTTTGCAAACCTTTAGGACCGTCCCAGAGTCACGCTGGATTAATTAATTAATCTCCACTGCTGGGGCCACCTCTGGAAAAGAAAAAAAAGGCTCTAGGCATTAACACCAGCAATTGCACAACTGTTTGCTTCCAGAACCAGGCGATGGGTGGCAATTGCACCCCATATCATAGATCCAAGCCTCAGCTCCTTGCGAGCGCCAACATCAGACCCTTAATACCAGCAAACAGGGGTCATTAGAAGTAAACTGTTTATGAAAACATGGTTTTAAGGGCGGAACGGTGGTGCAGCGGTAGAGTTACTGCCTTACAGCGCCTGAGACCCAGGTCCGATACAGACGTCTGTAAATTGTAAATTTCATATTTCGCTTGGGTAGTTTACACCCCAGCGGTATGAACATTAACTTCTCTAACTTCAGGTAGCCCCTGCTTTCTCCCTCCATCCCCTTCCCCTTCCCAGTTCTCCCACCAGTCATACTGTCTCCGACTACATTCTATCTTTGTCCCGCCCCCTCCCCAGACAACAGCCTGAAGAAGGGACTCGACCCGAAACGTCGGCAATTCCTTCTCTCCAGAGATGCTGCCTCACCCGCTGAGTTACTCCACCATTTTTGTGTCTACTTTCTGTAAATTGTCCCTAGTGTGTAGGATAGTGCTAGTGTACGGGGTGATCGCTGGTCGGCGCGGACTCGTTGGGCCGAAGGGCCTGTTTCCACGCTGTATCTCCATAAAGTCGAAAGTCTTTGGAAACTTTCAGTTAATGGTCATACAAATATTTTGGAGAAAGGAAGAGAGGAAGGAAGAAATATTGTCTATAAAAATATTTTGGAAAGAGGAAGGAAGAAATATTGGCATGGAGCGGAAACCTCAGGAATTATATCAACAATATCACCTATAGCAGTAGGCAAGAGTAAATCTTAGGAAAGCAACGTACATGTACGTTAAGGAAGAGGAAGATACACCAGGTGGTGGTGGGAGATGCCTATGGGGTCATTGCAATGAAACAGAGTGCATCTGGTTGAACTTCATTGAGAACTTTGGAACTTCATTGAGAACCTCAGCTCATCCAAATGACACTTTCAAATGAGCATAAGTCACTGCGTCCTCACCCCACCTCTTAAACCCACAACTGACCAGCTGATGGAAGCAAGAAGCATGGAGGGAAGGGACAAGTAGACATTGTGCTGTGTGTTTGAATTCAATCGCATGCGTTGCCGTGAGATCTTTAGCCCACCACTGGACCGAATGGGAAGTCTCCTTACATCCCATCAAGCCCCTATGCCATATAAGACTCAGATAGAACCAGAGGACACAGGGTTAGGGTAGAGGGGAAGAGATTTGGGTACTTTCTTCACCCAGTGAGTGGAATGCATTGCCTGAGAGATTGGTGGAAGCTGGGTCACTATAATCCCTGAGGCATAGGGGGCTTGATGGAGCAGGTTCTGGGCAACGGTTAGTATGGATGTGTTGGGCCAAAAGTACTCTTTCCAATTATTCTATGATCATATTGAGCAAGGATGGTGAGCGCGAATCTGAGATTTGGGGCGGCAAGGTTGGTGGCAGAGTGTGTATTATTTCAGAGACATCATGTGTTGGCCAGGACAAACACTGAGGGGCACATACGTTCCAGCACCAATGACCAGCACTGACCATGGAATCAAACAGAGGGTTCAAGAGCAAATACTTCCCCTTGTTTTCCCCCTTTTCCCTCCACAATGGACACTCTGCCGTTGCACACAAAGCTTCGACTCCTGCGTGGCATAGCTGCGGGAACTCAGTTTAGAGATACAGCCTGGAAACAGGCCCTTCGGCCCACCGGGTCCATGCCAACCAGCGATCATCCATTCACACTAGTTCCATGCTACCCCAGTTTCTCATTCACCCCCCACACACACTAGGGCCAATTTACAAATAAATGGCCAATTACCCGACAAACCCGCACGGCTTTGGGATGAGGGAGGAAACCGAAACACCCGGAGAAAACCCAAGCGGTCACGGAGTAGTGCAAACTCTGCACAGTCAGCACCTGGATTCCAGGCAGGGTCGAACTTAGATGTCTGGCTCTGTGAGGCAGCAGCTCTACCCGCTGCGCCACTGTTGCCGCCCCTCAGCTGCCTGGGTCCCACCGTGTGTAAAAATGGACAGAACGGACCCACTGGAACTTGCCTTCACCCTACTGGGCAGAGGGATACAGGTCCCCTGCCCCACCAACCATCAGAGCCCAGACCACCAAAGTATCGATTGTGCTCCTCCTGATGTGATTCACCTCAGACTTTACTGGGGGGGGGGATCACACACCTCGGTCTAACGTTTCTAGGGCTTTATAACCTCCTTTGAGGCCACCTTAATCCATGAGGGTACCGGGTACAGCAGAGGATGAAAGAATGGAGCGACTGGGCTTATATTCACTG
Source organism: Malacoraja senta (assembly GCA_038087875.1). Classification (NCBI taxonomy): domain Eukaryota; kingdom Metazoa; phylum Chordata; class Chondrichthyes; order Rajiformes; family Rajidae; genus Malacoraja; species Malacoraja senta. The sequence continues at coordinate 6,555 of JAXLNO010004149.1, read as the reverse complement.
GAATTTAGAAGGATGAGAGGGGATCTAATAGAAATATATAAAATTCTTAAGGGATTGGACAGGCTAGATGCAGGGAAACTGTTCCCGATGTTGGGGGAATAGTGTAGATGAGAAAACATGGTTGACTTAGACTAGTTGGGCTGAAGGGCCTGTTTCCATGCTATGACTATGCATATTTGTACTGTATATGGGCCTTTAGAGTCATAATCATAGAATGATACAGCATGGTAACAGGCCCTTCGGCCCAACTTGCCCACACCGGTCAACATGTCCCAGCTACACTAGTCCCACTTGCTCATGTTTGGCCCATATCCCTCCAAATCTGTCCTATCCATGTACCCGTCTAACTGTTTCTTAAATGTTGGGATAGTCCCTGCCTCAATTACCTCCTCTGGCAGCTGGTACCATACACCCACCACCCTTTGTGAAAAGAGTTACCCCTCAGATTCCGATTTAATCTTATCCTCTTCACCTTAATCCTATGTCCTCTGGTCCTCGATTCATCTACTCTGGGCAAGAGACTCTTTAATCAGCGATACCTGACATGACTGTGTATTACTGATAGCATCGACCATGGTCAGGATGGAACCCGGGTCTCTGGCGCTGTAAGGCAGCAACTCTACCGCTGCTCCACCGTGCAACCCTCGAATCCTAGTCTTGTTGTAACGATATCAAGAAATGAGCAGACCCAAGCACAGACAAGACACAGGGGTAAACTCAAAAGGCTTTCACTAAAAGCTGGGGTAACTCAGCGGGTCAGGCAGCATCTCTGGAGAAAAGGAATAGGTGACGTTTCGGGTTGAGACCCTTCCTCAGATTGTGTCAGTGGAAAGGGAAACAAGAGAGATTGACGGTGATGTAGACAGATGTAGAACAAATGAATGAAAGATGTACAAAAAAAGATGTCCTTTCACCTAGCACACAGTAAACAATGGCCTGTTGCCTTTATCATCATTATTTTTTGCATATCTTTCATTCATTTGTTCTATATCTTTCATTCATTTGTTCTATATCTTGCGACTGGAGTTTAGAAGGATGAGGGGATCTTATAGAAACATGTACAATTATAAAAGGACTGGACAAGCTAGATGCAGGAAAAATGTTCCCAATGTTGGGCGAGTCCAGAACCAGGGCCACAGTCTTAGAATAAAGGGGAGGCCGTTTAAGACTGAGGTGAGAAAAAACGTTTTCACCCAGAGAGTTGTGAATTTGTGGAATTCCCTGCCACAGAGGGCAGTGGAGGCCAAGTCACTGGATGGATCTAAGAGAGAGTTAGATAGAGCTCTAGGGGCTAGTGGAATGAAGGGATATGGGGAGAAGGCAAGCATGGGTTATTGATTGGGGACGATCAGCCATGATCACAATGAATGGCGGTGCTGGCTCGAAGGGCCGAATGGCCTCCTCCTGCACCTATTTTCTATGTTTCTGGTTTCTTACATCACCGTCTATACCTCTCATTTTACTTTCCCCCGACTCTCAGTCTGAAGAAGGGTCTCGACCCAAAACGTCACCCATTCCTTATCTCCAGAGATGCTGCCTGACCCGCTGAGTTACCCCAGCCTTTAGTGTCATCTCCCAGATCGCACCTCCAGGTTTTACTTTCACCCATCCTCTGCCAATTTCCGATTTAATTCGAACTTTCTAATTTGCACGAGAGGGATTTAACTTGCTGTTGCAATCTGTTCCGTTTATTTGAATGCAATGATTCAGGCAGTGTTGCAACCTCGACACCTCCCCGGAGATCAGCAGTGTGTGTATAAATGAAACGTTCGTGACTGGGTGAGCTCCAAGTGATTGAGTCCAACCAACACAAGGGCTCTCGTCTCCCCACCCGGAACATGCATCACCCAGTTCAGTTCGCTGCGAAAGTCTGGTACACAGTCATTGCTTTTCTTGGTGTCCCTGGTAAGTGCCTTTCAGTGAGTCCGTGGATGGGAGCAATTTTTTGCACAATTTGTTTCTTTACATCCCCCTGCAGTATCTACATATAATTCTTCATTTATGCTTCTAGTGTGTTTGTCCGCGTCTGTGTGGCTGTGATGCTGCTGCAAGCAAGATTTCCATTGTACCTGCACCTCACATACTTGTGCATTGGACTATAAACTCAACTTGTCTTCACAGATGCTGATTGACCCGCTGAGTACATCCAGCGCTCTGTTTATGTTTTCGATTGCAGCATCTTCAGTTACTTCAATCTCTTGGACAATATATCATTGAGTAGACATGTCACTAATTACAGCGACCCTACTTGGGTATCCATGGACGATGTGAGACTGCCCTCCATGGTCTACCTGAGATTTGGAGTATTGTGTTCAGTTTTGGTCACCTTGCTCTGGGAAGGATGGTGTTAAGCTGGAAAGAGTGCAGAGTTTTATGCCATGTTACCAGGACTTGAGGACCTGAGTTATAGGGAGAGGTTGGGCAGACCAGGACTTCATTCCTTGCAGCACAAGAGGTTGAGAGGGTTGATCTTACAGAGCCATCTTTTACCCAAAGTAGATATTTCAAGAACCAGAGGACGCAGGTTTAAGGTGAGAGGGGACGGATTTAATAGGAACCTGAGAGGCAACTTTTTCCCACTGAAGGTGGTGGGATTATGGAACAAGCTGTCAGAGGCTGGTACAAAAGCAATATTTAAAATGCATTTGGACAGGTATATAGATAGGGAAAGTGTTGAGGGATATGGGCCAAACGCAGGCAGGTGGGACTAGAGTAGATCAGGCATCTATGTCAGCATGAGCAAGTTGGGCTGAAGGGCCTGTTTCCGTGCTGTGTGACTATACACTTTTGCATCGTACATGGGTCTTTACCCACAGATACCTGACATGACTGTACATTACTGACACTGACTGTCATGTTCTATATGCATTGATCAGATTGATAAAGTATCATTGAATCATTGAAATGCAGGCAGACAGAACTAGTGCAGATGGGGCATCGTGGACAGCATCAGCAAGTTGGGCTGAAGGGCCTGTTTATGTGCTGTATGACTACGATTCTATGCACACATGCGCTCTACATGGGTCTTTAACCACAGATACCTCTACATTCATTTGTGCCTTCCACTACAGTGATGGATGCTGTGGTGGATGTTTAGATTTGAAACATATAAGATTGTTAAGGGCTTGGACACGCTAGAGGCTGGAAACATGTTCCCGATGTTGGGGGAGTCCAGAACAAGGGGCCACACACAGTTTAAGAATAAGGAGTAAGCCATTTAGAACGGAGACGAGGAAACACTTTTTCTCACAGAGAGTTGTGAGTCTGTGGAATTCTCTGCCTCTGAGGGTGGTGGAGGCCGGTTCTCTGAATACTTTCAAGAGAGCTAGATAGGGCTCTTAAAAATAGCGGAGTCAGGGGATATGGGGAGAAGGCAGGAACGGGGTACTGATTGGGGATGGTCAGCCATGATCACATTGAATGGCAGTGCTGGCTCAAAGGGCCGAATGGCCTACTCCTGCACCTATTGTCTATTGTCTATTGTTAAATTTTTATTGTGTATTGTGTGTTCTTTTTTGATTGTACCGCTGCTGGCAAATTCATTTCACTGCCCTTCATTGTGTATGCGATGAAAAAATCTGATCGATTGATTGATTGATTACTGACAGTACCTGCCATGTTCTATGTGCAGTGATCAGATTTGCACTACATGTTATTCCTTTTATCACATACCTGTACACTGTAGATGGCTCTATCTTTGTGTTGACTGGATAGCTTTTCACTGTACCTCGGTACACGTGACAAGAAACTAAACTCAAACACAATTTAAACTCAGATTGGTGTCAATCACAAGTTATAGGAGTAGTCCCTTGGTAGAATTAGGCCATTCAGCCCATCGAGTCTAACTCCGCCATTCAATCATGGCTGATCCCTGCCTCCTAATACCAATTACCTGGCTAAAGAGGAGGACTGACTAAACTTTGCGCCTTCCACCACAGTGATGAATGCTGTGGTGGATGTTTTGTGTTAAATTTGTTATTGTGTATTGTGTGTTTTTTATTGTACCGCTGCTGGCAAATTCATTTCACTGCCCTTCATTGTGTATGTGATGAATAAATCTGACTATTGACTGACTATAGGGAGGTTGCACGGCAGTCGGGTCACGACCCATGACCCATACTGTTGCTACGCTACGCCAAGTGGAGTACACGCGATGAACTGCAGGTAAGCACTGACCATTGTTTCCAGCATAGCGGGCCCGTTAAAACCCGCCGAAATTGTCATTTTTTGCGCTGTAAATAATTATGGAAATCGGGATAAGCGCGAGAGACATTTAGCCTACTTCAGAATTCCAAAAGTGGGGAGAAATGACGGTAGATAGAAGCGAGAGCTGAAGGGACAACAACAGCCAGAGTGCTTGGCGAACATTGGCCGTTTGCTCACTGCATTTCATCAACTAAGGCATTATTTGTGTTTTTTCTTGATTCCTTTGGCATCTAAAAAGTTTCAGAAGTGATAAATCTGGCTGTAAAATTTTAAAATCGCCCATGGTTCTCGTGGGTTTTTACATACAAAAATAAACCGCCTCTGAAGCAAAATTTACAACCAGATTTATCACTTCTGAGACTTTTTAGATACCAAAGGAATCAAGAAAAAACACAAATAATGCCTTACTGTTGGTGAAATGCAGTGAGCAAACGCGATAATTCCCAATATTTTCAATTCCGATATCTGCACGGCCAATGTTCGCCAAGCACTTTAGCTGTTGTTGTCCCTTCAGCTGTCGCTTCTCTTTACCTTCATTTCTCTTCACTTTTGGAATTCTGAAGTTGGGTACATGTCTCTCACACTTATCCCGACTTCCACAATTTTTTACAGCGCAAAAATTCTACATTTTGGCGGTATTTTTAACAGGTAGGAAAGTACGCGTTTCTTGCATTAATAACATATACCGAAAGTTACGGATGTCCTCCAGATGGATTGAGGGCACCGTGCGTCAAGCCCTATGACCCAGTGACCTTACGTGCAACCCCCCTATTGACTATTCTCCCCACAACCCTTGACACATGTTCTAATCAAGAATTTATCTAACTCAGCCTTAAAAATATCCACTGACTTGGCCTCTGTGGCAATGAGGTCCACAGATTAACTACCCTCTGGCTAAGGAAGTTCCTGCTCACCTCCTTTCTAGACTCTCCCACCAGTGGAAACATCCTCTCCACATCCGTGCTATCTGTGCCTTGTGCAGTGATCATGTTGTGATGATGTGACTTCTCCCTCTCTGTCTTGCTCCACAGTGAACTTGGTGGCGATAGTGATCCTGTCCCGTGGCAAGTGTGGCCTCTCCACCTGCACCACTCTCTACCTGGTGGCCATGGCAGCGGCGGACCTGTTGACCATCATCACCCAGGTGATTCTGCGGCGGATCAACATTTATTACTTCCCCTGGAATTACCTGCGCACCTTCCCCGTGTGCCGGGTGCTGTATGTCCTTCGGCACATGGCCAGGGGCTGCTCCGTCTGGTTCACCGTCACCTTCACCTTTGATCGCTACGTGGCCATTTGCTGCCAGAAACTAAAGAGTCAATACTGCAGCAGAAAAACCGCCACGGTGGTTCTGACAGCAACCGCCGTTCTGGTCAGCGCAAAGAACATCCCCAAGTACTTCATACTGAAACCCGGGGTCATCATCGACGGCACTCCTTGGCTGTGCATCTTCAAGGCGGGCTATTTCTCCGAGCCTGAATGGGTGGGATTTGACTGGTTTGATTCCATTTCTACCCCGTTGCTTCCATTCGGATTGATCTTGATGTTCAACTTTCTGACAGTCAAGCACATCTTGGTCGCCAGCCGGGTGCGAAAGAGGCTGAGAGGTCAAAGCAGAGGAGACAAAGGCAGTGACCCCGAGATGGAGAGCCGCAGGAGGTCTATAATCTTGCTCTTCACGCTGTCCGGCAGCTTCGTCCTCTTGTGGCTTTTCTATGTCATAGATTCCTTCTTTTATTCCATTGCAGGGATAGCCACCAGCGAGTATAATGATGCCCAGTACATCTTTCGCTACATCAGTGTTATGCTGTTACACTTAAATTGCTGCACCAACACATTTATCTACGCTGTGACTCAGTCCAACTTCAGAGAACAGGTGAAGAGCATGGTGATGTATCCTGTAACTTTAATTATTCGCTTAATTAAACAAAACAAATAGCTGAACTCTTCCGTTCAAGTGTACAATGTATTGGGGCAGAAGACTGGGTCTCTGGGTTTACCTGTGTCAAACGGATTCCCCATTTAATTGAAGAAAGACTGGATAGACTCGGCTTGTACTCGCTAGAATTTAGAAGATTGAGGGGGGATCTTATAGAAACTTACAAAATTCTTAAGGGGTTGGACAGGCTAGATGCAAGAAGATTGTTCCCGATGTTGGGGAAGTCCAGAAGAAGGGATCACAGTTTAAGGATAAGGGGGAAGTCTTTTAGGACCGAGATGAGAATTTTTTTTTTCACACAGAGAGTGGGGAATCTATGGAATTCTCTGCCACAGAAAGTAGTTGAGGCGAGTTCATTGGCTATATTTAAGAGGGAGTTAGATGTGGCCCTTGTGGTTAAAGGGATCAGG
>JAXLNO010004148.1:32500-96711 GCA_038087875.1 Malacoraja senta | reverse complement strand
GTTGATGCAGATGCGTATCTCGCTCTTGTCCTTTTTCGCGGCAACAACCATGGAAGAGACCCACCTGGTGGGCTCGATGACCGCCTTTAGGATGCCCATTTTTACCATACTGTGTAGTGTCGACTGCACTTTGGCCTTCATGGCGAAGGAGACACGGTGAGGTGAATTGACCACTGGATCGACCTTACGGTCCACTACAATCTTGTAGCTGCAGGGTAGTTGGCCTAGCTCATCATCAAAGCGGTCGGGATATTCGGCCAGCGGGTCCATGAGGGCCTGCACCTGGTGGATGTCACGGTGGAAGGATACCAGGCCCATTTCCTGGCATGCCCGGATACCCAGCAGGGGAATGCATTTTTGATCGAGGAGATAGAAGGTGAGGGGCCGAGAGGTTTGTAGTATCTTACAGCTTAGCGTGGCCTTGCCCACAGGAGTAAGAATCTCCCCCCCCGTAGGCATGCAAGGTTGAGTTCTGAGAAAAAATCTGCTCATTAGTCCTTATCTGTTTGAAGAGTGATGCTGACATAACGTTCGCAACTGCCCCCGTGTCAATCTTAGCAGTGAAGGTCGAGTTGTTCACAGTGACTCGCACAGAAGGGTCCGTTATCATAGCAGGTGCGCCCAACACAGTATACAAGCTGTTCTCCCCCTGAGAGGAGTCGGATTCAGAAACAGACTGTTCGTCGAAATAGCACTGGGAGCTGAGCCCACTATCAGTTTGTAAAAGGTTGTTTAAATTGCCCCTCGGAGCAGCGACAGGCTTCCCACGGGAGCGACAGGCCGCAGCGAAATGGTTCAATTTCTTGCAGACATTGCACGTTTTACCCAAGGCAGGGCACACATTGTATTGATGAGTGGTGAAGTTGCAATTAGGGAACCTTTGCCGGGCACCTCCCCCGGGAGCAGTACCGAACCCCGGGGCACGTCCCCCTTGAGCAGCGAGTGACCCCGGGGGCCGCGACCGGGGCGTGTTCATCAGACGACTGGAAGTGCTGGCAAAGTTAATCGCCTGTTCAGCCGGTGACACCGCCGAGGTGACAGCTTCAGCTAAGCGGGTGGCGTGCATCGCATCGTTGAAAGTCAGATCGGGCCTCCGCAGAAGTTCTGCCCTGAGCTTATCATCGCGGAGACCGTAAACCAGAAGGTCCCTGATGATCTCATCGGGGGTCCACGTGTGAAGGCGGCAGCGCCTGGCCAGGTGCCGCAGCGCAGCGACATAGTTCTCAGCAGATTCCCCAGGGAGCTGACGCCGCGCGAACAGTTTAAAACGTTCTAAGATGCAGTTTGTTGGAATATCGCAAATAGCATTAAACTTAGCCACCAGACATACCGGGTCCCGAGCAGATTCTCCCTCAGCGTAGACGAAGAAGTCAGAGCGAGTCAGGGCCTCGGGACCAGCCAAGTTGAGAAGCAGAGAGGCTTTGAGATCAGCGGTGGCGGCAGGATGAGCGATCGTGACATAGTGTTCAAAGTCACGTTTGAATACATCCCATCGAAGGCCGATGTCTAAATCGAAAACGAGCACATCAGGCTTACGGGCAGAAGTGGCCATAACAAAGAAATAGGAGGGCGGGGGAAACAAAAAACTGGGACAAAATTAAATGATAACCCGATAGACAGGAGGCGCAAGGTAAGTGGTTTGACACCATGTAAAGTATCTATAACGAGGCATCGTTACTTTACTATCTTTATTCATACTGGAGCATTACATATTGCACTAGCTGTACGTGGTCTGTCACAGGAACTAGAGAGCGATCTGTGGGTGGGGAGGTTGTAGTTATACTTGTGATATGGGGAGTGGTTAGTAGGTATGAGGTCACTATGTTAAAGGCACATGCATATATCATCTACACACTCCTAGTTCCCTCTACTCTACAATAGTCCCCATGGCTCTATCGTCCACTCTGTAGCTCCTGAACTGGTTTGACTTTCCAAAATGGAACACCTTGCACTTATCTTCATTTAACTCCATTAACCGTTCCTCAGTCCATCCTGCTGTAATTTTAGATAACCATCTTCGCTGGGTACAATACCACCCAAATTAAAGTGAAGAGTGGAAAGGATTGGGAATGTACAAAGATTGGGGGGGTTGCAGTCAGTCTACTCCACGACAGAAGGGGGAGGAATTGTACAGTTTGATAGCCACAGGGAAGAAGGGTCTCCTGTCATCCTGTCATGTTCTGTACTGCATCTAGGTGGAACCAGTCTGTTGCTGAAGGTGCTCCTCAGTTTGAGCAGTGTGTCATGGAGGGGATGAGCTGTATTGCCCAGGATGCTCCGCAGTTTGAGGAGCATCCTCCCCTCCAAGACCACCTTCCATGAATCCAACTCTGCCCCCAGGACGAAGGCAGCCTTCCTGACGAGCTTGTTATCATTAGAATGCTGGGTTCATCTGGATCCAGTTGGGGAAAATAATCTGCCATTTTTAGTTGGTCCAGCCTACGCAAGATGCAAGTGCGTTTATTACAGTTCAAGGAGAATTAGGAATGGGCAATAAGTACTGAACTACCAGTGAAGACTACATTCCACAAAGGAATTAAAACAAAAACACAGCACCTACATTCATTGTAATCTTGGATATCTTTGCAAAGTACTTCTACTGGGAGGAGGCGGCCGCTCCGGACACTCCGGGCCGCTGAGAGTGTTCACCCGACGCCGGAGCTTCATCATCCGGCGAGAGGGCCTGAGGCATCGGGCTGCCGTATCGGCGACTGCAGAGGCCTCAATAGGCCCCGACTATGGGTGAACTGGGGATGGGACTGGACTTTGCTGCCTTCCCCCACAGTGGGAACCATTGTGGGGGGATGTTTTTATGTTTATTGTTAAATTCTTTGATGTAATCTTTATTTGTGTGCTGCATGGCAAGTCAAATTTCACTGCACCAATTGGTGTATGTGACAATAAATGTCTATCTATCTATCTATCTATATAACCCGCACTAAAAAATGCACCATGATGAACAATTACTTAAACAAATGAATTGAATAATAAGGCATTCTTATTGACCTGACAAGTGCAAGGATTTATGATCAGAAGGTAGTTTAGCATGCTATTTAAATGCAATAAAATAACGCAGTCAAGATGAATAAATCAGAGCACCAGTACCATTATTTTCCAGAATAGGTGCATTAAATACGAGAAGCTCATGATCTTCAATAAATTACATGTTTTTTTGAAGGTTGAGCGATCCAAAGGTTGAAGGAAATGCTGAGCTCCACATTAATCCTAAATGCTGCTTCATCAAGTACTCATTCAGAAGTTCCAAATAAATTAGTCCTTCGGAAAGTTTAAATCATTCTATTCGGCAAGAAAATCTGTGCCTTCAGCTGCACACACATGTTGGAAAATGTTGTGCCTTGCACCTGAAGTCGTGGAGCTTGTAATCTTAACGTCTTCAATATAAGTAGCTATGTTTTGCAGGTGGCTAAGGCAATGCATGAGGCACATAACCATGCCTTGGCCTTAAATATTGATATACAGAACTTGAAACAAATTAGAGAGTTTTGTGATTGTGGAATCGTAAACTTACTGATCAAGCTTTGCCAGCCATGCCCTGGCTGCATTCCACACTGGAATCCCAATGATACAAAGGGAGAGAGCTCAGTCTTGCAAAAGATCACCCAATATTTTCGCAGAGATCATAAGACCATAAGTGATAGGAGTAGAATTGGCGGCATGCTGGCACAGCAGTAGTGTTGCTGCCTTACATTGTTTGCTGCGCCGGAGACCCGGGTTCGATCCCGACTACGGGTGCTGTCTGTATGGAGTTTGTACGTTCTCCCCGTGACCGCGTGGGTTTTCTTCGAGATCTTTAGTTTCCTCCCACACTCCAAAGACGTACAGGTATGTAGGTAAATTGGCTTGGTGTAAATGTAAAAATTGTCCCTTGTTTGTGTAGGATAGTGTTAATGTGTGGGGATCGCTGGTCAGCATGGACCCGGCTGGCCGAAGGGCCTGTTTCCGCGCTGTATCTCTAAAACTAAAACTAAAAATAAATTAGGCCATTTGGCCCATCAAATCTACTCCGCCATTCAATCATGGCTGATCTATCTTTCCCTCCTAACCCCATTCTCCTGCCTTCTCCCCATATCCTCTGACACCAGTAATAATCAAGAATCTATCCATCTCTGCCTTAAACATATCCACTAACGTGGCCTCCACAGCCTTCTGAAGCAAAGAATTCCACAGATTCACCACCCTCTGACTAAAGAAATTCCTCCACGTCTCCTTCCTAAATGAACGTCCTTTAATTCTGACGCTATGCCTTCTAGTCCTAGACTCTCCCATTCATGGAAACATCCTCTCCACATCCACTCTAATCAAGCCTGGGAACATATTGATTTTATTGCGGATTGCAGGGCTGTGGGGAAGAGAATAGTCCGCTAATAATTAAGATGTATATATTTGTATATGTATTTACTCCTTAGTTAAGAGTATTTTACTGTTTTGACGATATTAATTTTTGATTTTTATAAAATTTTATAACTTTTTTTTATCCTTTATTTTATTCTTAAATATCAGAGAAAGCCAAATGCAGGCAGATGGGGCGGGTGTAGATGGGGCATGTTGGTCGGTGTGGGCAAGTTGGGCTGAAGGGCCTGTTTCTAAGCTATATGAATTTATGACTAAGAATGGAAAAGGAGAGGAGGTAGTTGAGGCTGGGACTATCCCATCGTTTAAGAAACTGTTAGACAGGTACATGGACAGGACAGGTTTGGAGGGATATGGACCAAGCGCAGGCAGATGGGACTAGTGTAGCTGGGACATTGTTGGCCGATGTGGGCAAGTTGGGCTGAAGGGCCTGTTTCCACGCTGTATCACTCTATGACTCCATGAGTGAAAAGTTCTGATAGCCTTGACAGCCTGATAGCCATATACAAGGATTTTCGTTGTATAAGTTAAGTTAGGGTTTTTGTTGCCCATCCCTGCTACTTTATTACGTTGTCTCGGGGCACTCTGAGCATTGTCACTTGACACCAGGATCATCTGCACAAGTAGAATGAGGCTTCCAGTTCCTGGCTCAGTAAATTCTGATGAGTGATGACTGGTTGTAAAATGTTAAATAATATCTTTAAAAAAGTTAAACATGTAGAGAAATAAAGAGTAGGAAAGAACTGCAGATGCTGGTTTAAATCGAAGGTGGACACAAAATGCTGGAGTAACTCAGCGGGACAGGCAGCAGTTCTGGAAAGAAGGAATGGGTGACTTTTCGTGTCGAGACCCTTATTCAGACTGAGAGTCAGGGGAGAGGGAGACACAGAGATATGGATATGTAAGGTATGAAAACGAGACATTATAGGGGACGAATGTGGAATAGATTGTTATCTAGGGGACCGTGAATCTCTTTTCTAAGCTTGCAAATCTCTACAATTTTGTTAATGAAGGCATTGGCTTGTTACAATCTGTTTCCCACCAGTTTTATCTTGTTCATCACATAAAGCATGACATTGTTGTGAACAAACCCCCTCTTAACAAATGTATTTACTTCAAAGCAATAGAGAACAACTGTTTTCATTTGTTTTTTCTATTGCCCCATTTTTTATTTCAAAGGGTCCAAATAATTGGTAACCAGTGTGGCATTGAAAATAAAGCAAGGAACATTAATGGTACACTGCTTGCTAACAGCTAAAACATAATGGGAGCTAAATCACACTTTGTCAAATCAAACCTTAAAGCATCCCAGGTTAACTGAAAAAAAAGAATGAAAGAAAACAAAAGAAAATATTATTCAAACATAAATGAATCAAAGCTTGATTCTATGTATATCGTAGATTTAAAGTAGCTTTATTATTGTCACATGTACCAAAGGTATAGTGAAAATCTTTGTTTTGCATGCTATCTAATCAGATGAGAGAGGACCTCTTTGAAACTTACCGAATAGTGAAAGGCCTGGATAGAGTGGATGTGGAGAGGATGTTTACACTAGTGGGAGAGTCTAGGACTAGAGGCCACAGCCTCAGAATAAAAGGACGCACCTTCGAATAGGAGATGAGGTGGAATTTCTTTAGTCAGCTGGAATTGAATCTGTGGAGTTCATAGCCACAGAAGGCTGCGGAGGCCGCCAATGGGTGTTTTTAGGGCAGAGATTGATAGATTCTTGATTAGTACGCGTGTCTGGGGTTATGGGGAGGGCAGGACAATGGGTTTGAGATGGAAAGATAGATCAGCCATGATTGAATGGTGGAGTAGACTTGATGGGCCGAATGGCCTAATTCTGCACCTATCTCTTATAAACATGAGATCAGCTAATAATATACATGTACAAAAGCGCTCAGCCAGTAATTGTGTTAACTGCAGAATGTGTGTCTGGACATCACCAGGCACGCTTCAGGCATTTGTTGGCTATAATGACACTGTTTCTCGGTAGGAAATGCAAACTAATGGCACCATTGTCATCTCAACTACAAGGAAGGGACAGTTTCTTCCCAGCTGTTATCAAGCAACTGAATTATTCTATCACCAACTTGTAGCGGCCCTGATCTACCATCTACCTCTTTGGAGATCCTCGAACTATCTTGCATTGGACTTTACCTGGACTTTATCTTGCATTTAACATTATTCCTTTGCCCTATATCTATACACTGTGGACGGCTTGAAGGTAATTGTAACTAATTGCTCCCACATTCATTCTCCAGCATATACAGTACATGTGATTGCCCATATCCAGCATGAGGGTCTTGGACTCTGCCGTGCTTGGACTCCGTATCTCAACCTTCATTGAGAAGATGAATAACTTACTCATTTTTCAACCACTGAAGATTTGGCATTGAGTTTCCTCCAGCCAGCAGTGGAAACCTGACTGTTAGCATATGCAATAAGGCAATGTTTATTCTGCACATTTGTCATTGGATCCACTCTGTGCATCTGATTGTAGGCTACTTTCACCATCTTTCTGATTCCTCCTATTAGAGAATGCAGGTTATCCATTAAAACAACATTGGATATTTGGTTGTGTGCTGGGTCCTTTAAAATACAGGGGCTTGTTTCATCTCATACTGGATGCTGACGTTGAGATGTGTGGGAAGGAACTGCAGATGATGCTTTATACTGAAGATAGATACAAAAAGCTGGGGTAACTCAGCGGGTCAGGCAGCATCTCTGAAAAAAAAGAATAGGTGATGTTTCGGGTCAGAACGTTTAAAGAAGGGTTTTGACCCAAAACATCACCTATTCCTTTTTCAGTTCAGTTCAGTTTTTTTGTTTATCTGCTGATGTTGGGAAGCTGGACTGTGATTTATAACCCATGGGTGGCACAGTGGTGCAGCTGGTAGAGCTGCAACTCACTATGCCAGAGCCCTGGGTTTGAGCCTGGCCTTAGTTTAGTTTAGAGATACAGCGCGGAAACAGGCCCTTCGGCCCACCGAGTCCGCACCGACCAGCGATCCCCACACATTAACACTACCCTACATACACTATGGACAATTTACACTTATACAAAGCCAATTAACTTACAAACCTGTACGTCTTTGGAATGTAGGAGGAAACCGAAGATCTCGGAGAAAACCCACGCGGTTACGGGGAGAACGTACAAACTCCATACAGACAGCATCCGTAGTCAGGATCGAACCCGGGTCTACTGGCGCTGTAAGGCAGCAACTCTACCGCTGCACCACAGTGTCTGACCTTGGGTGACATCTCTGTGGAGGTGGCATGTTCCTTGCACTAAACGTTATTCCCTTATCATGTATCTACGTATCTATACACTGTAAATGTATGCAATACGCACGCAACAAAAGCTTTTCACTATACATTGGTACACATGACAATAACCTAAACTGAACCGATCGTTGTCCCTGTGACTGTGTAGGATTGTTCCGGGTGATCCGGTTTCCTCTCACATACCAAAGACATGTGGGTTTGTGGGTTAATTGTCCACTGTGAATTGTCCCTAACGTGTAGGTATTGGATGTGAAAGTGGGATAACGTAGAGCTTGTGTGAACGGATAACACAGAACTTGAGTGGACGGGTGATCGATGGTCGGCCTGGACTTGTGACCGAAGGGTCTGTTTCCTTGATGTATCCTTAAACATAACTAAACTAAAAGTACAACCCATTGCTTACTAGCATTCACACCCAACTCTTATTTAATTGATTGTTCCCTTATTTGAAATTGAAATTCTCCTTCAAAGAATCACCTTGAGATTTGCAGACAGTGCCACCTACTCTTCCGGTGGCATTTGATGTGGCACAGCTTGGTTCAGGGAAAAAGTGTCGTGGCTCTGGAGAAAAATTCTACCAGTTTGTCATCATTCCCACTTGCTTCATGCCGTCAGTTTAGACTTGACTGGATTCAGAATCACCCTGCAATTTCCCACGTTCTGTTACAATGTTATAAAATGTTGAAATTTTAAAAATAAAGTCTGCAATTTATCCCATCAGATAAAGCATAAAAAGAAGTTTAATTTGACCCCTAATTCACTTTCATATCTTCAGTATTAAAAAAGTTATGGCCATTTTCATACTCGGAAATTAGCATCTTGTTCCCTATTGCTTTTCCATTGACTTAACACAAAAGCTGTGATCGAGGACAGTCAAAAGCCCATAACTTTCTTAAAAATTAAGAGAACTGAAAGACATTTTCAGTTATTATAGATTGAAGCATTCTGAAACAAATATGAAACAATCTTACTTAGATGACATGAAATTAAAGCATATAATTAGTTAGTTACCTAATTGTAGCTAATTACAAAATTCAATTACTAGATCTAAACATCTATCAATTTCGTAAGAATAGATTAACATTTTTAAATAGCCTAAGTGTCCAAATAACATTCACACAAGAATTCACAATATAACATAATTTTTTTATCTCATTGTCATGGATTTACAGACCAAATGGAAGGAATTTAATGTTTAATACCTGTAAATTAATGGCCATTTAAATCATCTTGCAAGTGGGGATTTCTGGAACGCGATCATTTGGAACGTTGATTTGCGGTGAATTTAACCCCGTATCGGCATGAAAAATTCTGCCGTTAGTTCGGGGAAAAGAATTACCGTTTCGCATAAAAAAATGTGAATTAAAGGCTTCTTAAGAAGCACTTTTATACAAAAAAAAACAACTGCTTTTATTTACCTGTCCCGTGCGTGAAATCCGTCCCCGTCGTCGGCGTTGACGGCTTTCGAAGCTGATTTTAAAATGACTCTAGCGCTGAAATTGTTGATCGAATAAAAATAAAAAATACACAAAACACCCGTAGGAAAGATTTTTCAGCAAAAGGTTGCACTCCAACGAAATATAATTCAGGGCAAGGTAGGAGAAACCCGTGTTTTAACCTCGCTCCCCCCTTAAAGGTGCCAAAATCGAGCACATGGCCAGTGGCAGAATTGCAGCGCTGCTGAAGGTAAGTATTGTAACATACCTACTCTGTATTGGAACATTGGAGATCTTTGATGGAATTCAATGGAATGAATTAATATACCACAAAAAATATTTTAAAACCCTTTGAAAGAAATTTCAAAAACATCCAGCTCAGTTAGCCTCAATGTTAGTCCAATAGCACAGACTGAAGAACTTATAACATGTTTAACTATGAAGTGAACAAACTAAATTCTGACAAGTAGAAAAAAACTTTTGGCCAAAACACACCATTTGTTAATATTTAATTACATCAGTCTCTTTTTGTTCTTGCGTCATCAATATAACCTTGGTAACAAGTTTAGAATAATCCATCGTTTCTTCAGCTGTATTTCGGTTTGCTATGGGTGCAAAGGTAAAATCTAACAATTTCCAGAATCAGTGTGTTTCTGCATAAATTGTTGCTGCAGAGGTAAAGCCATTTGTCTCGTTATTCATTCGGGATTACTGAAGTGCTTTTCACCATACCCTCCTTTTACTTTATAAATGTACTACGGAATCAGTCCGTTTTCTCACACCACAATGCTACACTTGTCCCCAAATGCAGGAAATGTATAATGATGTATAAATGGTGCAGGCTCGAAGATCAGGAGGCTTCGGGTAAAATAAGGTATAGTAAACCCTCATTTTAACTGACCTTTTCATAACAGATTTTGGTTATAGTGGACTGACGTAGTGATAGCTTCCTGTGCCACTCCCAGCTCACGCCACCTCCCCTCATGCTTAGAGCGTCGCCTGGCTGTGCCAACCCCAGCTCACGCTGTCTCCCCCACCGCTTGCAGAGCCGGCTTCCCCGTCGCTTAGACTCGTGCCACCTCCACCGGCGCTCGCACTGCTGGCTGCCCACTGGCTCGTGCTGCTTCCAGACCAGACCTACTGCTGCCACTGTGGGCCCAAACACCTTCCTCAGCTGAATCCAGTACTCACCTGCCACTGGTGCTGTTGACCCTTACCTGTACTTCATCCCACGACCAGTGACTCAGCCGATCCTCACCTCTCTCCCCGCCGCCAGTAAGCTGGGACCGTCAACTCACCTGGATTCCAGGACCCAGTTCCGGACCAAGAGACTGAAGGATCTCGACCCAAAACGTCACCTATCCATGTCCTTCAGAGATATTGCATGAATTGCTGAGTTTACTCCAGCACTTTGTGTCCTTTAGTGTATTAACCAGCATCTGCAGTTTTTTGTTGCTACTAATTTTACTTCAGAGTCACGTGAGTGATTCCGTGAAGAAGCCCCGCCAGTCCGCATGCGTGCCGTTACGTCATTCGCAGGGCGAAGCACCGGACTGGCAGTCTAGTCAGCGCAACGGGTTCAGCCCTCCTGCCAGCGGTAAGTTTAAACCTACAGGTAAGTTTTTTATTTCTTACCAGGTTGTGTTTTCTTGCAGGAACCTCTTCTTACAGAGGTTTCCTGCTGGATGTTGTAGCGCAGTCCGGACGGGCCGCGAGCAAACCGGCTTTGGGCTGTGAAGAGACTCTGGTCCAGACCGCGGAACGCGGGTAGCCGGCGGATGTCGGGTGCGTTACTCCAGCCGCTGACAAGGTGGTCAGCGGCTTCCAGACCGGTAAGTCCATGAGGAAGGCGGTAAGTCCATGAGGAAGGCGGTATCAGGGTGCCGACTGGGAGCACCGTGGTTAATCCTGTGGGGAAGAAAACCATTTAAAAGTAAGCCCGTGGACTCCGATGAGTCGGGCCAGGAGGATTCTCCTCCCACTATCAGGGACGTCTCTGGACGTCTAGTAAAGGTGGAGCACCTAATAGGGAGATTGCTCCATCGTGATATGTTCCAAGAGGAACTTTATATCCGTGGGTCACCCCATGGGCCCATGGCAGCAGCTTCTACTAGAGGGCTGTATAGGGAAGATCTGCTCCAGGAAGAGGAGCCTTATATCCGCGGGTCGTCTTGGGGGCCCATGGCAGCAGCACCTCTCGAAGGGCTGCATAATGTCTCCCTCAGTGAAGAGGTGAGCTTACCAGGGCAGTTATATTCTGATCGTGAGGTTGGAGGTATTGCGGAGCATACCCCAAGGCATGAAAGCCAAGAAGGAATGGTGAGCCAATACAAAGAGCTCCAGCATGATATGCTCCAGCAAAAGGAGCTTTATATACGCGGGTCTCTTCGGGGGCCCGTGGCAGCAGCGCCTGTTGAAGGGCTGTCTGGAAAGAGCTCATGATGGAAAGGATGTTCCAGCACGAAATGCTCCAGCAAGAGGAGCTTTATATCCGGGGGTCTCCTCGGGAGCCTCTGGCAGCAGCACCTATAGAAGGGCTGCATGATGTCTCCTTCTTGGAGGAAGTGAACACACGTCTGACTCCGAGATCGGAGGTATAGATGGTGAGCATACTACGAGGCAGGGGCCTGCGGCAACACCTGTTCATGGCTGTCCAAGAATCCCCCTCTCTGTGGAGGGGAGTGCGAGTGGCCAGTGTAACTGACTTCAAAAATCTAAAGTATGTCTGTGGAACGTACTGGAATTCATGCGTTGGATTCAAGGGAGTTATCGCAAACGAAGGTCAGAATACCCGGAAGGGGCTTGAGTTCCCCTCATGCTATAAATGCCAGCAATGAACAACGCTTCAGGGGTGACATTAAAGACAAGCCGCCGAACCTTCTCTTGAGGTAAGACCTATTCAACAGGTTAAACCTGGATAAGGAAGCAAAACCTGTCGGACCAATCGAGGTACCAATAACGAGCAAAGCTTCATCATTGCGGCAACAACACACCCCACGCCTTCATTGGCAGTAAGCAGTTCACTGAAGTTGGTGGCAGCATGAAAGCTGGACAGAGGTCTTAAATCCGAGACCCAAGTCGGGCTCAGGAAAAATATGGGACCATCTACAAGTTGGTAATATTTACACTTGTTTTTGTACTAATGATAATGATAACATGTGTTTAGTTTATGTGTTATATGAAAATAGCATTCCCCTTGATAAGGATGAAAGGGGTCCTAGTGGCCTTACAACACACAAATGGTTGGCATCTAACCATGTAAAACTGTGCAATACCAAGGTTCCAAGCACAGAATTGGGCCAGACTTGTCTTTACAGGCAAGCTCAGAATTATGTCCAGAGTTGTCTTTCGAGGCAGGCTCAGTATTATGGCCAGGAATGGATTTTGGGACTGGCTCGGAAAAAGGGCCAGAGTTGTTGCTCGAGCAGGTACGTAATTCACAGGCGTGGAAAAGATGCAGAATGTCGTTTAACTCGCATGTGCAGTATAAATTTTCCCAAAAAAGGAAACTTTCCTTAGGATGCTCCCATTTACAGAGATCACCGGAAACATTTTGATAATTTATCTGGATAAGGCAATGATAAAACATAGCAAAATGGGTTAACCAGTTCCCAGGTTATTTACCAGATTACTAAAACCGATGCTTGGACTGCTCAGAGCTCAAAAACATTTGTTATGTCTTGTCTGAGGATATTCTAACGCTGTATGTTGTTAAAATCAACTGTTTCAGCCTCAAACTATGTTTAAGTAAATGAAGGTGATACCAACTAGATTTGTTCATCATTGGGATTTACCTTTAACTATTAATTAGCCTATGACTACGCCCTGGGGGTAAGAGATTGGAATTGATAGGAGCCTCGAACAATCTTGTTGTGATAAAACAGCCTTCTCTTCATTAAGTATAATTGGCAATATAGTGGCTGTAATTCAGCTGCGCAAGTGGGGGAACTTACATTGTGCAAAGTAGTAATCTCTCAAATGCCGTGTAGGTCTTGTGACAGACATTATGCTATTACCAGCTGAAGCTACCAAGGTCATTATGGTAGACGAACAGTATTCAGCATTGCTCCAGTAATCTGGTCAGTGAAAATTCACTTATATTATAAACTGATGGGGCTCTAAGGTGGAAAATTATGAATGCCGACTAGTTCAGAGGCGGAGGTGCTTTGCATCAATTAACAATTCAGTTATTGGTATGAACTACCTATACACACTAGGTGCATTCTATCGGTTAAAGGGTTATTGAGTGAATATGCATAATCTGCATGCTCAACGTTAAGTTGATACACTATGGTGGTGGCGTATATTAGTCACATGGGTGCGATCAAGACAGAATATCCTGTAATAATCTACCTAGTCTCAATTTACGCTGGAATATCATCACGTATAATCAATGACAACACAAAATGGGTGTTGGATCACAAAGCATTTAATGAAATTATGGCTCGATGGAATACCAAATTGATATGTTTGTTTCCAGGCTCATTTACCGGTTGCAAAAATATGTGGCATAACAGTGGCAAAAAATACACTCTCGCTACAAGGAGAAAGAAGTTATGTTTGTCTCCCTTCATTTTGCCTCATTAGTCGGGTCTTGCAATAAAGTCAGCATGATCCCGCTCTAGGCAGTCGTTCTGTCTGACTGGTCTATGCAGCTATGCTTCCCGCTTTGTCGGGAATAATAATACAACCTTTTACGGTTATTCTAAACATTAAACTTGCTGGTTCAGCCTGTGGCTCGGGAAACCAGCCTCTGCATGATAAATCAATTATTGACTTATAGATTCTGAGTAGACCTCTCCTGCGGCTCGGATTGTTAGACCGATCCATGTATGTGCTCGCTGCAAAATACAGGGATAGCACCAAGTAAAGAAAGCATTACATTTCCTCTTCAGGAGATGGGAAGCGTTTGTTTAAATACTTAAGTTATATCTAATACGGTACAGATAACTGACGTCTTGGAGTTCGTTTCAAATGGGTCTTTGACAATAAATTAAGTTATAGGACTATTAACTGTGCCCAACGTATCTTCCCATCATATTTGCTGCAGCAAAAGGGACCCACTCTGTCGGGTTTCACCCTCTGATACCGAGTTATAAAGGATATCTTTCACACAAGTTCTCCCAGGACAAGCACAGCGCAGTATGGGATATTGATGTGGTATTAACACTATTTCACCAGGGGGCTCCAGCTACATCCTTAGCTTGGCTCGGCTCTCATAAGGTAGTTATCTTCATGGCGCTGGTCTCAGCGCAACAGGTTCAGTCACTACGTATTGTGACTGGATAGGATGGTTACATCTGCAAATAATATATTTTAATGTTTAGTTAAGCAGAGCAGACGTGAAGTCTCAAACTAGTTTCATGGCATACCTCATGAACCTTCGGTTGTGTATGGTCACACATATACAACAATACGTCTAGGTCACGAAGAGCCTTAGAGGCTCTGAACTAGCAATGTTTGTTAATTACAAAAAACTTTATAAAAAGGTATTGGTTTGGACCATCTCCAGGTGGTTGAAACGGGGTTTGGCTCATACAGGAGTAGATACTGATATTTTTTGAGTCTCACTCCACCAGGGCTGCTACAACATCAGCAACAAAGGTTATGTACGTTCCGCTGGACCACATCCTGGCGACTGCAGGATGGGTGAACGAACTTCTGAACATTTCATAATAACCTATTGCCAGACCAGGGGTATTTGCCAACTCTATTTTAGGTTCAGCGGTTAGTTTACTCCCGAATGAGAGGAGTTACTATTATTTATTCATTATGAATGTTTCCCTCATCTGTCAATGAAGCAGTTGTGGTTGTGGAGACTCGTTTCTCACGGCATGAAATCACAGAGCTTTGAAATCTTCATGGAATCACTCACGTGACTCCGAAGTAAAATAGTAAGATTAAACGGGAACTTACCAGTTTGAAGTTTGATCTTTATTTTATGAGGAGTTACGGTGAGCGATTACGTGCCCACCGCTCCCTGCCCTCTCTCATAAAGATCACTCGGTAGTTCTAGTCTTCTCTAAGTCTTACTATGTTACTTCGACTGCTGTTATCTGTGATTTCACACCGCTGCTTTGAAGATTGACACGCATGCGGACTGGCGGGGCTTCTTCACGTAATCGCTCACCGTAACTCCTCATAAAATAGAGATCAAACTTCAAACTGGTAAGTTCTCGTTTAATCTTACTATTATACAGTGATACCTTACATGATTTTCGGGACAATCAGCAATAATGGACATCATTGCCCCCCTATGGCCTGTTATAACAAGGGTTTACTGTACTGCCATTTATCACACCTGAAACTAGCTGTGGACATAGAGGTGCTCTGGAACTGAATGCTTCCAGTGTATGAGCCAATGGCCACCAAATGAAAATTCCATGAGAGCACATTTTAAAAAGCAAGCAACAATACAAGTTCAAGTTTACATTTATTGTCACTGTACCAATTGGTACAGCGAGATTTGGGTTGCCATACAGCCATACAAATCAATAAAAAGAACACGACACACAATAGAATTTAACATGAACATCCCCACACAGCGGAATCAACGTTTCCCACTGTGAGGGAAGGCAATAAAAGTTCAGTCATCTGCCATTATGTTCACCCGTGGTCGGGGCCTATTGAGACCTGCTCAGTCGCCGCAACAGCGGCCCAATGTTCAGGCCCTCTCGCTGGATGATGGAACTCCGGCGTCGGAAGAACACTGTCAGCGGCTTGGAGTTCCGAATCGGCCGCTTCCTACCGGAGACTGCGGCTCCCGACATCCACAGGCCGAGCTGGGCAGAGTTCCACACGGCAATCCTCAGCAAAAGATCCCAGGGCTCCGCGTTGTTAAAGTCAGCGCCGCCCGCGGCTGGAAGCTCCGCAGACCACAGCTCCACGGTGTTAGAGTTGGCAGTCCCAGCACTCCGGAGCTCCAACACGACGACCCCGGTATGGTATCGCCCGCTCCGTGATGGTACTTCAGTACTGCACCGCTGCTGAAGCTGAAGCTCTGGCCGGTCTTCGGCAGGAAAGGCCGCGCCAATCCAGATGGCAGGCCGCGAGGAGGGGGCTTGGAGGGCAGACGCATCCTCGACCAGGTAGTGACTAAGATAAACAATTTCCCCCTTCCCCCATCCCTCCATACCCCACATAAAAAGACTAAAAGACCTCCAAAACAAAACTTTTTGACAGACTAAATTTTTTTTTTTAAAGGATGAAAGGACGAACAGCTGCAGGCGGGGCAGCCATACTCAACGCGCCACGAATAAATGTTTTCTGTTAATACTATTTTACATGTGGATTAATGGTAATCGCATTAAGCAGATAATGTGTCACTAAACCCAGCAGTAAATACGAGATGAGTCATTATTAGTCACTCATCCCAAGGGTTTTAGTTCACTTCATTTATTTTCCTAGCTCATTGTAGCCAAGGATTTTTAACGGACTCATTGTGAAGTCTGTCAACATCTCTGCCTCATCCTCAATTTGCTGAAAATATTAACTCTGATTTCATTTGATATTTCTCATTTTGCCCATTATATTGAAGCATTATTTTTTGTATGATTTGAATAATTGACTATGATAAGGTCATTTCAAAAGCAAGCAACAGCTAATCAGCACTGCTGAGGGACAGAATCATCTATGTGCCAGATAAGGTACAGACTGCAGATTTATTTTTCTAAAGGATTTTATTGATTGCCAATTGAACTGATTAATGACTAGCAATTTAAGTCATGTTTTGAATTCATACTGCTCTAAATTTTACAGTGTACCAGGTATGTGTTAGTCATCAATCTGCTGGTATAATAACATGTTCAATGCATCAAGCATTACAGTATGTACAATAATAAAATATGTTATTAACTCTCACGTTGAATCAGTACAAACTGGAATAATCTATTAAAATTATCTGGCAGAATCAATAATATAATTCTTTGTAAACCAGCATCTGCAGTTCCTTGTGCGTCTTAATTTATTAACAGTAGTTTCCAATGTTTCAGTAATAATAAACGACCAATGTACAAGTGAGGAAAGCAGTCAAGGGCAGTCTGAAATGTGAGGAAGGAAGTCCTGTGAGATTGCAGTGATGTGAATACAATACATCAGGTGTGGGTGTGGGAAATCAAACCTGTGTGAGAAGTGTATTTTAATTTAAAGGGCACAAAGTGCTGGAGTAAAGGGCCTGTCCCACTTAGGCGATTTTTTTTAGGCGACTAGGCTATCGCCACATGGTCGCCGGGGTGTCGCCTGTATGGTCGTGAGTAGTTTCCTCAGTCGCCCAAAGAATCGTGGCATTTTTCTGGTCCCTGCTGAAATGCTCGGCAACAGTCGGCGACAGTTGGCTTGACGCCAATGAGCGTAGCTTGACTTCTCCTGACGCAGGTGGTGTCGTAGGTTGTCGCCGGTGCTGACTTCGGTGAATTCCATTACCTATGTCAACCTACGTCAACCGGCAACAGGTACCGGCGACTGAATTGTCTTAAGTTGTCTTCAGTTGTCGCTGACAGGGTCGTACCTTGTCGCGGGTGGCCGTAGGTTGCCGTAGGTAGATGTCCTAATAGATCGCCGGATGTTGGTAGCTTGCCATAGCTTGATGTCGACTAGGTGGTAGGTTGTTGTCGACATTGTCGTAGGGGGGTCCAGCCACCGGTTTTTCGGCGACCTGCTACAACTATGACAGTCGCCGGCAGTCGCCGAAAAAAATCGCCTAAGTAGGACAGGCCCTTAATATTCCTAACCCTGGCACCATCTTGGCAATATACATCCTGGTATCTCTTCTGCAATCAAAAAAACACATGTCTGCAACCTTATAGTTTGTCCTTTAACCATTTCTTGTGCTGCCAGAGGACGTGGTAGAGGCAAGTACAATTATAGCGTTTAAAAGACATTTGGGAAGATACATGGGTAAGAAAGGTTCCGGGATGGACAAGTTGGGTCAAAGGGCCTGCCTCTGTGCTGCATGACTCTTTTTCCTCCCTCTCGATAAGATTGGGTTACCCCCATCAGAACTCAAAAATGAATTATGTTTTGAGAGTGAAATGCCCGAGGGGTTATCCTGAAATACCTGCCTGCTCTTTCATGTCTAGGGGCTAGACATCTTTTCCCATTTAACCTGTGCTCTCATCAGCTGTTGGGCGATTGCTTCCTATCCAAGGAGCACTGATTCCTGTACAGATGGAGTGCAGCGACATACGCTATCACTTAAGCTCTAAAAGCCTTCAAACTCCTCTAGATGATGGCACTTTCTGTACGTTTTGTTGTCCAGAACATGTAAAAAGTCCATTATCCGCTGCATGGACACACTGGTCAACCTGAGGAGCACCTTCAGCAACAGACTGGTTCCACCAAGATGCAGGACAGAACGCCACAGGAGATCCTTCTTCCCTTCTAGTTGTCAAATTGTACAGCTTCTCCCCCTTCTGGCATGGGGTAGACTGAGACTGACTCCCCCAACCCGCCCCAACCCCTCCAATCTTTGCACATCCCCAATCTTTTCCACTCGTCACTTTAATTTCATGTTTCATGTATTTTGTGTTTTTATGACCATTGGCAGATCAATTTCCTTCCTGGGATAAATAAAGTTCTATCGTATCGTGTCATAGAAACATGGAAACATAGAAAATAGGTGCAGGAGGGGGCCATTTAGCCATTTGTGCCAGCACCGCCATTCATTGTGATAATGGCTGATCATCCACAATCAGTAACCCGTGCCTGCCTTCTCCCCTTATCCCTCACCCTAAGAGCTCTACCTAACACTCTTTTAAATTCATCCAGTGATGAATTTAACCTCCACTGCCTTCTGTGGCAGAGAATTCCACAAATTCGCAACTCTCTGGCTGAAAAGGTTTTTCCTCATCTCAGTTTTAAATGGCCTCCCCTTTATTGTTAGACTGTGGCCCGTGGTTCAAGACTCCCCCAACATTGGTTTACTCCTGTACTCAAATCCACTTGTTACGAAGGCCAACATGCCAGTAGCTTTCTCCACTGCCTGCTGTACCTGCATGTTTACTTTCAGTGACTGGTGTACAAGGACACCCAGGTCTTGTTGCACTGTCCTTTTTCCTAATCTGACACCATTGAGATAATAATTTGCCTCCTTGTTCTTGCTGCCAAAGTGGATAACCTCACATTTATCTATATTATACTGCATTTGCCATGCATCTGCCCACTCACTCAACCTGTCCAAGTCACCCTGCAACCTCCTAGCATCCTCCTCGCAGTTCACACTACCACCCAGCTTTGTGTCATCTGCAAATTTGCTAGTGTTACTTTTAATTCCATCATCCAAATCATTAATATATATTGTAAATAGTTGCGGCCCCAGCACCGAGCCTTGCGGCACTCCACTCACCACTGCCTGCTATTCTGACAGGGACCCGTTTATTCCTACTCTTTGTTTCCTGTCTGCCAACCAATTCTCTATCTATGTCAATACCCTACTCCCAAAACCATGTGCTCTAATTTTGCCCACTAACCTTCTGTGCGGGACCTTATCAAAGGCTTTCTGAAAGTCCAGATATATTACATCCACTGGCTCTCCTTCATCCATTTTACTTGTCACATCCTCAAAAAAATTCCAGAAGTATCGTACCATATCTTATCGTATGGATCTGACGCACTCTGCCATGCTTCTACTTACTGGAGTAAATCAGCCAACAGAAAGAAATTACCAAAAATACTTTTGCTATTCATTTACTTCCTGTTCTATGTTCCTTGAAGGAGCTTTTTACTGGCAGAGGTTTTGGTTTAAATCAATAGAACCTTTTAAACTCACTGGGCTTTTGTTCCAGTTGCTCTTTTTATGTTCTTTTTCAATACTTCTTTTACAGATGAAGGCAAATAATGTTGTGAAAAGATCACGCTGTGACCACTACTGTTGTCCAACTAACTGCTGTGATCTTTGTTTTAATATTGTGTTTTCTTGCTGTGAACCGCTCCATTACAGCACCACAACTAACTAACGGAGGCTTTACAATCGTGACTTGGGTTCAGCCATCTTTATTCAGGAACCATCTTGAGTACTGCCTCGTGTGCAAAGATACCAGAGGAGCTCCTCTAGTATCTTTGCTCGTGGGTACTGCATCATGGGTACTGCACCACAGATGGCGCTATTCCCATAACATCCCCCTTTGTTTACAAAACACATATGTACTGGAACTTTACATGTATAGCAATAAATTAAATTCTTCCATGGCATTTTATTTCACTGAGTCCAACATGTGTTCGACAGTCCATTTTCCAACATGCATTTGACAGTCCATTTCTGTGGTAGCTTTCAAATTCTCATTCCTTGGATCTGCGACAGTTCAGTGCTCGGAATTATCTAAACTATGAACAATACATGTCTGGTTCCTCATTTCCTTTCCCCTTTTTATTAATTAATTTGTTTCGTTTTAAAATGGCCATTACCACTACTTATAAATAAAACTATGCATATCAAACTGTAAATGAACAATATAACATTAACATTTTAACATAACCTAATAGCCTTTTAAATCTATAATCAACTACATGTACAGGCGCTATATCCTTATTTGGGCACATAATACTGCAGATAGCGTGGTTCTCGAACGCATCTACCAGATCTTGTTGTCAGGGTATGATTCTCCCTGGGGACCGGTGGTCGGCTTATAGGTCGATTGTCTCGCTCTGGTTCAGGCGTCGTCACCAGGTCATCCAGGTCAACATCAGCGCGATGAAATGCCTCTTTGGTCTTCCTCAGATGGCGCCGATTCCGACGATAGATGACGCCGTCCTCGGTTCTGACTTCATAAGATCTGGGTTGCGTAGCACGGCATACAACCACAGCCTTCCTGCAGGGCTGATGTCGGTCACTGGTCGGCTTCACTCGAACTGGATCACCAGCTTTCAGGGGAATCAGATCTTGGGATCCTCTGTTGTAGTAGTCTGCTTGTCTGTCTCTAGCTGCTCTCAACTCAGCTCCTACCTCTTTCTGAATTTCAAGTTTGAGCAGCCTCTAAGTAGTTGGTAGTATGGTCCTGGTACGTCTGTTCATCAGTCTTTGTACTGGACTGCTACTCATGCCAGGTGTTGGTGTGTTGCGAAAAGCTAGTATGCTCAGGTAAGGGTTAGCTTCTGCAGCTTTAGCCTTCCTCAGCAATGGGTCCTGCAGCCTTAGCCTTCCTCAGCAATGCCTCCGCCACTTTCACATTGCTCTCCGCCTTTCCATTACTCTGTGGATAATGGGGTGATGCGGTCGTATGTTCAAACTGCCACTTCTTGGCAAATCTCTTGAACTGTGGTCCATTATCTGTGATGAGCTGATCTGGTGTTCCATATCTTGAGAACTGGCCTTTGATTTTCTGGATGACATTAACTGCCAGTGTTTTCTCTAGATAGTCTATTTCCCAATATCATGAGAAGTAGTCCACAGTGATCAAATAGTTCCTTCCATCCAAGTGGAACAAATCTGCACCCACCTTCGCCCATGGCCTCTCTGGAATTTCATGAGAATGCAGTGTTTCTTTTGGTTGCTCTTTCCCTTGAGCTTGACAGGTCTCACATTTCTGTACAAAGCCTTTGATTCCTGCACTCATTCCGGGCCAGTGCAGCCATTCACTTGCCCTTCTTAGACAGCCATTCACACCAATGTGGGAATCATGTACTCGTGTGGTCATGTCTCGTCTCCTGGCTTTAGGAATGATTACTTTCTCTCCTCTGAATATGAGGTAATCTCCAACACTCAGCTCTTCCCTCACATGGAAATAGGAGATAAGTTCTGGGTCAACATCCTTCTTGTTCTCTGGCCAGCCAGATCACCTCTTGCAGTCTCTCATCTTTTTTTGTTGCATCCCTTATGCCATTTAGCAGAGGCTGTGATATTGGGATGTGCCTTGCTAGGTTTACAGTCTCCAGTTCTCTCATGGTCTTGTCAGTATTGTCAGTCTGAATATATGCTCTGCTCAGCGTGTCCGCAAGCTGCATCTCCTTCCCTGGTCTGTATCTTATTGTCACATCATAGGTCTGCATCCTCACCAGCAACCTCTGCAATCTCTTTGGTGCACGATGAAGTGGTTTTGTGGTGATTATCTCCAGTGGCTTATGGTCTGACTCCACATTCACTGACTTTCCATATGTGTACACATGGATCCTCTCTAGACCAAACACCACTGCCAGCAATTCCTTTTCTATTTGTGCATATCTGGTCTCCGCATCCGTCAGGGCCCTGCTGGCATAGGCAACTGGATGGCCCTCCTGCATCAGCGCCGCACCACGTTTTCTGACGCATCAGCCTGTAATGTCAGCTCCTTGGATGGATCATAATATCTGAGTACTGGCTCTGCAGTTACTAGCTCCTGTATTTCCATCACTGCCCTGTCATGCACCTCTGCCCACCACCAAACTACATCCTTCTGTGTCAGCTTGCGTAGTGGTTCACATAGGTCGCTTAGTCCAGGAAGGAATTTGCTCAAGTAGTTAACAAATCCAATTGTTATATTCCGGAGAGCAGAATGAATAACAACTTACACGCAGGCTGCCTGGATCACGAGAGAGATTTATTACCCAACATTCCCTACTTATATACAACACCAACTCATTAACATATACATGAATATGCATGAATACATTACACTGCTCTCCCTTTTTTAAGTATTAAATCTATGTACACAGTTACAATTTTGTTGTTCTGATACTTGATTTAAACGGGTATTTATGAAATATTAAATGATAAACATAACATATGTTTATCATTTAACATATTTACACATTTTCATTGTACTTATACAGTGAATTACTTAACATACAAACCTAACCTGACTACTGATTTACGGATCCTACCTGATCATCTAACAGTAACAGGTGTAACAGGTTTAGGTGTTGACTCAACTGTTGGCTTGTTTGGCTCTGTTTTAGTACCCTGACTTTGACCAGAGGAATCTGTTTCTCTGTCTGTACTGACTGAACTTTGTTTCAATCACAGTGGTCTCTTCCAGCTCACTTTCAGACAAAGACTCAGGGATTAGGACTTCATGCTCAGTTGTTGGTTCATCTTTGGCTGGAATCATTTGATCAACATGAACACTTTTGATGCTATCTCCAACTTCAACTAAGTATCTTTTTGTTCCACACACTTCCACTATTTTCCCAATATCCCATTTGTCCCAACTGGACTTGTTGGGAGGACTGAGAACACGAACCTGCTCATCTGGCATGAAGTACCTCTCCTTTTTGTGGGAGTCAAAATGGCGTTTTTGACTTAATTGTTTTTGTTCAACTCTCAAAGCCAAATTGGGTTGAACTAGACTTAGGCGTATTCTTAGCCTTCTTTTCATGAACAGTTCTGCAGGTGAGTAACCCGTTGTGTGTGGTGTGGTTCTGTACTTCAGCAAGAAACTGGCCAAACGATGTTTCATGCTGAGCTTTGAACCCTGCAAAACCTGTTTCTTGAAAGCATCTTTTACAACTGTAACAGGCCTTTCCGCCGCCCCATTGGAGGCTGGATGGTATGGGGGAACAAGTGTGTGTTTTACACCATTCCGCTGCATAAACTCTTTGAACAGTTCTGAACGAAACTTGAAGCCGGGTATATGAAACAAGTTCTCCCGGTAAACCATGTCTTGCAAAAATGGATCTCAACTCATCTATGGTACGCTCAGTAGTAGTGCTTGACCCCATATGCTTAACCTCAATCCATTTGGAATGACTATCTACCAGCACCAGAAAGTGATCATTACCCTTTTCACAAAAATCTACATGAACTCTCTGAAAAGGTCTACTTGGCCATGACCAGGGTTGCAGTGGTGTTTTGGTGGTTTACTCCTGCAATTTTGGCAGACGCTGCATTTTCTCACCAGTGACTCGATGTCACTGTCAATACCAGGCCAATACACAAAACTTCTGGCAATTGACTTCATGCTTACTATGCCAGGATGTTCGGCATGAAGTTCGTTCATAAATTTGTTTCTCAAAGACTCTGGTACAACCACCCTGTAACCCCACTTAATGCATCCCTGCTCACATGATAATTCATGGCGTCGATTATGGAAAGGCTTGAGCTCTGAGTTCAGAACCGAGTTCAATCCACTATCGATTTCAGTCCATCCATTCAATGTCTGTTCATAAACACACTTCAGCACATTGTCTTTCTTTGTTTCTGCTGCAATTTCTGTTGCAGTCACTGGAAAGTCTTCATCTACAACTTGCAGTGTGTAGATTGAGTTCCCACTTCCCACGTCAGAGTTCTCATGGGGCAACCGGGATAACGCATCTGCAACTGCATTGCACTTGGAGCTTCTGTACTCCACCTTGTAGTCATACTGGGACAGCTAAATTGCCCAGCGCTGCATGCCACCATGGAAGGTATAGCTGACTTGGGACCAAGTATCACTAGTAGTGGTTTGTGATCAGTCACTAGGGTGAATGGTCTGCCGAGAAAAAACTGATGGAATTTCTTGATTCCGAACATGATGCTGAGTGCTTCCTTTTCTATCTGCGCATAGTTGCGTTCACTCGATGACAGGGTGTGGGATGCAAAAGCAATAGGCTTTTCCTGTCCGTCATTCATTACGTGGGAGATCACTGCACCTACACCATAACTTGAAGCATCACAAGCAAGTTTCATCTCCCGTGTCGTATCGTAGTGAACAAGAAGTTTGTCACTTGTCAAGTGTTCCTTGCAGATGTCAAATGCACGTTGCTGTTCCTTTCCCCACGTCCATTTCACATCTTTTTGTAGCAGATGATGGTGGCTTTAGCACAGTTGCTAAATCTGGAAGGAATCGTGCATAGAACTGCACCATCCCAAGGAATGATCGTAACTCTGACACATTGTTGGGTTTTGGAGCATTCACTATTGCTTCCACTTTCGCCTTCACAGGGCGAAGTCCGTTGGCGTCTAATTTGAGTCCAAGGTAGACCACCTCTGACTGCGCAAATGCACATTTACTTTGTCGCAGTTTGACATTGTGGCAGTTCAATCGTGTGAGAACTTGCTCGAGGATTTCCAGATGTTCTATCATGCCTTCTGTGAATATCAGTAGGTCATCCTGGTTGCACACACAGTGCAGAATGCCTTGTAATATTTGGTCCATGACAGACTGAAAAATTTTCGGGAAGGATTTTACACCATAGGGCAGCTTTGTATATGAATACAAGCCCTTATGTGTGTTGATTGTCAAATCCAGTTTAGTGAAGACTCTTGCTCTGCTAAGTTCTGCGTACAGATCTTGCGAGGTTGGTAACGGATATTGTTCGTCATCAACGGCTTGGTTGATTGTGACTTTGTAGTCACCACATAGTCGAACAGTTTTGTCAGCCTTGGGTACGGCCACAATTGGTGTTGCCCAGTTACTCTGGTCTGTCTTCACGAGTACTCCATTCTGTTCTAATCTGTCGAGTTCTACCTCCATTTGTTGCTTTAGTGCATATGGTACAGGTCTTGGTCGACAATACACAGGTCTCACCTCTTGCTTAAGTCGAATGTGTGCAGAGTACCCTGTTATTCCCGTGTCACTGTCAGCAAAAATGTTTGCATGTTTGCTTATGACATTTTCAAGACGTGATTTGGACAAATCGACACTGAAAATGTTCTTCCAGTCTAATTCTATTCTACTCAGCCAATCCTTTCCAAGGAGGGTTGGTTTATTTCTGTAACTGGCCCCTATGGTGGGCAGTGTTACTGACTGACCATTATGCTGAACTTTACAGTTCATTTGTCCACATGTCTCCACTACTTTGCCGGAGTAGGTTCTCAGCTTGACCTTACTCTCAAACAATGGTATCTGTGGGAACTTTGTTTCGTAAAGGGCTCTGCTCATGACTGAATAATCTGCTGCCGTGTCAATACACATATCAATTAACTGTTCATTAAACAATAGTTTTGTTCGAAAGTCCTTGCCTTGACTGTTTGTAGGCTTATAGATGTTGGTTGCATAAATGGTGTACAACCCAAGTTCATTTCCATCAGGGTTCACCTCCAAGTTGTGAACTCCTCTCTGGTGTTGTCGCTTGTTTCCCGCAGATTGTTGGTTTCCTGTTTTAAGCTTTGCCTGACATGCTGAGGCGATATGGCATTTCTTCTGGCAGTTATAGCACTTGGCCATCTTGAACTGACAAAATTGGGAGGAGTGATGACCGTTGCAACGATAACAACTGGCTGAACTCAGCTCCCCGCCATACTTTGGTTTTGGTTTAGCGCCTCTTGGTTTGGCCATAGGCACTGCCTTGTGACTGTAAACGGCCACTGCAGTTCGTGGTGGACGAAACTCGTGAGCATTCTTTGATGCCATCTCCATTGTGGTAGCAATCTTGGATGCTTTCTC
Source organism: Malacoraja senta (assembly GCA_038087875.1). Lineage (NCBI taxonomy): Eukaryota > Metazoa > Chordata > Chondrichthyes > Rajiformes > Rajidae > Malacoraja > Malacoraja senta. The sequence continues at coordinate 70,343 of JAXLNO010004148.1, read as the reverse complement.
GAATGTGAGATCTGGAGTGTTCATACGTTTGGACTGAATTTGTTCATCCACTGGACCACAAACAAATCTGTCGCGTAGTGCACGTCCGAGAAAGGTTCCAAAGTTACAGTGTAAAGTTACGTTTTTCAAAGCAACAATGTACTAATTGATTGTCTCATTCTGCTTTTGGTTTCTAATGCCAAATTTATAGCTTTCTGCAATTTCCAGAGGCTTTGGGTTGAAGTGCTCCTCCAGCTTCTTTATAATGTCATTGAATGGCACGTCTTTTGCCTTTAAGGGTGCAAGGAGATTCACGAGTGTGCCGTACACTTCAGGACCGATCTCCGTGAGCAGAATCGCTTTCATGCGTTTGCAAATGGCCTTATCTCTCCTTCACCATTAATCTCCAATATATTGTTTGCCGTGAAAAACATGTTTGCTCTCTCCATAAAGGAGCTGAAGGGCTCTCTACTCATGTCAAAAGTGGCAAGGTTTCCGATGTAGCCCGTGGACGCTGCCATCGTGTTGTTCAAAACCCCCAAATTCCTGTCTGTTCTGGTGTAACAATTCACCTAAAACATAGCTGTACAGGCTATTCAGCTTGAGGAATTCGACAAAAAAAACTCAGTCTAAAATGTTATACAATCCCAAGGACGACATCTTGCCACATAGACACAACATAGAGATAGTGACAAACACATGCCGATTTTTTTTCAGCTGCTGTTTTAAACTACAGTCCCCTGCATAGAATTATCTGCGGCCTCTCATGTCCAGCTCGCAAACAACTGCGACACAACTCCGTATTTATTGTTTAAACTGTTAAACAATACTGTGTGTTGCAAAACAGTCCTGCACTGTATTTAAAGGATGAGTTCACAAACTCTATCCCATCCTCGTCGCCAATTTTGTTATATTCCGGACAGCAGAATGAATAACAACTTACACGCAGGCTGACTGGATCACGAGAGAGATTTATTACCCAACAATCCCTACTTATATACAACACCAACTCATTAACATATTCATGAATATGCATGAATACATTACACCAATAAATCGCTAAACTCCCTGGACATCCGTTAGGTTAGGCATCTGTAGCACTGCTTCTACTTTCCATGGATCTGGTTTCAGTCCTGCAGCAGAGACTCTATGTCCTATGAAAGTGACTTCCTTCACCTTCAGCTTTGCCTTCTCTATGTTCAGCTTCAGGTTTCTGTCACAACATCTCTCCATCAGAGTTCTGACCTTCCTGTCATGGTCCCTTTCTGCTTCCTCTGCAGTTTTCCCTTTTCCAAACACTGGGATGTCATCAGCAACAAATCTCACTCCTTCCAGGCTCTCCAGCACTTGGTTCTGTCGTAGCTGGAACTCTTCAGGGGCCGTGGACAGACCAAATGGCATGCGTCTCCATCTATATCTGCCATATGGTGTGTTAAATGTCGTAAGCTGAGAACTCTCATCATCCAGTTCCACATGCCAAAACCCATTCTTGGCGTCAAACGTGCTAAAGACCTTGGCGTCATTCAGGTCTGTGAGGACATCTTCGATTGTCGTCATTGGGTAATGACTTCTTTTCAGCCCCTTGTTCAGATCCCTCGGGTCTAAACACACTCTCAACTTTCCATTGGGCTTTTCTACACACACAAGGCTGGATACCCATGGAGTGTGGGTCTCTACCGGGGCAATTATTTCAGCTTCTGTTAGTCTGCCTAACTCCTGTTTCAGCTTACTCTGTAAGGCTACAGGCACTCTTCGTGGTGGATGGATCACCGGCGTTATGCTGTCATCTACCTGCAGATGGTACTTGCCCTCGAATTTACCTGTCATTTCAAACACATCAGCATACTCAGCCATCAGTCTTTCCTTAGAGGGATTTCACTGCCATTCAATGTCATTATGTTTTCTTTACACACTGAGATGAGCCCCATCTTCTGGGCTGCCCTGCTTCCCAGGATTGGAATGCAGTCTTCCTCCAGGACTACAAACTCTACTTTGTATTTCCTTCCATTCTTTGGGTTCACTAGTTTCACCTTGCTTTTCCCAAGAGGTACCACTGTCGTATTGTTGTACATCGACAATACTTGCTTGGTTTCATCCACACACTTTGCATGCCTCTTGGGAATGATGTTACATGTGGCTCCACTGTCCACCTGGAATTTTACTTCCTTCCCTTTCAGCATCATGGTCGCAAAGATTTTCTTTGGGAATTGAGTCTCCTCAACACTGTGCACACTCTCTGCTTTTACTGCTTCTGGTTGCAGTTCCATTGTGTGAATTTCATCATCCTCTTGACTGTCATCATACTCATCATTGGAACTCTCCATTGCATGCACAGGTGTTTTCCTTTTCTTTTCTTCTGGTTCTTCTGTTGCACCTGCTTTTCCGTGCATTGTGATGCGAAATGATCTTTCTTATGGCATTTGAAACACTCCCGGCCATATGCTGGACACTTCTCCTTCTTCCTCTCATAGATACATAGATACATAGAAAATAGGTACAGGAGTAGGCCATTCGGCCCTTCGAGCCTGCACCGCCATTCAATACGATCATGGCTGATCATCGAACTCAGTATCCCGTACCTGCCCTCTCTCCATACCCCCTGATCCCTTTAGCCACAAGGGCCACATCTAATTCCCTCTTAAATATAGCCAATGAACTGGCCTCAACTACCCTCTGTGGCAGAGAGTTCCAGAGATTCACCACTCTCTGTGTGAAAAAGTTTTTCCGCAGTATTTGCACTGTATGGTTGGCTGGTATCTTGTCCCCTCTTGCCTCACTGCACAGACATCTTGTCGTTGGCCACCTACCAGGACATCAACTCTTGCGTTAGAAAGCACCGAAGCCTGGCATGCCTTCACACACTTTTCTAAGTCAAGTGAGGTTTCTCGGAGAAGTCTCTCCCGCAGCATATCATCTCTTATACCGCATATTATTCTATCACGTATCAGTGAATCCTTCAACTCTCTGAAATTGCAATGAGCTGCCAAGAGCATCAATTCTATTAAAAACGAATCAAAAGTCTCCCCTCTTTCTTGGCTTCTCATAAGGAATCTATACCTGTCGATGGTCTCGTTCCTCACGGGTTGACAATGCTGTTCGAAAGCATCGAGAGCCTGCTCTAGCGTCACTTCTTGTACGTTGCCATCCGGCGTCTGTGTCTCCAGCGGTTTTATCATTTGGTAGAGCTCTCTCCCTTGCGGTCCAACTAGGTACATGAGCATTTTCCTCTATGTCTTGTCATCCTTCCCTGCCATGCTCAAATCAACATAGAGCTCAAACTCTCCCTCCATTGTCTCCACTCCATTGGCAGGTCCCTTGCCTCAAAATTCATTTGCCTACGGGGCTTTAGCTGCTCCATTTTCATGATCAGCCCCTCTATCGATGGAAACAATGTAGGCCGCACAATCATCTGGTATATCAGCACCCAATTCTGCGCCGTCACTCCCGAAAATATCTACTTTGTGTCTCCTTCAGGCTGTCACAAAGTCAATAGACATCAAAATTCGGCACCTTCAAGTTCAACATGCACACTCCCCGATGGATGTCTCTCGGTCATGCACTCACTCACAAACGTCGTCCGCCGTTGCCGTGCATACGATCAAAACTCTTGACGAATCCTGAAACAGGCCACGATCTGACACCATGTTTTAATATTGTGTTTCCTTACTGTAAACTGCTCGATTACAGCTTCACAACTAACTAAAGGAGGCTTTACACTCGTGCCTTGGGTTCAGCCATCTTTATTCAGGAGCCATCTTGGCTACTGCCTCATGGGTATTGCATCATGGGTACTGCACCACAGATGGTGCTATTCACATAACAATCTTTAAGCAATTTTTATGATGTTTTCCCAACTTTATCCCTGTTCTTTCTGGAGAGAGGGAGGCTGAAAGCAAAAATGGTCTTTGCCTTTCACCCCGGCAGCCTCTGCATCTAATGCATCAATCTCTGACATTGTTGTCTTATGACATTAAAGTCACTTGTTATGGCAAGTTGTCGTTGCTTTTGAGATTTAACTGGGTTTCTGTACCCCCTTGATAGATTTTAAACATCTAATTTAGTAAGTTATTCTTTGACTAACTACCATAACTGGTTAGAAACAAATTGCTGGATTAACTCAGCAGGACAGGCATCATCTCTGGAGAGCAGAGATGGGTGACGTTTCGTGTCAAGACCCTTCTTCAGATCCGAAATGTCACCCATTCCTTCTCTCCAGAGATGCTGCCTATCCCGCTGAGTTTCTCCAGCATTTTGTGTCTATCTTTGGTGTAAACCAGTATCTGCAGTTCCTTCCTACACCTTAACTAATTTGTTCTACTTTACTGATGAACATTTTGGTTTATTTTTCAGGAGTTGGGCATCACTAGAAAAGGCAGCATTTATTGCCAATCCCTAATTGCCCTTAGAAGGACTTGTAATCACATTTATTATGTTTCTCAGCAAAGCAATGCTTACACTCCTGGGATGATCTGTTGGTTGCCTAGTACCTCAAAGCCTAGTGTCTAATCGTAAAATGCCCACAGTCCAGAGCACCATCACAAGTAAGATTAGTACAGAGTAGTGGTTAATTAATGTTAATGTTTTTGGATTAGTCTTTCACTTCCTCAATCCACTTGAATTTAAGTAATATGCCCTTTTAAAAGTGCATGCAACATCCATTACCACAAACTATCTTCTTTCGGGCTCTTAATTGGTTTATAATCCTGTAATTTGCCAGGCTACTTTATTGGACAAGGTGAGTACCTAAATCATATTATCACTGAATGCATTAAAAACCATCTTCATTTATTTACTCGGGGCAGATGCTCATTTATGAAATGTTGATCAACAACTTCTTTAATTACAGTTTATTTAATAAGAGCTCTTTCAGGGCAACAAATTATATTGGGAGCTGAGAAATTTTCATTGGCCTAGTGTCTAATTGTAAAATCGCCATGGGTTCAAAGTGGAGATTGACAGATTCTTGATTAGTAAGGGTGTCATAGGTAATGGGAAGAAGGCAGGAGAACGGGGTTAAGAGGGAATTATAGATATTGAATGGCAGACTCGATAGGCCGAATGGCCTAATTCTGCTCCTATAACATGAAGTTATGGATAACAATTTCCAGTTATATTGAAAAGTCTACAATCTCTGTGTGCAACGTGATTCCAAGCTTCACTAATCTCATCTATTTGCACTTAATCCAAACCCTCCATTCTCTGCACATCCATGTGTACATCTAAAAGCCTCTTAAATGAAACTCTTCTATTTGCCTCCATCGCCACCCCCAACAATGTGTTCCAGGCACTCACCACCCACTGTGTAAAAATACTTGCCCCGCACATCTCCTTTAAGCTTCGTCCCTTTCACTTTAAAGTTATGTCTTTGACATTTCCACACTCAAAAAAGAAAGATTCTGACTGTCTACCTTATGTATGCCTCTCATAATGTTATATAGTTCCATCAGCTCTCCCCCCACCCTTCGATGCTCCAGAGAACACAATCCAAGTTTGTCAAACCTTTGCTTATAGCTTATACCTCCTATTCCATGCAGCATTCTGATCAACCTCTTCTGCACCCTCTCTAAGGCCTCCACATTCTTCCTGTAATGGGGCAAATGAACTTATGTGATGCTCCAAATATGGATTAAACAAAGTCCTATAAAGCAGCGACATAACTTCCTAACTCTTATACTCAATGTCCCAACACATGAAAGCGGGCATAACACATGCTTTCTATGCCAGGTTGAAAATGATTTTGCTTCTCATTTAATTTGACAAGATGACGATGCATATGAGTGCCTGGGTGAAATGCTAATTCGACAATTGTCATTTTGATTTGAATTGTTGCTTCTCTAGATTTATTAATTGCAAACTAATTGCTTTGTCAACTTTCTCCTCTCAGGCGGCATGGTAACATAATGGTAGAGCTACTGCCTTACAGTGTCGGAGACCTGTGTTCGATCCTGACTATGGGTGCTTGTCTGTACGGAGTTAGTAAGTTCTCCCCGTGATCTGTGTGGGTTTTCTCTGGTTTCCTCCCACACTCCAAAGATGTACAGATTTGTAGGTTAAATTGGCTTGGTATAAATGTATAAATGCAAAATTTTCCCTAGTTTGTGTAAGGTAGCATTAATGTGCGGGGATTGCTGGTCGGTGCAGACTCAGTGGGCCAAAGGGCCTGTTTCTGCGCTGTATCTCTAAAGTAGAACTAAACAAAACTAAACTAGATGCAAAAAACAGGAGAATTGCTGGGTTAAGTCAACGGGTCAGGCAGCATCTGTGGAGCGGAATGAACAAAAACGTTTCAGGTTGACATATTCTTCCGGACCCGAAACATTGATTGTTTATTTCCATCCACAGACGCTGCATGATCCGCTGTGTTCCTCCAGCAGCTCTCCATTTATGTAGCGGATTCCAGCATCTGCCACCTCTTGTGCCATCTCCTCTCAGATCTTTGACAATACAGGGGTTCAGCATACGGTGACATTACATTTAGTTTGCCAGATACTTTATGCCTTCATGAAGTAGTAATAATAATAATAATAATAGATTTTATTTATATAGCGCTTTTCAGGACTCAAAGTCGCTTGAGTAGGTGTAAGGAATGCAATATATGGTCACAGGTTTATGGAAAGAAGAAGTAGCAGAGAAGATATGGATGTGTTACTAGTATGATACGGAAACAAACGTGTTAGAGGGCCTCGAAGAGTCATGCAGCACAGACACAGGGTGTTCGGCTTACCATATCCACTCCACCTGATGTACCGATCTACCATATTAGCATTTGCCTGCACTAGGTCATAGCCTTCTATACCTTCTAGGTTGTGACAGTATGTGCCAGACCCTGTAAAGGTTCATGCAAGCAAAGAATTTCACTGTGACTTGCGCCTTGTGACTTGTAACACTGCACCAGGTCAATTCCCGGGATGGCGGGACTGACGTATGATGAAATAATGGGTCGACTGGGCTTGTGTTCACTGGAAGTTAGAAGGATGAGAGGGTATCTTATAGAAACATATAAAATTCTTAGAGGATTGGACAGGGTAGATGCAGGAAAAATGTTCCCGATGTTGGGTGAGTCCAGAACCAGGGGTCACAATTTAAGAATAAGGGGTAGGCCATTTAGGACTGAGATGGGAAAAAACGTTTTCACCAGAGAGTTGTGAATCTGGAATTCTCTGCCACAGAAGGTAGTGGAGGCCAATTCACTGGATGTTTTCAAGAGAGAGTTAGATTTAGCTCTTAGGGCTAAGGGAATCAAGGGGTATGGTGAAAAAGCTGGAACAGGGTACTGATTTTGGATGATCAGCCATGATCATATTGAATGGCAGTGCTGGTTCAAAGGGCCGAATGGCCTACTCCTGAACCTAGTTTTCCATGTTTGTCACATGTGACAATAAAGTATTTATTCAAAGGCATGCTGCCCTTCTCGACATTCCCTTGAAACTGCGATTGTTAACAAGTTCATAACTTCATATGTTCTCGGAGCAGAATAGGGTAATTCGGCCCCTCAAGTCTATTCTGCCACTCAATCATGGCTGATTGACCTTTCCCTCTCAACCCCATTCTCCTGCCTTCGCCCCATAACCCCTGACACACTTACTAATCAATAATCTGTCAATCTCCGCCTTAAAATATTCATTGACTTGGCCTTCACAGCTGTCTGTGGCAATGAATTCCACAGATTCACCATCCTCTGACTAAAGATTCACCACCCTCTGACAAGGCCTGGAGAATCTGGTTACAGATGGTAATATCATTCCCAATACAAAATCCATCAAAATGTAACTTCACAAGGTGGAATATTTCCCTCAAGTAAGGTGGTTCTGTAGCAGATGAGCTGAATCAGGTGAAGCTATTGTGCATATGGTTGTCCTTGGTACTGCTATAACCAGATGGACCAAAACACTACTTGTGGTCAAATAGAAGGTCATAAAGTTGAACACCAAGAAAACAGTCCCTTCAGCCCACTACAACTATACGAACATCATTCCTATCTGTATTAATCCTACCTGCCTACATTAATTCCATATCCTGCTATGCCCAGCTCATTAAAGTACCTGTCCCAATGCCTCGTAATTGTTATTTCTGATCCTGCCTCCACCATCTCCTCTGGCAACTCATTGTAGATAGCAATTACGCTTTGTGTGAAAGATTTACCTTTAAACCTCCCTCTCACCTTAAACCTGTTCAGACAACCCGACCATGGGAACCAGACTCACTCCATCTTTACTTCTCATAACTTTATGTACTTCTATCATGCTATCTCTCAGCATCCTTCACTTCAGGCAAAACAGACTTAGTCTATCCAAACACTCTTGAATATTCAAACCCTCCAAACCTAGCAAAATCCTTGTGAAGACATAAGAGACTGAAAATGTTGGAATTTGGAGGAAAAAGCTAATTGTCAGAGGAAGTCAGTGGGTCAGGCAGATTAGTCAGGGTCAAAGGTTATGGGGAGAAGGCAGGAGAATGAGGGGGAAAGATAGATCCGCCGTGATTGAATGGTCGAACAAACTCTATTAGTTGAATAGCCTATTTCTGCTCCTATGTCGAATGAACATGAATTTATGAAACAGCATCTGTGGAAGGAAATGGGCAGACGTTTCAGTTTGGAATTCTTCTCATTACTGGATAAACTGTAGGTTCCTATTGAAGAACATCTCTTCAGAAACCAATGAATTGAGTTGATCAAAACGTTGACTCACTACCTGCCTCTGACCCTCAATGTTTCCTCCAGAAGTTTGGCTTTTGCTCGACATCCTTGTGAAACATTTCTACATTCTCTCTAGCTTAATCCATCTATTGGGTAGCATGGCAACCAGAAATACAGCAATCCAAGTTCAAACCCACCACATTTTGTACAACTGTAACATGATCTCCCAACTCTTATACTCAATGTAGAAACGAGGAACCGCAGTTGCTGGTTTACAAAAAAAAAAAGGCACAAAGTGCTGCAGTAACTCAGCGGGTCAGGCAGCATCTCTGGAGAACATGGATAGATGATGTTTCGGGTCGAGACGCTTCTTCAGACTGATTGTAGGGGGTTCCACAAAATGCCTTCTTCACCACCCTGTCCACATGTGGTGTTACTTTCAGTGAACCATGAACTTATACAGCAATGTCTTTCTGTTCAACATAACCTCCCCCTGCCCACCACCCCACCCCTGTCATCCGCTGTGTGTGTCCCGGCCTGCATCACTTCATGCTTGTCTGAATTAAATTCCATCTGCCATTCCTTTGCCCACTTTTCTGTGACTATCACACTGGTATTATTAGCTCCAGGCAAGCTAAGAAGGCTTTACTGCTACCAAACGTTACATAGAAATCCCGCTATGTCTCATGTCAGTTCACAAGACTATAAAGTGATCACGAAAAACGCACATTCATAGAAAGAACTATTGACAGGTGCGGAGGTACAGTATAAACAAGATATTATATAACCTCAAGTACAACACTGGGCATCGTTCAGAACTCACGAATTCTGTAGCTGGCTTGTCTCAAAACTATGATGATACTATTTAAATAAATTATATAATATCCAGAATTTAACTATGGTTCATTTTCAAAGTAATTTTAAGATGAAAAACAAAGTAAAGAAAAAGAGCATCTCATGTACTCTTCATAAAATGGTTGCCTTAAGTCAGGGCCGGATTTAGATGAAGAGAGGCCCTAGGCTATTCCACTTATGAGGCCCCTCCCAATCCCCCACCCCCACGACGAGAGGAAGATGGAAGAGTCCACCAGATTGACACCGATGTGCAGCCGAGCTTGGCCAATGAGATAAGGGCTGGAAAGCTGCGCTTTTTATTTATTGCCAGTACTAGTGTCGAGTTATCGGCTTAAAACACTATTATTCTGAAATGGAGGGCAAGGAAAATTACTGGTGTTGTTTAGAGACTACAGTGCATTGTGACAGCAAATGTAAGAAAGGCCTATTACAGTGTCAAAAATATTATACACCAGGTCCGTACAAAGCTTTTCAAAAAGGGGGGTGGCATGGCAGGATTACAAAAAATGTATGTGAAATAAGTGCATGCAGCGCATATCACAAGCGCGAAGCTGAAAGACCCTTGCGGCCGGGATCCAGGGCCCGATTAAGCTCTGGGGTTTTAAATGCTCTCCGGTGCATTCTGAGCCTTATTTTGGAGCATTTTTGCACCAAATTTATGACCAATATTTCAGAAATAATTTTGGTTGAGTCAAGAGTAATGAGTGGGTGGAATGGGATGATTGGGGTCATTGTTGTATACATTTTTTTAAATCAAGAATTGAAGCTGTTCTTGTTTTAATAATCAAGTTGTACTGTAAAATGTTATAAAGGAGCAGTCAAACACTGCAAATAAAATACGGTAAGTTTTTGCATAAAATAATACTTTTTTTAGAAAAATGTTTTGTGTGTTGATTTGATTGCCTGTTACTGTTCGACTGTGTCAGTGTGTGCACATTTAAAATATGATGCAAAATGAAAGTCGCAAACTATGGAATTCATATTTTTCAGTATTGTTTATCAAGGAAAAGAAAGCAGTTCCAATTGTTTGATATTATTCATATGGAGGAGAAATATAATTGCTCTAAAACCTACCTTAATTTTGCAATCTCACTAAAGATAATCCCCCTTCCCCCCTCCCTCCTTCCCCCTCCCTCTCCCTCCACCTCTCTCTCCCTCCCCCTCCTCCCCTTCCCCTCTCTCTCTCCCCCTCTCCCCCTCACTCTCCCTCCCATGCAGCGAGGCTCCGACTCCATATCGCAGACAGCGCAGCCCCCCCCCCCCGGCCCGGAGAAACGGGCACTCCTGCAACGCAATATTCCACTACTTACCTGGAGTAGACACGAGGCATCGAGGTGATTGTGAGGAGTCCAAATGGAGATCTGAACCCGCCGGGCCCACTGGCGCACGTGCGGAGAGACTGCGTCATTTTGCGTGGCTACTGCGTTACCGGCTTCCCCCAACTGCGCAGGTTGGTCGCAATTTTTTCCCCCAAAACTTCCAGCGGCCGGAACCAGAATTTCGGGTAATTTCCATCAAAGTGGAACACTGATGGAGGCCCTCTAGATTTTGAGGCCCTAGGCTTCAACCTATGAGGCCTGTAGGTAAATCCGGCCCTGCCGAGGCCCCCTAGATCTCGAGGCCCTAAGCTTAAACTTGTGAAGCTTATGCGTAAATCTGGCCCTGCCTTAAGTAGATTATATTTCAGGGGTTGCACGGAGGCACAAATTGAACCTGGTTCAATCCTGACCTCAGGTGCTGTCTGTGTGGAGTTTGCACATTCTCCTTTTGACCACATGGGTCTCCTCTGCATACTCTATTTTCTTCCCACATTCCAAAGCAGGTTAGTAGATTGCAGTAAATTGCCCATGGGGGGGGGGGGGGGGGGGGGGGGAGGAGGGAACCTAGAGTCATAGACTCATACTGCATGGACACAGATGTTTTTGGCCTGTCTTGTCCATGCCAACCAAGATGCCCCAACCTATGTCCGTAGGCAAATCTAGATGTACAATAAATGCTGATCTTACCAGTGGCATACATATTTCAGAAAGGAATACTAATCTTTTTCCAAGATGGCGTCCAGCCAGGCCACTCTCTGCCTGCTGATCCCAGAAGTTTATCTGCAAACACTCATTACGATCGCTCCACCCTTTTAAACCCCAACTGCAACAGATCTGTACACTGCGGATGGCCAGATTGTAATCATGTACAATATTTCAGCTGACTGGTCAGCACGCAACACAAGCTTTTCACTGTACCTTGGTACATGTGACAAGAAAATACACTAAACTAAACTAAAGTTAAAATATAATGTTGCTTACATAGGTAAATTATGGGAAATTATTCACATGGGAAATGATAAAGGGGGAATCATTATTTAACATGAGAAAGATGACTGCATTGAGCTCAAGCCTCAATGGTGCTGTTGTGGCATCATGCAGCATGGGACCAGAACTGTCTGCCCAACATCTTCTTCTTCTTCTTGTGTATGGCGTGCACAGCCTAAAGTTGTAAGACAACTTGTTCTGTTTGATCTTCCATTTGTTCACGCCAGGTTGATTGCATTCGTCGAAACAGGGTGGACCACGTGAAGGTTGCAATCTCCCACCCCACTGCCCAACTCATCCATGCCAACCAGTTTTTATAACTGAGCTAGTTCAATTTGCTTGTGTTTGCCCCATGCATCTTCACCCTTTCCTCCCCAGTACCTGTCTAAACTTATTTTAAACATCAGCATTCTCCCCATTGGTGCATTTCCTCTGACAGCTCTCTCAGCTGGGTGTCAGGGGTTATGGGGAGAAGGCAGGAGAATGGGGTTGAGAGGGAAAGATAGATCAGCTTGAATGGCGGAGTAGACTTGATGGGCCGAATGGCTTAATTCTGCGACTAGAACTTATGAACATGAATTTTCCAAATATGAATATTCTCGTCATAAGAAGTAGGATATTTTACATATTCATTGAGAAATAAAGCAATGAACAAATATCATCTGCATTCTGCCTGTTACACGATGCATATTAATGAATTGGAATATGCTATAAGCACGTACTCAGTCAGTGGAAATGTCTCTGGTACCTAGAAACTAAGCACCAAGAAATTCAGAATTGGAAACCAAAGTCAGTGTTCATAATAGGCAATAGTTTGTTTTTCTTGCCTTTGTTATAGTGATATGAGTTTGTAATGCTTTTACTAAATATTCCAAAGTAACTTAAGACAAAAGGTGCTGGAGAAATTCAGTGTGGATCTGGTGGTATCTCTGGAGAACATTGATAGGTGACATTTCGGGTTAGGACCCTTCTTCAGACCAGAACAAGGATCTGTCTGTAGAAGAGTCTCGACCCAAAACGTCACCCATTCCTTCTCTCCAGGGATGCTGCCTGTCCCGCTGAGTTACTCCAGATTTTTTGTGTTGATCTTTGGTTTAAACCAGCATCTGCAGTTCCTTCTTATACATACAAGGATCTCAGATATTGGTTTGCCAAAGAAGGACTCAAAGTGCGGGTCTGTTGAGTTACTCCAGCATTGTATGTCTTTGCATGGGGCAAACACAAGCAACTGTAGTTTCTTGTGTCAGCACCCAAAGCAGCTTCATTGATTACACTAGCTTAAGAAAGAACTGCAGATGCTGGAAAACCAAAGGTAGATAAAAAATGCTGGAGAAACTCAGCGGGTGAGGCAGCATCTATGGAGCGAAGGAAATAGGCAATGTTTTAGGTCGAGACCCTTCTTCAGACAATTCTTGATTGTTTACACTAAGTACCTTAACTTGCTTCGGAACTGACGTCATGTTTCAAGTATATTTTAACTTTTATGATTGCCATAAGCCAGGTATCTTGTGAAGCTGCATTATTTCTTGGTATCTGACATTTGGCCCAAGTGTCCTTTATGTGCAAACCTGAACAATGTTGCCAAGGCAACAAGCCTTGACAACATCGAGGAGTCAGATCCTGCGCTCCTCTGTTGTATAATCATGCCTCCGTCATTTATGCGTCATTTGCTCGCCACTGGAATCAGAAAAGCTGCTGATTTATTTCTCCTTTTCCAGTCAGCAAGTATTGATGTCAATTTAATGCAGCTTTACCATTAATTTAGAAGATCTTACAGAGGTGCATAAAATCATGCGAGGAATAGATTGGGTAGATGCACAGAGTCTCTCGTCCAGAGTAGGTGAATCGAGAACCAGAGGACATGGGTTTAAGGTGAAGAGGAAAAGATTTAATAGGAATCTGAGGGGTAACCTTTTCACACAAAGGGTGGTGGGTGTATGGAACAAGCTGCCAGAAGAGATAGTTGAGGCTGGAACTATCCCAACATTTAAGAAACAGTTAGACAGGTACATGGATAGGACAGGTTTGGAGGGATATGGACCAAGCGCAGGCGGGTGGGACTAGTGTAGCTGGGACATGTTGGCCGGTGTGGGCAAGATGGGCCGAAGGGCCTGTTTCCACACTGTATCACTCTATGACTCAACAACTCTAAGTCCTCCTGCAGAGTCCCTGCTTTCTCTACATTACCTGCCCCTCCACTTATTTTCATATAATCCGCAAACTTTGCCCCAAAGCCTTCAATCCCCTCGTCCAAATCATTAATATACAACGTGAAGAGTAGCGGCCCCAGCACTGTCCCTTGCGGAACTCCACTAGTCACTGGCAACCAACCAGAAAGAGCCCCCTTTATTGCCACTCTTTGGCTTCTGCCATCCAGCCAACCTGCTATCCATACTAGTATCTGCCCTTTGATACCGTGGGCTCTCATCTTCCTAATATGGCACCTTGTTACGACTCCCGAAAGCAGGCACTTCAGAGTAAAAAAAACAGGTTTAAGTTCAATAATAGTTTTAATTACTCAATAACACACCCAAAACCCAAACCTGATTCAAACAACCCAGACAAGGATATGAATGGATTAACAAACAACTTAAAAGTGCTCAGGACAGCCACGCGATGGACCGTCGAACCTGAGACTCTAAACCTGTCTAAAAGAAAGCTATCCCTGAAACAAAATACCGATAACTTCTAAGGACAGCCCAATTCAATATTTGGTACGACGTAATGTTGAAATCACACGAAGTTCTATGCCATGTGGCCAGGCCTTTCCACAGCTCGCACCAGCAATCAGCTCACGAGGCAGGGTTGTCGAAGAGAGAGCGAGAATTCTGGGAACTCTCATATTTATACTTCAGATGAGTCACCCGTCACCTGACGCAGCTTGGCCAATCGGGTACAGGAGCCTTTTAGCCTGCACTCGGGAAAGAAACAGAGAAAGGTTAACACATAACATTGACCAGGAGGGGGAGCGCATAACACCCCCACCCAAAGATACTGAATACATTTCGGAAGAAGAGAGAAAAAACACCACCAAATCCCAGAAACTATTCAGGAGCTAAACTCCACTGGCGCGACAAGGCGTCAGCCAAGACACTATCCTTGCCACGGATATGCCTGACCTCCAGGTTGTAGTCTTGCAGCTGCAAACTCCAGCTCATTAACTGCCGGTTCTTATTCTTCATATTATGCAAAAATACCAACGGATTATGATCCGTGAGTACGATGACAGGGACATTCGAGGAGCCAACATAAACCTCAAAATGACTCAGCGACATCAACATAGCAAGGGCCTCTTTCTCAATGGTGGAGTACCACTTCTGATACTGATTAAACTTCTTAGAGAAGTACGAAACTGGATGCTCCACCCCCTCTGAATCATCCTGTAGAAGAACTCCCCCAACCCCACGATCACTAGCATCCACTGCCAGCTTAAATGGAAGCTCAAAATCAGGTGCCGCAAGCACAGGTGCGCGCACCAGAAGACTTTTAGTATGCTCAAAAGCTTGTTGACACTCTGCAGACCACACAAAATCTACCTTCGGACTCAGCAAATCCGTCAAAGGGGCAGCCACCGCAGAGAAGTTTGGACAGAATCCCCTATAGTACCCAACCATAGCCAGATACCTACGGAGTTCAGTCCTCGAGGTTGGAGCAGGAAATGCGACAATATGCTCCACCTTTTCCTTGAGAGTGCGAACCTGACCCCGGCCCACCACCTTACCCAGATACGTTACCGTGGCCTGGCCAAACTCACACTTCCCCAGATTGATAGTTAGCTTTGCCTCCGTTAGATGATGAAATACCTCCTTCAGATGACCGATGTGTTCGATCCACGACCTGGAGCACACAACCAAATCATCAAGGTATGCCTCACAGAAGGACAAACCAGACAATACAATGTTCACCAACCGTTGGAAGGTTGCCGGCGCATTGCGCATCCCAAATGCCATTACTGTATACTGCAGAAAGTTATCAGGCGTAACGAACGCAGAGATCTCCCTCGCCCGCCCAGTCAAGGGAACTTGCCAATACCCTTTTAACAAGTCCAATTTGGACACAAACGATGCACTTCCCACACGATCCACGCAATCCTCCATTCGTGGGAGAGGATAGCAATCCGGCTTAGTTACCGCATTGACTTTCCGAAAGTCCGTGCAAAACCTGTCCTCCCCATTAGCCTTCATAGTCAGTAGACACAGAGAACTCCACGGACTACAACTAGTTTCAGCAATGCTATGCCGCAGCATATAGTCAACCTGACTCCCTAGACGATGACGCCTGTCAGGGTTGACCTGATACGGATGCTGTTTAATTGGCGCAGCACCGGCCACGTCAATGTCATGCTGCAGCACAGACGTCTGAGAAGGCACATCCGAGAACAGTGACCCATTTGACTTCACCAAAGCAAGCAGATCACCCCGCTGACTTTCAGTCAATGGCGACAACCGCAAGGGAAGCGACTCCAAAGCCTCAGAGTTACACAGCCTTCCCTGCGTCACTGCCACCGACAACCGTGCCTCACCCACATCACCACCCGTGTCAGGGGCAGCACTACTGCAGCCAAAACAGGCTTAGACGAAACCGAAGGACACAGCACCTCCCCATCACCCTCCACAGGCTCCTGCTCATGGTACTGCTTCATCATGTTGACATGACAGAGCTGGGTCTTACGCCTTCGATCAGGGGTACCAATAATATAATCCCTTTCACCAACCTTCTTAACCACCTGATAGGGACCGCTATACCGAGCCTGCAGACTGGAACCAGGAATAGGCAACAACACCAGGACTTTGTCACCTGGAGAAAAATTCCTACTAGAAGCCTTCCTGTCGCTCCACTTCATTACCTGACCAAAAACCTTCGACATGAAGCTGGAACCTTGGTCACTCTGCACCACCTTGGGCAAACCGAACAACGAAAAAAACGTAGTGAGAGACTTCACAATGGTAGGGGCAGAAATTCTACGCAAAGGGACCACCTCCGGAAAGCGGGTAGACGCACACATAATTGTCAATAAAAACTTGTTGCCCACCCTTGTCCGAGGTAGAGGACCCACACAATCAAGTAGAATCCGCCCAAACGGCTCACCGACCACAGGGATTGGATATAAAGGCGCAGGAACAATCGATTGGTTCGGCTTTCCTGCCACCTGACAAATGTGACAACACCTGCACTGGTGTTTCACGTCCTTCTCCAACCCTGGCCAAAAAAAATTCCGTAAGATACGGTCATACGTCTTATTGACCCCCAAATGTCCACCCAGAGGACCATCATGAGCCAAACAGAGTATCTCGTCCCTATACCGACGAGGTATCACAATCTGATCAACCACGCTCCAATCATCATGCCCAGATATATCCAAGGGAGACCGCTTTCGCATCAGTAAGCCCTCCCTTAGAAAAAAACCCTTTGCTGTGGGATTCATATCCCCCTCAGGCACCGCGCGGTCGAACAGCTCCGATAAACCTGGATCACTCTTTTGCTCCTCAACCAGCCGGTCACTTGACAGCGACACCGGCCCATTTTCAGACACTATTTCATCTTGAGATGTAGAAACACCCTCCACAACACAGGATCCCTCCTTCTGATCCCTAAAAATGCTCTCACTCAGGTCCACTACATCCTCAAATTTCGCCTGGCTCTCACTCATAGCCCTCGTGACAGCACAAGCTGCAAAGACCTTCGGATGCTGCATAGCCAACCCATCAGGACTCTGCACCATCGGAACAGCCGTTACCTCAGGAGTAACTAAAACTCCATCTCCTGCCAAGTCATTCCCCAAAATTACTGAAACTCCCTCAACGGGAAAACACGGCCGTAACCCAACAGTTACCCGGCCTGAAACCAACTCGGTCTCGAGATTCACGGTATGCAAAGGCACTACCATGTCATCCATCCCGAATCCTACCACAGGGACACTTGACCCAACCGATGATTCCGCAGAAAACGGCAGTACACTATCCAATATAAAGGACTGAGTAGCACCAGTATCACGCAAGATGGATACTGGAACTCTATCGCCCCCATACTCCAGAGAAACAAAATCATTCATGCTGAACGCAGAATCATCCCTACACTTATCAGACTCAGGCACCTCAGGTACCACAGGTGCCTTCTGTGTACCCACCAAAGCCACAGTCTTTTCCTTTTTCTGCTTCAGAACGGGACACGCCTTTAACATGTGCCCTCTCCCTCTACAATAGTAGCACACAGGACCTTCGCTAGTCCTCAAATTTCCATCCACCCTATTAGCTCGGACCTCCCCCTGTATCAACGTGCTGCCACTTGCAGGCACAGATACACCTTTGACACTGCCACCGTCGACACCACCATGATCAACCGGCCGTGCACCAAAACTACAGGAGTGCCCAACAAAATCAGCCTTATGAGTCCATACATACTCATCTGCCAACACCTTAGACACCTCATTCACTTTCTGCTCATTAAGGTAAGCAGTAACCCTCTCAGGGAGACAGTTCCCAAAGTCTTCCATAATCATATCTAATTCCTTCTCCCACAGCCTAATCTGTGCCCTCTTGGTTTCCTCCTCAGCCATTGCCAGCTGAAACTCTGCTCTTTTGGTCTCCTCCTCTGCTCTTTTGGTCTCCAATGCCAGCTCTAACTCCTTCAACCTAATGGTTGCCTTCATGTCCTGACCAGGCTGAACAGAAGGTGTGGGACTGTCTGTACAGCCAGGCAAAACTCCCTTCTCCACCAACGCAGCCCACAACCCCGATTTAATTACCTGTTTCTTTGCATGTGGGTCAATAGGCACTTCATAGTTCCCTGCCAGAAAAATCAAATGCTCCTTTGTACCTCGATGAAACAACTCCCGACTAGGAGCCTCAATAAAGTCCTTCCATTTAGACTCCATATCAAATGTAGCCAAAGCACCAGCTATCACAAACAGGGAAGAAAAATTTCCCTCACTACACACAGACTTCCTCAGTCACCAGAAGCCTACCAAAACCCCCCCACAAAACGTCAAGGGTCCTCAAAGCTTAGGACGAGCCCCCATTTTGTTACGACTCCTGAAAGCAGGTACTTCAGAGTCGCGTAACATAAGTAAAAAAAACAGGTTTAAGTTCAATAATAGTTTTTAATTACTCAATAACACACCCAAAACCCAAACCTGATTCAAACAACCCAGACAAGGATATGAATGGATTAACAAACAACTTTAAAGTGCTCAGGACAGCCACGCGATGGACCGTCGAACCTGAGACTCTAAACCTGCCTAAAAGAAAGCTATCCCTGAAACAAAATACCGATAACTTCTAAGGACAGCCCAATTCAATATTTGATATGACGTAATGTTGAAATCACACGAAGTTCTATGCCATTTGGCCAGGCCTTTCCACAGCTCGCACCAGCAATCAGCTCACGAGGCAGGGTTGTCGAAGAGAGAGAGAGAATTCTGGGAACTCTCATATTTATACTTCAGATGAGTCACCCGTCACCTGACGCAGCTTGGCCAATCGGGTACAGGAGCCTTTTAGCCTGCACTCGGGAAAGAAACAGAGAAAGGTTAATACATAACATTGACCAGGAGGGGGAGCGCATAACACACCTTATAATTTTGATATTTGACGTTACCTATTTCCTTCGCTCCCTAGATGCTGCTGCACCCGCTGAGTTTCTCCAGCATTTTTGTGTACCTTCGATTTTCCAGCATCTGCAGTTCCTTCTTTAACACTTTATAATTTTGATAATCTTTCTGATAATCTAAGGAAGCAACATCTACTGACTCTCCTTTGTCTGTCCTGCTATTGACTTCTTTAAAGAATTCCAGCACATTTGTCAAGCAAGACATCCCCATCACAAAGCCATGCTGACTTTGGCCTATTTTATCGTGGACATCTAAGTACTTCATAAACTCATCCTTTACAATGGACTCTAAAATCTTACCGACCACCGAAGTCAGGCTAACCGGCCTATAGTTCCCACTATTCTGCCTTGCTCCCTTTTTGTGCAGCCGGGTAATATTGGCAATTTTCCAATCACCTGGGACCACTCCAGATTCTACTGATTCCTGTAATATCACTATCACTGCCTAAACCTGTCAATTTATTTTTGTGTGCTGTGGATCTTGTTGGGGCTCTTCAATGGTTGGAGCTGAACTATGAGCACTATCGGCAGTCTCAGGAACAAAGGCAAGGAAAATGGAAGTTGAGTATTTTCCCTCAGAACCTTGTTACACAGAAACATCAGTGTGAGGTTAGGAGCAGACATTTTGACCATTCTTGGATGTGTAGTCACAAAGGTGATATATAAATCAGCACAAGAACAGGTGATCCCAGGTAAGGGCTGCTACCCCATTCTCATCTTTCTATCTAGCCATCCCTATCCAGCATCAACTCCTCCCCCCATAATTGACCTGCTCTCAATTATACAAGTTGTAAGAAAGCAAGTGCTGACCCTAAAACTTCCCTGTTGTGGGAGACTTCAACAGAGCCAACATGAAGAAGGTTCTCCCAAAATATTACCAACACATCACCTGGGTCGGTGGGGGCGCTGCTAGCCGGGAGCCCAGCCAGCAGCATGTTAGTTTTTTCTACTTTTCTTGTTTTTTTAGTATGTCCTAATGTGTGTTTTTAATGTCTCTCGGTGTGTCTTGTGTGGGGGGTGGTGTGGGGGGGTAAGGGGGAAACCGTTTCATGGAAACTTTTTCCATGTCGCCTCCCCCGTGGCCTAACAGCAAGGATCGGTGCGGCCTTTCCAGGAGACGTGCCTGGGGCTTCAGCTGCGGGCGCAGCGAGGAAGCTTTCGTCACGGAGTGGGCGAGCCCTCGCCGGGGGTCGCCGGAGGGAAGCGCTCTGTTCGTTGGCCTGCGGCAGCCTGAAGCCGCGGTCTGCGGAGCTCCATCTGGCGGCGTCCTGGGCCTGGGTTCCCTGGTTGGGGACCCGGGAGGAGAAGAGCTCCAACTGCCGGCCAACTTCTACCACGGGCACGGCGTGGACATACCATCCTGAGCAGGGTCCCTCGCCGGGGATCCCTGGAGAAGAGCTCCGACCACTGGCCCTGCAATCTGCGGTGCTTCTGGCTGCGGCGCGGCGGGGACTTTAGATCTTCGACTGCCGGCCTGCGGCCTACACCATCTTGAAGCCGTGGTCTCCGGTGGGGAGGCACCGATTCAGGACTTACCTGGACTTACCTTGTCTGAACACCTGGACGCCCGCAGCGGCGACTGCGGAAGGTTGAAGGTCCCAACCACAGGGGGAAATGGAGGAGGACTGGCCAAATTTTGTGCCTTCCACCACAGTGATGAATGCTGTGGTGGATGTTTGTGTTAAACTTTTATTGTGTATTGTGTGTTCTTTCTTTATTATACCGCTGCTGGCAAATTCATTTCACTTGCAGTTTATGTGCAAGTGACGAATAAAACTTGACTTGACTCACTTTTCTCACCAGGGAAGAGCAGACCCTAGACCATTGTTACACCCCATTCAGAGACTGCTTTTGGTAAGGCAGATCACTGTTCCATTCTACTGCTGCCTGCATTCAAGCAGAAACCAAACCAGGAACATTTACAAATGGAACAATGAGGCTGATGAGGTCTTGCAGGACTGCTTTGACAAAACTGACTGGCAGATGTTTGAGGATGCAGCAGAAGGCAGCATCAACGAATACACAGACTCTCTTAGGCTACATCGATGATGTTGTTCCAAAAGCCACCATCTGCACTTACCCAAACCAGAAACCCTGGGTCAGAGGGGAAATTCGTGCAAACTCAAAGTACAGACCACTGCCTTCAACTCAGGGGACCCCAACACCTACAAAGCAGCTAGATATGACCTCTGGAAGTCCATCAGGAAAGCCAAGAGAGTCTACAGGGACAAAGTGAAATCTAATTACTACAGCTCTGACCCCAGACGCATGTGGAGTGGATTATGTTGCATCACGGATTACAATGGGAAAAACAGGACACTGTCCAGCCTACCGGTTCGCTCCCGGACGAGCTTAACACCTTCTATGCCCGGTTCGATGCGGACAACACAGCGCCCACCATGAGTCCACAGGTGTGCAGGGGGACTACCTCACTGACCCCACAAACGGCAGACGTGAGGCGGTCCTTCAAAAAGGTCAAAGCTCCAGGGCTGGATGGTATTCCAGGGCGGGCTCTCAGAGCATGCGCTGATCAACTGGCAGAGGTGTTCACCAACATCTTTAACCTCTCCCTGAGTCAGTCTGTGGTTCCCACCCCCTTCAAAGCATCCACCATCATTCCTGTTCCAAAGAAACCATTAATCTCCTGTTTAAATGACTACCGTCCTGTCGCACTGACATCAGTCATCATGAAGTGCTTCAAGCCACTAGTCAAAACTCACATCTGCTCCTCTCTCCGACACCTTGGACCCTCTTCAGTTTGTGCATAGACCAAACAGGGCCACGGACGATGCCATCGCCATGGCAACTCACACTACACTCACCCACCTGGACAAAGGGAATACATATGTGAGAATGCTCTTCATTGACTACAGCTCGGCATTCAACACTATCATTCCCTCAAAACACGTCCCCAAGCTCCTTGATCTTGGACTGGAGACCTCCATCTGCGGCTGGATATTCGACTTCCTGACGGGCAGGCCCCAGGTGGTGAGAATTGGCAGCCACACCTATTCCTCACTGATCCCCAACACAGGCACACCACAGGGCTGTTTGCTCAGTCGTCTCCTGTACTCCCTGTTCACGCACGACTGTACTGCCAAGCACAGCTCAAACATCATCTTAAAGTTTGCTGACGACACGACCATCCTGGGCCTCATCACAGACAACAATGAGATGGCCTACAGAGAGGAGGTGAGGGCACTAAACAGCTGGTGCCAGGAAAATAACCTCTCTCTCTCTCAATGTCAGCAAAACTAAAGAGATGATCGTGGATTACAGGAGACAGCAGGGGAGTGGACACCTCCCCATCCACATCGGTGATGCTGAGGTTGAAAGGGTCAGCAGCTTCAAGTTCCTTGGTGTGCACATCACTGAGGACCTCTCTTGGACACTGCACACGGACACAGTATCTAAGAAAGCCCGCCAGCGGCTCTTTTTCCTGAGAAGTCTGAGGACGTTTTTCATGAACGCCGGCATCCTCACAAACTTCTACAGCTGCATCATCGAGAGCCTGCTGACGGGCTGCATCACAGTTTGGTTCTGGAACTGTTCTGCCCACAGCCGCAAATCACTACAGGGAGTGGTGAAGGTGGCACAGCACATCACTGGCAACTGTCTCCCAGCCATTCAGGACATTTTTCCACCGGCGGTGCCTGCGGAAGGCACACAGCATCATCAAGGACCACAACCACCCAGCACCCAGACTGTTCTCCTTGTTACCATCAGGCAGACGATACAAGAGCATGGCTGCACGTACCACCAGACTTAAGAACAGTTTTTACCATCAGGCTTCTAAACTCATAAATGCATCATATATGTTGATTATTTTATTTATCATTGTCTTTTATCTACCAATTTTATTTTTATCTTATCTTTTTTTACCTTAATTTTATCCTTGTAATATCATTGCTGAGGTGACCCGTTGTCTTGTCAAACACATTTCATTGTACTGTTGACCCTGTGTTAACCTACATATGACAAATAAAACTGAACTGGAGGAAGCAAATAATTTGACATCAGCATTCCATTTTCCAGCCAAAGGTATTAGGAGCCAGAAAACTATGAGATTTAAACATATTCAATGGCAACTTACAATAATAGACTTTTCATTTAAAGCGACAATGCAAAGGCCATCATAATTGATTATAGCACTTGGTTAGATCCTATAGAATACTCAAGTTATACATAATGAAAGGGATGATTTGCTTTGGTGATAAGAAGTCACAAAATCTCATTATTTTGCCAAGAGCATGTTTGGTTTAGTTTAGTTTAGTTTAGTTTAATTTAGATATTCAGCGCAGAAACAGGCGCTTCAGACCACCGAGTCCATGCCGACCAGCGATCCCCATACACTAACCCTACCCTACACGCTTGAGGCAATTTACGACATTTACAGAAGCCAATTAACCTACAAACCTGTACGTCTTTGGAATGTGGGAGGAAACCGGAGCAGCCAGAGAAAACCCATGCTGTGTGTTTCTTCTGACTGTTAATTAGAAATAATTGACACTAATTAACCGGATACATTTTTTTGTGTTAATGCACTCAAATAGGTTGGTAAACATGAGAAGATTTTGTCAGAGAAAAGACATTCAAATTACATAATGTTGATGTACTTCAAAGCAATTTTATGCTGTCCATTTATAACCAATGAGAGAAAAATGTGTACAGGAAGGACCAATTTAATTCAAAGCATGAATTTTACTAAAGAAGGAAGCTGCAAGCAAGATTTGAGATTGATAGAATTTTTTTACTCTCACAAATAGAAAGTACTGATTTCTCATCAAAAATTGTTAGTGGACTGTCATTGGGTCACCAATGCAAAATGCATTGCGTTGCACCAGATTTATTTAAATGAAATTCCCAGCACATCAATATGTCAAATTAAATTTTGACAACAGCAAAACAAAATGAGTGGAATTGTACCTGTCCACAATTACTTCTTACATTTCCCATCTCATGAGCATTAAAGTGGAAATAGGGCTGCCGCAGCCCATTGCTGTATATTCGCATTGTTAGTTCAAAGGTTATAAGGAATAGGAGTAGAATTAGGCCATTCCGCCCATCAAGTCTACTCCGCCATTCAATCATGGCTGATCTATCTCTCCCTCCTAAACCCATTTTCCTGCCTTCCCCCCATAACCACTGACACCTGTACTAATCAAACATCTATCTATCTCTGCCTTAAAAATATCTATTGTCATGGCCTTCACAGCCTTTTGTGGCAAATAATTCCACAGATTCAGCACCCTCTGACTAAAGACCTGTTAGGGTGAGGGCATCTGCATGCTGAACAACACAGACAGACAGATGGTTATTAACCTTGTCATGGTTACTGGAATTAGGCAGATCTGAGAGGCTCCCATTACTACTGGACTATCACCGAGTCATCGGACCATAGAGCCTTACACCATAGAAACAGGCTATTTGGTGATTCAAGTCTGAGCAAGACCAAGTAAAGGG
This sequence comes from Malacoraja senta, assembly GCA_038087875.1. Lineage (NCBI taxonomy): Eukaryota > Metazoa > Chordata > Chondrichthyes > Rajiformes > Rajidae > Malacoraja > Malacoraja senta. The sequence continues at coordinate 45,494 of JAXLNO010004148.1, read as the reverse complement.
AGCAAGCTTTGGACCAGAGGCTGGATCAGAGTATGTGTGAGGCTGTAGAAATCAATGATGCCTCTGGGAAGTATAAGGAGAGTTGGCATGTCACCGAATACTCTAACAAACCTCTACAGACACACTGTGAAAAGTATCTTGCCTGGTTGCATCGTGGACTGATGCAATTCCAATTTTCACTATTCATACCTCAGCAAAGGAAAACCTCTGATATTCCTACCTCAGCAATGGAACATTACGGACCACCATTTACACTAGTTTAATTTAGAGATACAGGGTGGAAACAGGCCCCTTGGCTCACGCTGACCAGCGATGAACTTTATCCTACACACACTCGGGACAATTTACATTTATACCAAGCCAATTAACCTGCAAACTTGTTCGTCTTTGGAGTGTGGGAAGAAACTGGAGATCCTGGAGAAAACCCACGCAGGTCATGGGGAGACCGTACAAACTCTGTACAAACTTCGTATAGACAAGCACCCATGCTCAAGATTGAACCCGGGTCTCTGGCGCTGTAAGGCAGCAACTCCATGGCTATGCCACCATTCCGCACTACTATGAACTTGTTTGTCTAATTATGTAATTCCAACATCCAGGAGCACAGGAGGGTCTGAGTGACCTGCCGAATTCCTTCGGCAGGTCACTCAGACCCTCCTGTGCTCCTGGATGTTGGAATTACATAATTAGACAAACAAGTTCATAGTAGTGCGGAATGGTGGTAAATGGATAATTCTGCATCTGTGGTGGTAAATGGATAATTGATATTTCAGGTCGAAACTCTTCATCTGGACTGCAGGAGGTAGATTAGATTAGATTTTATTTCTTGTCATTTGAACCACAAAGAGGCTCAAACGAAACTCCGTTTCCACAGCCATACAAACAAAACAATTCCTACACGACACACAAACAATTCAATTTACAGAAAAACATCCATCACAGTGAATCTCCTCCTCATTGTGATGGAAGGCAAAATCTTTTCTCTCCCCTGCACCATTTTTCTCCTGATATTGAAGCCCCAGGCGGGCAATGTTAAGTCCCACGGCCGTTGAGGCCGCGCCGGGCGGTGTATGGCCCCGCTCCGCGCCCAAAGGTCACAAAGTTGGAGCCCCCGGCGGGCGTTGGAATATCCCGCGGACATTAAAGCCGCGCCGGGCGATTTACGGCCCCGCTCCGGGAGAAGTTGCGTTGCGGGAGCTCCGGAAAGCGGTCACTCACCCGGACCCGCGAGCTCCCGATATCACAGTCCACCGGTCTGCAGCTGGAGCTCCGGAGTCGGGCCGCAGCAGCGAGCCACCACCGCTCCTCACGCTCCGAGGCCGGCCAGCCCCACGATGGTAAGTCCGCAGCTCCACAGGCTCCGCTACTGGAGCCCCCAGGTCGTCCCGGTCGGAGGCCGCTCCACGGAGCTAGGCCCCAACGACAACGGAGACCCGACAGGGAAAAGGTCGGGTCTCCCGTGCAGGGAAGAGATTTTTAAAGTTCCCCCCCCCGCCCCCCACATATACACAGTTAAAAACAGTATTTAAAAAAAAACACAAACAACTACATTTAACTAGACAAAAATTTTAAAAAAGACAGACAGGCTGTAGGGGCCGCTGCAGTAATCCGCGCCGCCGCACAGGTAGCAAGTAAATCTAAAAATAGATGCAAAATGCTGGAGTAACAGAGGGGCAGGCAGCAACTCTGGAAGTGCCTGACCCACCGAGTTGCAGCACTGTGTCTCTTTGGTATAAACCAGCATCTGCAGTCCTTTAAAAAAAAAAACATTTTAGCAAGTAAATCTGCCCGACATGCCGAATTTCTCCAGCAGCTCTCCTTTTAGTTGGCTGCGACTTCACTCATGACTGTGCAGCCAAATACCAATTTGATAAGGGAACTCAAGGTAAAGGAACCATTAGGAGGTAGTGACCATAATATGATAAGTTTGAATTTTGAGAGGGAGAAGGTAAAATCGGAAGTGTCAGTATTGCAGTTGAACAATGGAGGCATGAGGGAGGAGCTGGCTAAAGTTGGCTGAAAAGGGGCCCTAGCAGGGATGACGGTGGAACAGCAATGGCAGGTATTTCTGGGAATAATCCAGAAGATGCAGGATCAGTTCATTCCAAAGAGGAAGAAAGATTCTAAGGGGAGTAAGAGGTGACCATAGCTGACAAGGGAAGTCAAGGACAGTATCAAAATAAAAGAGAAGACGTATAACATAACAAAGATGAGTGGGAAGCCAGAGGATTCTGATTTAAAGATCAACAGAAAGTAACTAAAAAGGCAATAAGGGGAGAAAAGACGAAGTATGAAGGTAAGCTAGCCAAGAATATAAAGGAGGATAGTAAAAGCTTCTTTAGGTATGTGAAGAGGGAAAAAATAGTTAAGACAAATGTGGCTCCCTTGAAGACAGAAACAGATGAATTTATTATGGGAAACAAGGAAATGGCAGATGAGTTGAACAGATACTTTGGTTCTGTCTTCACTAAAGAAGACACAAACAATCTCCCAGATGTACTAGTGGCCAGTGGACCTAGGGTGACGGAGGAACTGAAGGAAATTTGCATTAGTCAGGAAATGGTGTTGGGTAGACTGATGGGACTGAAGGCTGATAAATCCCCAGGGCCTAATGTTCTGCATCCCATGGGTACACAAGGAGGTGGCTCTAGAAATCGTGGATGCATTGGTGATAATTTTCCAATGTTCTATAGACTCAGGATCAGTTCCTGTGGATTGGAGGGTAGCTAATGTTATCCCACTTTTTGAGAAAGAGGGAGAGAGAAAACAGGGAATTATAGACCAGTTAGCCTGAAATTGGTGGTGGGGGAGATGCTGGAGTTGATTATTAAAGATGTAATAGTGATGCATTTGGATAGCAGTAACAGGATTGGTCCAAGTTAGCAAGGATTTACAAAGGGGAAATCAAGCTTGACTAATCTTCTGGAATTTTTTGAGGATGTAATGTAAAATGGACAAGGGAGAGTCAGTGGAAGTAGTGTACCTGGACTTTCTGGAAGCCTTTGATAAGGTCCCATACAGGAGATTATTGGGCAAAAGTAGAGTACGAGGAGGTAGGGTGACTTGGACAGGTTGGGTGAGTGGACAGATGCATGGCAGATGCAGTTTAATGTGGATAAATGAGAGGTTATCCACTTTGGTGGCGAGAACAGAAAGGAAGTTATTATCTGAATGGTGTCAGGTTAGGGAAAGTGGAAGTACAACGAGACCTGGGTGTCCTGGCACATCAATCACTGAAAGTAAGCATGCAGGTACAGCAGGCAGTGAAGAAAGCTAATGGCATGTTGGCCTTCATAATGAGAAGATTTGAGTATAGGAGCAAGGAGGTCCTTCTGCAGTTGTACAGGGCCCTGGTGAGACCACACCTGGAGTATTGTGTGCAGTTTTGGTCTCCTAATTTGAGGAAGGATATTCTTGCTATTGAGGGAGTGCTGCGTCGGTTCACAAGGTTAATTCCCGGGATGGCAGGACTGTCATATGATGAAAAAATTGAGTGACTGGGCTTGTATTCACTGGAATTTAGAAGGATGAGAGGGATTCTTGTAGAAACATATACAATTATTAAGGGATTGGACACGCTAGATGCAGGAAACATGTTCCTGATGTTGGGGGAGTCCAGAACCAGGGGGCACAGTTTAAGAATAAGCGGTAGGCCATTTAGAACAGAGATGAGGAAAATCTTTTTCACCTAGAGAGTTGTGAATCTGTGGAATTCTCTGCCTCAGAAGGCAGTGGAGGCCAATTCTCTGGATGCTTTCAAGAGAGAGTTAGATAGAGCTCTTAATAATAGCGGAGTCAGGGGATATGGTGAGAAGGCAGGAATGGGGTACTGAATGTGGATGATCAGCCATGATCACAGTGAATGGCGGAAGAATGGCCAAATTCTTCCTGCACCTATTGTCTATTGTCTATTGTCTAAAACTTAACCAAGTTCATTTTCAATTGTGCAGTTCTGAGTAAATTCTACCGGGTGATTGATTTTGTAGGACAGAGTATCAGTATGTTGTTAATGTTAAGCCTTGTAAATATTAATCCTTTACAAAGAGTAGAATGTATTCGTTGACTCATTCTCAGCCAGCACCACTGATGCAATGAATCATTCTGTTTTCTTTGTCTTTCACAATTTAATTTCCAATGGGTTTTCTACTTTGCTCCTAACTCACTAACATTTCCTGAAATGTGGTATCTGAAGCACGTTCTGTACATTTTATATCTACTCTTTATGGATGAACCCAGTGAGATGGATGGGTAATGATTGACTATATAACAGTAATCACAGCAGAACTCAAACTTGCACTCCCGGTAGGGCATTAATCTGATTCTTTCTCCAGAATGACTAATTGAATAATTGGAATTTATCATTAAAGATGGTGCAATTTAGATTTTTTAATTCATCATCATGCTTTGGAAACATTAAGGGGAGAGCCAAATTAAATTTCAGAATGAGTAATGAGCCAAATTTGTTCAATCACCTAAACAGTTACCCATTAGTATATAATATTTGTGAAAAGATGTTGCACATCTACTAAGATTCTAGATTTGAATAAGCCTGCTTTCAACACGAAAATGCAATCAAGAGAAATTCAGCCAATCTTCCGAAGTGCAGCATGGATGTAGATTCTCGGTCAGCAAATTAGTTGAATTTATAATTAAGTAGAAAATAACTTGAATTCTTTGAAAGTTTTCTGTAGAGCAGATTGTATCAGCATGAATTTATTAAGATGGCAAACCTGATTTGAATATTTGATGAAATATTTCAATTAGTAGATATGGCTACAAATATAACATAAAAACATATTGATATGGAAGAAATGTGTTAATTTGGTTTGAAAATAGGTGGTGAAAGAGAAAGAGAGAGTTTGGAAACAAGGAACTGCAGATGCTGGAATCTGAGGTGAGGGGGGAAAGATTTAAAGGGAATCCATGGGGCAGGTTTCCACACGGAGGATAGTGGGTATATGGAACAATCTACACAGCAAGTGGTAGAAATAATACAATTACAATGATTAAAATATATTTGAACAGGGTTATGGCTGGATAGATATGGACCAAATGCAGGCAAATTAAATTAGTTCAGGAAGGCACATTGGCCAACGAGGTCAAATTAGGCCAAAGGGCCTGTTTCCATGCAGTATAACTATGTCTTTATGAAAAGCTAGAAAGTGAGTTAAAGTGCATTTTGTGGTTTTAAAGAGATTTATGAACGTGATTAAAATCTAGTAGTCAAAATAAAAGCTAAAGGGAAAGGTGAAGTTATATCCAGTAGACTAATATATAAAAGGAAGTAAAGGTTGAATAATGGTCAGATCTGTAGTGGTAATTAATGACCACTACACTCATGCTGACCCTGGCACACCACCCATGGCCCTGCAATCCTGCTACATTAATACCTTGAATAATAACTTTAAACCAAAATAAAATATTTCAAAAGAAGTAACTTTGCCTCTCAGTAAATTGTCAAAGATAATTTAAAGAGTCAAGAAGTCAAATGTTTTATTGTCATATTTCCCAGATAGAACAATGCAATTCTTACTTGCAGCAGCACAACAGAATATGTAAACAGTACACTGTAAACAACATAATAAATGAGATTCAGTGTGTGTATATATACACATACCCACCCATACACATATATATATATATATATATAAATATATATATATATATCTTCTATCTATCTATCTATCTATCTATCTATCTATCTATCTATCTATCTATCTATCTATCTATCTATCTATCTATCTATCTATCTATCTATCTATCTATCTATCTATCTATCTATCTATCTATCTATCTATCTATCTTATTATATAAAACTCTCTGGCTGTCGTCCGTCTGTACGTCCGACGTTCTGCTTGACTTGTGCCGCGCGGCCTTTGATACCGCCCCGCGCCCACGCGGCGCGCGGAAACGCCGAAGTTTTTTACCGTTTCTAAAGAGGTTACGTTTATCTTTACGAATAGACAGTCCTGATTAAATTTTGGTCATGTTTATGTACGCTTTTTAAAATAAAATACCTCTCCACCCCCCAAAACAAACATTTTAAAATGTTTAAAAAAACAGCTCAGCCATAGAATGTTAGTAAAGATTCCGTTGTGTGATGTCACAATGCACAATGCTCACAGAAGTCCAATCGGAATGGATCCATTTACATATGCCTTTGCAGCAGCCCCAGCCCCAGCCCCTCCCCCCGCAGCATTGGGCATTGTGACATCACAAAACGGAACCTTCATTTACATTCTATTGCTGAGAGCTGTTTGTTTAACACTTTGAAATTTCCCCATTCCCTATCACCCCCACACACGTGGCGACGCCCTGCGACACGTGTGACAAATCGAAATGAATCCGTTTACATATGCCTTTGCAGCAGCCACAGCCCAAGCCCCTCCCCCCAACCTGTGATTACGTTTATCTTTACGACTAGACAACCCTGATTAAATTTGGTCGTTTTTATGTACACTTTTTAAAATAAAATACCTCTCCCCCCCACCCCCAAACATTTCAAAATGATTAAAAAACAGCTCAGCCATAGAATGTTAGTAAAGATTCCGTTGTGTGATGTCACAATGCCCGATGCTAACAGATGTCCAATCTAAATGGATTCATTTACATATGCCTTGGCAGCAGCCACAGCCCCAGCCCCTCCCCCCCAACCCCGCAGCCTGTGTCGAAGGGCGTCGCCACGTGTGCGGGGGATAGGGAATGGGGAAATTTCAAAATGTAAAAAAAAACAGCTCTCAACAATAGAATGTTAATGAAGGTTCCGTTTGTGATGTCACAATGCCCAATGCTCAAAGATGTCCAATCGGAATGGGACCAATTTACATATGCCTTTGCAGCAGCCACAGCCCCAGCCCCTCCCCCCCACCCCCGCAGCCTGTGTCGAAGGGCGTCGTCACGTGTGTGGCAATAGAGAAAGAGGATTGGGGGTGATAGGGAATGGGAAACAGATGGACTGTCCTACCCCTCCTACTTCAACTCTCCCTCCCCACGCTTCCCCCTCTCTCCTCCTCCCCCTCCCTCCCCTCCCACCCCCTCTCTTCCCCCTCCACCACCCCTCTTCACCCCCATCTCCCCCCCACCCCTTCCCCTCTCTCTTGCACCACTCCCCGCTACCCCTCTGCCCCTCACTCCCCACTCTTCCCCTCTCCCTCCCCACAAACAAAAACTGTATATCATCAGCGGGTTCAGCAGCATCTATGGATCGAAGAAAATATGCAACGTTTCGGTAGAAAACCATTCTGAGGATGGGCTTCGACCCAAAGCGTTGCCTATTTCCTTCGCTCCATAGATGCTGCTGCACCCGCTGTGTTTCTCCAGCTTTTTTTGTGTACCAGTATCTCTGTCTCTCCCTCTCTCTCTCCTCTCTCTCTCTCTCTCTCTCTCTCTCTCTCTCTCTCTCTCTCTCTCTCTCTCTCTCTCTCTCTCTCTCTCTGCCCTTCTCTCTTCACAGCCCGCGGCTCGACTCATGCATGCCCGCTCCAACCCCCCCCCTTCACCTCTCTCCCCCTTCCTCTCTCCACCCCTCTCCTCCTCTCCCCCTTCCTCTCCACCCTCCTCCCCCTCTCCTCTTCTCTCCCCACACCGTCTTCCTCTCCCCTCTTCTCTCCCCACCCCGTCTTCCCTCTCCCCCCCCTCACCCCACCCCCCCGAGTGTGTTTGGGGGGTGGTTAGTGTGAGTTTGGGGGATGGTTAGTGTGAGTGTGATGCCGCAACCCACCCCCCCTCCCGCAAACGCACGTTTGGGAAAACAGCCCGCCAACAGTCCCTCTGTCTTTAAGACGGAACTGCAGATGCTGGAAAATCAAAGGTACTCAAGAAAAACCTGTAAAATCAAATTTACACAAGAAAAACATGTATAACCTCAGCGGGTGCAGCAGCATCTATGGATCGAATGAAATAGGCAACGTTTCAGGAGAAAACCCATCTAAGGATGGGCTTCAGCCCAAAGCGTTGCCTATTTCCTTCGCTCCATAGATGCTGCTGCACCCGCTGAGGTTATACAGGTTTTTCTTGTGTACCTTTGATTTTCCAGCATCTGCAGTTCCGTCTTAAACAGCTCTCAGCAATAGAATGTTAATGAAGGTTCCGTTTTGTGATGTCACAATACCCAATACTCACAGATGTCCAATCGAAATGGATCCATTTACATATGCCTTTGCAGCAGCCACAGCCTCAGCCCCTCCCCCCCACCCCCGCAGCCTGTGTCGAAGGGCGTCGTCACGTGTGTGGCAATAGAGAAAGAGGATTGGGGGTGATAGGGAATGGGGAACAGATGGACTGTCCCTACCCCTCCTACTTCAACTCCCCCTCCCCACTCTTCCCCCTCTCTCCTCTCCCCCTCCCACCCCCTCTCTTCCCCTCCACCACCCCTCTTCACCCCCATCTCCCCCCACCCCCTTCCCCTCTCTCTTGCACCACTCCCTGCTTCCCCTCTGCCCCTCACTCCCCACTCTTCCCCTCTCCCTCCCTCCCTCCCTCCCCACCTCTCTCCCTCCCCCTCCCTCTATTCCTCTCTTCCCCCTACTCCTCTCCCTTCCCCTCATCCCCTCCCCCCTCTCCCCCTTTCCTGCCCTCCCCGCTCTCCTCCCACTCCCCACTCTCCTCCCCCTCCCTCTCACCCACCCTGATCTCCTCTCGCTCCCCAATCTCTCCCCTTCCCTCCTCCCCCTCTCCCCTCCGGCCCCCTCTCCCCTCCCTCCCCTCTTCTCTCCCCACCCCATCTCCTTCTCCCCCCCTCCCCTCCTCTCCCCAACCCCGTCTCCCTCCTCCCCCCGCCTGTGTGTTTGGAGGGTGGTTAGTGTGAGTGTGATGCCGCAGCCGCAGCCCCCCCCCCACCCCAAACGCAAGGTAAACAAAAAAATGAAGTATAAACTCAGCGGGTGCAACAGCATCTTTGGATCGAAAGAAATAGGCAATGTTTCATAACAAAACACGTCTGAAGATGGGTTTCGGCCACAAACATTGCCTATTTCCTTCGCTCCATAGATGCTGCTGCACCAGCTGAGTTTCACCAGCTTTTTTTGGTGTACCAGTCTCTCTGTCTCTCCCCTCTCTCTCTCTCTCTCTGCCCTTCTCTCTTCACAGCCCGCAGCTCAACTCATGAACACCCGCTCAACCCCCGCCCCCTTCACCTATCTCCAACATCCTCTCCTTCCTCTCTCCACACCCTCCTCTCTCTCCCCCTTCCTCTCCCCCCTTCCTCTCTCCCCCTTCCTCTCTCCCCCTTCCCTCTCTCCCCCTTCCTCTCCACATTCCTCCTCCCCCTCTTCAATTTTTTTTAATTCTAACATTAATTTTTCTCTCTCTGCCCACCCCCCCCTCTAGACGCACCTGAGAGGTGAGGGCTATTCGTCAGTGGATAGGGTGGAGATGGGATAAAAGAAGCAAATAAAAAAATTAAGATAATATAAAGGGTTGTGATGAGTGTGTGTGTTGTGGATGCCAGATTCCCACCCCACAACCGTGCTTTGGAGGAAAGGGGGTGGTTAGTGTGACGCCACATCACCCCTCCCCCACCCGCAAACGCACGTTCGGTGTCCAGATGGGTGAGGATGGGCTTCGACCCAAAGCGTTGCCTATTTCCTTCGCTCCATAGATGCTGCTGCACCCGCTGTGTTTCTCCAGCTTTTTTTTGTGTACCAGTCTCTCTGTCTCTCCCCTCTCTCTCTCTCTCTCTCTCTCTCTGCCCTTCTCTCTTCACAGCCCACGGCTCGACTCATGCACACCAGCTCCAACCCCCCCTTCACCTCTCTCCCCCATCCTCTCCTTCCTCTCTCCACCCCTCTCCTCTCTCCCCCTCTCTCCCCACCTTCCTCTCCCCCCTTCCTCTCCACCCTCCTCCTCCCCCTCTTCAATTTTTTTTTCTAACATTAAATTTTCTCTCTCTGCCATCCCCTCTAGACGCACCTGAGAGATGAGGGCTATTCATCAGTGGATAGGGTGGAGATGGGATAAAAGAAGCAAATTAAAAAATTAAGATAATATAAAGGCTTGTGATGAGTGTGTGTGTTTGTGGGTGCCAGATTCCCACCCCGCAACCGTGCTTTGGAGGAAAGGGGGTGGTTAGTGTGACATCACAGCACCCCCCCACCCGCAAACGCACGTTCGGTGTCCAGACCCAACGGGTCTGCACTTGGTCTAGTATACTATTAAAACTCTGTGGCTGCCTGACTTGTGTCTGCCATCAAATCCCCTTTGATACCGTCCTAGGCCCACACAGCACGCGGAAACGCCGATATTTTTTGCCATTTCTAAAGAGATTACATTTATCTTTACGAATAGACACTCCTGATTTTACTTCGGAGTCACGTGAGTGACTACGTGAAGAACCCGTCCAGCACGCATGCGCGACATTAGCGTTCACGCAGTGCAACAGCGACGACCGGGAGTACAGGCGCTCCCGCTACACGTCGGTGGAAAATAAACAGCGGACCATCAGGTAAGTCTTGCACTGAGGTCGTAATCAGCAAGCTGTGCTCTGCTCTCTATTCCAGAGGAACTGGGTACGTGTGATGAGCAGCACGGCAAAGGAAGAAAACCGCCCCCGTTCGACTCCAACAGAACGGGAGTGTTCCATCAGTGGGGGGCGAGAGGCGGCACCTGGACCGTATATGCGGCGGTCCACCCACATCGAGACCGAGCCGAGCCCAGTACCGCTAGCACAGCCTGATGAGCGGCAGCGGGCTGGAGGAAAAGTTAAAAAAAAAACTTTTAAAAAAACCGTCCGGTTATGTCTGACTCCGATGAGGAGGGTCCGCATTAGAGCGGCAGAGCTAGCCGCCTGAGCCGAATGAAAAGGCTTATGGAGCAACTGCTCCAGCGAGACTTGCTTCAGGAGCTAGAGCAGTCTCGCCAGGGGGATCAGGCACTCCCACAGCAGTGCTCTACAATGCACTGGCCATCGCTTTCCCCTCAAAGCAGGGCAGTGTTGGCGACCAGGGGCTGGGCTGGTCAGGAACAGGGGTCATTGGCTGAAGATGTCGGGAGTACGCTTGGGGTACAGGATCAGGAAGAGCTGCTGGGTGTGGAGATTCGCTACGTGGTTTCACCACGAGCAGGGCGGCCATTGGAGCCAAAACTGGCGGCCAGCATCAACCACCTGTCCCTCAAACCCCTACAAGACAGGTACTTAATGAGGCACTAGAGCTGGAAAACTGCAGTTCGCTCAATGTACCGGCTGTTAACAGCCAAATCTGGGGGGGGACAGAGTATCCGGAACCAGGAGCTAAAATCCTCAAGCTCCTGACGACAGGGATAACAGCCTATGCTCGTTCCGTGGATGGGGTGCATATGACCACAAACCAGCAAGACACTCTGGCTCTGCTGTGCTACACCCAATATGAGATAAATAACCTCCGCAAGGAGAGAATAAGACCTGCCCTCAATCCCAGGTTTGCAGGACTGTGTAAAACACCGGCCTCAGAGCCGCAGATCCTGTTATTTGGAAGGACAAGTGAAAGACCTGGAGGAAGAGTCCAAAGCATTTGGCCTCATGAGGGCAGGCCCCGGAACGAGCAGACCCACACAAAAAAACAGACGGCAGTACCCCACCGCGTCCACCAGTCAAGGTCAAATTTATGTAACTGGTGAAAGCTCGGGGTCCGCATACTATCCCCGAAAGCCTTTTTAGGCCAGGGCCCAGAGCGGACCCCATGGAAAATTCGCCACCCCCAATCAGCAGTACATCAGCAGTACATCCAGCAGTATAACGACGGATGAACAAACGGAAGAAAGGAACACTACCATAACTATGGAGGTAGGTGGGTCTGGTTCCTACCAGCATGTAAATGGGGAACTGTACTAACAGGAGGTGTCTCACGAATGATAGTTATATACTTAACAGTATTCGGGGATACAAAATAGAGTTCATTCAAGAAAATATGCCACCATTCAGCAGTACCCCAAAGGGTCTTTATCCTCTCAGTCAAAGAGAACTAGAGGCTCAAGCAGAACTGGTGAGGTTACTTACAAAAGGGTGTCATTGAGAAATCCAAACATTGAACCTTTGGAATTTGTCTCAAATATATTTACCAAAAGCAAAAAAGATGTGGATGTCGCATCATCATTGACTTAACCTCACTAAATACCTTTGTTAAGTATGTACATTTCAAAATTGGAAACATTTGTAACTGCTAAACAACTGATTTCCAAAGAATACTTTATGGCAAGCATTGATTTAAAAGATGCCTACTATTCAGTACCCATTCACAAGGGTCATCACAGATACCTGAAAATTTACCTGGATGGGGCAACTATGGCAGTATAAAGTATTGCCTAATGGGTTGACATCAGCCTTAGACTATTTACCAAGATATTAAAACCAGCCTTGGCAACATTAACGAAACAAAGACATATTGTTCATGGCGTATCTTGATGATATCCTAATAGTTGGCAAAACCATGGAGTTGGCTAAATCAGCTGTATTAGCTACCAAACAATTGTTTGAAACCCTGGGTTTGTCCATACATCCAGATAAATCTAAGTTGACGCCATCCACAACTATGGACTATCTGGGATTCACAATTAACTCATCCACATGTCTGTAATGTTGCCAAAAAGGTAAAGCAGCAGAATTGGCACAGATGTGCAACAATTTAATGGTAAGCAATCGACCAACCATCCGACAAGTGGCAAGAGTAATTGGCAAAATGGTAGCAGCATTTTCAGCTACACAATTTGGACTCCTGCACTATCAGCACCTACAAAGGGCAAAAGTACAGGCGTTGAAACGACATGCAGGTCACTTTGACAGATCCATGAAACTACCCATTGAAGCAATATCAGAGTTACAATGGTGGATATAACACATTTGGCATAGTTCCAGCCCTATCATCATCAATAACCCAACGTTAACTATACAAACAGATGCCAGTGCTCAAGGCTGGGGAGCAACTCATACCATATCCAGCACAGGTGGTAGATGGACTAACCTAGACTCGTCTTTACTACAAACACTGGGCATAAATTATTTGGAAATGTTGGGTGCGTTTTA
>JAXLNO010004148.1:0-27500 GCA_038087875.1 Malacoraja senta | reverse complement strand
AGTCCAGATCTAAAGCTTTCAAGAAGGATGACCTAGTGCTGTACAAGAAAGCCCGGAATGATCCCCTTATGGCCATCACGGATGTCAAGCGAGAACTCCAGAACAAGCCAGAGGCTCAGTTCAGTTCAGTGGATGCCAGACCGCTGTGGCAGGGTCTGAGTGCAGTCACAGGCTACACACAGAAACCGGGGGGAGATTTTTTGAAATACTGAATTTGTCTGGGTACGCAAATTAATTTATTGATTTTTTGTGTTTATTATATTATCTATGCGTACTGTTTTTACTCATCTGTTATACTGCTGGAAGTAAGAATTTCATTGTTCCGTTTTTGGCACATATAATAATTAAACATTTGTGACAATGCCTTTTAGGCCCATTTTGAACAGGCCAACAAAGTCCCCCACCCCACCATACCCCATCCACTGCATGCTCCGTTCCATGCATCTCGGTGGAAGAAGTTACATCTGTTATAATGAGGATAAACTCTTGAAAAGCGGCCAGCCCAGATGGAGTCCCCAGGTGGGTTCTGAAATCATGCAGCAATCAGCTGGCTACAATTGTCGCCAACATTCTCAGCCTCTCACTTCGACAGGTTACTGTTTGCATCTGCTTTAAGGAAACCTCCATCAATCTAGTTCCCAAGAAAAGTAAAGTGACCCGTGTCAGTGACTACTGTCTAGTAACTCCAACATCGACTATAATGAAGTGCTTTGAAAGATTGCTAATGGTCCACATCAGCAGCAGTATTCTGGACAATCCTGACTCCATGCACTTTGCGTACAGCAAAGATAGGTCTGCAGAAGAGGCCATTTTCCTTTAGAGACCAAACTTTAGAGGTACATCGTGGAAACAGGCCCTTTGGCCCACTGAGTGCACCAACTAGCAATCGCTCTGTACATTATAGACAGTGGACAATAGCACTGTTCTATGCACAGGGGACAATTTACAATTTTACCGGCCAATTAACCAACAAACCTGTACATTTTTAGAGTGTGCCACGTAACTGGAGCACCCGGAAAAAACCTACATGGTGACAGGTAGAACGTATAAACTCTGTACAGACAGCGCCCATAATCAGGACCGCACCCGGATTTCTATTACTGTAAACCAGCAACTCTACCACTATAATGTGCTTCCCCATGCATTATCTTCAGCTCTGGATCACATTGAAAGTAAAAACACTGTCAGTATAATATTCATTGACTACAGCTTAGCTTGAACATTACTAATACCAAAAAAGCTAACTTCTAAATATCAGGATCTTGGCCTTTGTGCCTCCATCTGTAATTGGTTTCTGGACTTCCTGATAGACAGACGTTAGTTGATTAAAAATAGTCAGAACCCTTTCCCTACCTGACCCTCAACAAAGGTGCTCTTCAGGGTTCAGTGCGTAGCACCTTGCTCTAGTCCTTGTGTATGCATGACCGTATGGTCAGTTACAGATCGATCTTTAGTTTCACCAATATTCCCACTGTTGTCGTCCAGATCAACAACAATGATAAGATGGTTTAACCTGACTCTGATTACTGTTAGTTAGCCAATCTCCTATTAATGCTAAAGATCGACAAAAAAAGCTGGAGTAACTCAGCGGGTTAGGCAGCATCTCTGTAGAAAAGGAATAGGTGATGTTTTACGTCGAGACTCTCCAGAGGTGCTGCCTGACCCACTGCTTTCGATTTTTTCCCCCCGGTGCTCCAGTTTCCTGACTCCAGCTTTTTGTGTCTATCTCCAGTGTAAACCAACATCGCAGTTCCTATCCATGTCAAGATATTATAACATTCATCTAACTCTGTGTTAGTTGAATGCTAAGAAATTGAGTGAAACCATTTTCCTTACGGAGCTTATCACCAGAGAATTGTGAATCTGTGGAATTCTCTGCCACAGAAGGCAGTGGAGGCCAATTTACTGGATGTTTTCAAGAGAAAGTTAGATTTACTGTAGCTCTTAGGGCTAAAGGAATCAAGGGATATGGGGATAAATCAGGAACGGGGTACTGATTTTAGATGATCAGCCAACCATGATCATTTTGTATGGTGGTGCTGGCTCGAAGGGCCAAATGGCTTACTCCAGCACCTATTTTTCTATTATTTCTATGATTACTAGATGGGTTGCATCACTGAAATATACTATTCAGACCATCTGGTCTAAGCTTGCACATTATAACTCAAGATAGTGGTGACCCGATAGACTGAAAGTGGATCTCAGTGACCTATTATATGTTCTTATTTATTATTTATTTTGCTGCAATGAAATGTAATCAGGTAAATACCTGATGTAGAGAGTCACTGAACACTTGTTCATTGTCTGTCAGACCCGTTGTGTTTATTTTGTATCTTGGACACTAAATAACACCACTGGAGATTATATAATTCTTGGATGATGGAAGAAAAATAAAATACAAAATTTTTCTGGGGTGTGATAGGGCTTTCACTGAAATTATGACAGATTATTCTGAGAATCGTCAGTTGGAAATTCGGTCCTAATGTTACAGTAACATAGAGAGACCAATTGCAGTTGTCAGAGCTGTCTTTCTGCAAACATTGTACATTGTTCTGCAAATTTAGTAAGGGTTTTTGAGATCCCTAAAACTTTCAGTAGAAATAACTATTACTCCTAAAATTCTTTCCCCAGTGTTTGAGTTTAGTTTAGTTTATTGTCATGTGTACTGAGGTACAGTGAAAAGCTTTTGTTGCGTGCTAACCAGTTGTTCATTGTTAATTGTCCCTTCATTGTTTTTCACTCAAGGTTCCAGCATCTTCTGTTTCTTGTGTCTATATATATATATCTGTTTCTACAAATCTTCCCAAACAGCATCAATAAAGGGCCTGTCCCACTAGGCGATTTTTTAGACGACTGCCGGCGACTGTCATAGTCGTAGCAGGTCGCAGAAAAACCGGCGACTGGATTAATGGGCCTGTTCCGCGATTTTTTAGGCGACTGCCAGCGACTACGACAATGGAATTCAACTATGACAATGGAAGTCAGCACCGGCGACAATCTACGTCGCCAAGCGACAACCAACGTCGCCAAGTGACAACCTACGCCATCCTGGTGACAACCTACGACAACCTACGACAGCACCTACGTCAGCAGAAGACAAGCTACGACAAGTCCACGGTCGCCGACTGTCGGCGAATAGTTTTGAACATTTCAAAATCCAGCGGCGACCAGAAAACCGCTACGACTCTTTGGGCGATTGAGGACCATACTGAATACTGTGACTACTCACGACCATACAGGTGACACCCCTGGCGACAATGTGGCGACAGCCTAGTCACCGGCAGTCGCCTAAAAAATCGCCTAAGTGGGACAGGCCCTGCTATGTTGTTGCATCCCGTTTTTGCTAACAAAATGTTTTATCATCGGATTTTAAAATAACTTGAGGGCAACAATTAAACAAGTCATTGTGAGGTCAATAAACCTTGAAGATTTGACCTAGAAGGTCAATAAAGTATCTCCACACAATGCTGTCCTGTGATTGAATATACCTTGTGGTAGCTTCTATAAATTTAATTCTTCCAATGGGCTTCAGATGATCTAGGAGTACAGGTGCATGGTTCCTTGAAGGTCGAGTCACAGGTAGATAAGGTGGTCAAAAAGTCTTTTGGCACTTTGGCCTTCATCAGTCACAGTATTGAGTATAGAAGTTGGGAGGTCATGTTGCAGTTGTATAAGACGTTGGTGAGACCTCATTTAGAATATTGTGTTTAGTTCTAGGCACCATGTTATAGGAAAGATATTGTCAAGCATGAAAGGGTTCAGAAAAGATTTATGAGGATGTTGCCAGGACTAGAGGGTGTGAGTTATAGGGAGAGGTTGAGTATGCTGGGTCTTAATCTCTCCCTATACCTGAAAGGGAAAAGATTTAAAAGGAATCCGAGGGGTAACTTTTTCACACAAAGGGTGGTGGGTGTATGGAACAAGCTGCCAGAGGAGGTAGTTGAGGCTGAGACCATCCCATCGTTTAAGAAACAGTTACACAGGTACATGGATAGGACAGGTTTGGAGGAATATGGGCCAAGTGCAGGCAAGTGGGACTAATGTAGCTGGGACATTGTTGGCCGTTGTGGGTGAGTTGGGCCGAAGGGCCTGTTTCCAAACTGTATCACTCTATGACTCTCTGACTCTAAACCATCTCCCTATCCCTCCAAATGCATGACTTCTATGAGAAAGGAAAAGGGCAGCAGACAAAGAGGAACATCACCTTCAGGCTCCCTTCCAAGTCACACACCTTCCTGACATGGAAATATATTGCTATTCTTTCATTATCACTGAGTCTAAGTTATGTAATTGACCAGAAGGACTACAGTGGTTCAAGAAGGCAGCTCACTCCCACCTCCTCAAGAGCATCACATACTGTCATTGCTGGTGATTCTTGTGATGTGAATGAATGAATAATAAATACACATATTATAAAATGGAATCCTTCACTTTCACTAATTATAAACATTGGCAATGAAAAGATTAAATATTGATGAAATGCAAAGCTGTCTGCCTGCAATTAAGTGCACTCTAAATGTTGGTAACTTGCATAAAATCCCTATTCTGGGCTCTATCACAGGAAGAGATTATCACTCAGAATTGAAAAGATTCAAGGATGTGCTCAAAGCTGCTTGAACAAGTGCGGCATCCTCACTGTCTCCTGGGAATCTCTGGTAAAAGACTTCTCAAAGTGGCGAAGGAGCATGCAGGACAATGTTGAAACTCTCGAGGCCATATATTGTGTATTTGGTCGAGAGAGCGGATGACTCACAAATTATTCACCCACTCACCCAGTCAGCCTCTGCCTGACCATCTATTTATAAGTTTACAGTTCCCACGTTGGACTGGAAGTTAGTCATCCCCAAGAGATTGCCAAAAAAGAAAACTAATATGCACATTTTTTTTAATTCCTCAGGAAAAGGGACAGTTATCTTATTTAGTGTTTGGTGATTCAGGCATGCTGTATGTTCCATATGTCCCAAGGGAAATGGCATATCACACTATACCACCTAGTTTCCTTCATTTAGTTATTTATTAAATCTATGTACATGCACTATTTTGGATTTATTTCCTGCTTCTTATATGTACACCAATATAACATTAATATTCATCTTCACAAAATGGCACTTCTTTTTCTTTTTGCAAATCTTAATGACTCAATATTAAAGGCAAGATTCATAATAATAAATTATTATAATTACCATAATGCTAACTCCTCCTATGTAAGTACAATGAGTAATTTAGAAACAGAAACATAGGAAAAATAGGTGTAGGAGTAGGCCATTTGGCCCATCGAGCCAGCACCGCCATTCAATATGATCATGGCTGATCATCTAAAATCAGTGCCCCATTCCTGTTTTTTCCCCCATATCACTTGATTCCTTTAGCCCTAAGAGCTAAATCTAACTCTCTCTTGAAAACATCCAGTGAATTGGCCTCAACTGCCTTCTGTGGCAGAGAATTCCACAGATTCACAACTCTCTTGGTGAAAAATCTCATATCAGTCCTAAATGGCCTACTCCTTATTCTTAAAATATGACCACTGTTTCTGGACAACATGGAGAACATTTTCCTGCATCTAGCCTGTCTAATCCTTTGAGGATGTTATATGTTTCTATAAGATCTCCTCTCATCCTTGCAAAATCTCTGTAAAGATATTAATGGAAACATCTTGAAAAGTTACGGGAGATAAATTGCATAGAATTTGATGTTAAAAAATGTTTCCGCAACTGTCCATGAAACCTTTTAATGTTAATCAACAACTTTAGTCATAAAATGATGTGGAACAGGACATTGTATTCTTGTGGATGGATTTTAAATTCATGGGCTTATCTAAATTATTTCCATTGATTACCTTCTTAATTTGAAGTTCTTCTTCTGGGATTTTGGGCCCATGAGTCTATGCCTATCTCTCTGAAGAGAATCCACAGCTCTTTGTAGGGACTCAATGACAATTCTGTCACACAGCCCCCATTTGTTTAGGTAACATTTATTATGGAGACACAGAGGAAAGCCACACATCTTCTATCTTTTGTTCTCTAAGCCATCTGGTCCTGATCCACTTTCAGTTCTGGCATCTATCACATGGGAGCAGGCTGAAGCTCCTCTGAAATGTCATCCGGAAGGATGTTGAATAGTCCTCATTGAACAGGGTGATTCCACTAGTGAGCAGATTGCTGCTCTCATGGGCATGATAATTGCTCGTTTCTAAGCTTCCCTCCAGTCTAGTTTCAGTAAAAACACTGAATCAAGCACTTGAAACAACTAAATTTTATTTTACCCAAAGCGCGTCACAGATCACACACTGTACCTATCCCACCGCGGATTCGATCCTCGCGTCTTCCTGTTCAAGCCCTCTAGGCCTCGCTCAGACAGAGGCACTTCAGAAGTTTACGCTGTCCCGAGCGCTCTTCCAGAAGATCAACGCTGAGCCTCGTGATCGCAGACTTTTATATGTCCCGGAACCTCAAGGGGCCGAACTACAGGAGGGTGGTCTCTCAATAACCCAATTACAGATATTGATTAACCCCATACATAACAGGCATTTCCCTAACCCAATGATACGACAGTTCATACATTGTATAAGAAAGAAAGCTCTCAAAGGAAGCTAACAAGAACAAACATTGAAACATGTGCCCTGGAAATCAAACAACTTCTCCAAGGCTCAACAGTTCGACCAATCATCAATTAACAGATGACCATCTTGCAACATTATGTATACTGTTTTACAATGCTTTTGCAGCGGCCCAATAGAAATGATGCATTTAAGGTCAGTTTGCAAAATCATTATATATCTTATCAATTTAAGAGAAACATCCTGCATATCAGTCTGAGCCTAGACTGGCTGGCGCCAACCAAAGCCTATAAAGTTCAGCTGACATGGGTTAAGCAATTCTGACAAGTGCAGAGATCCTCCATTTCATGGTGTCTTTAATTTAGCCAATATTAACATTCCCACGTTTTATCATTCATGATAACCCTCATCATAAATGATAACTCCAGAATACACTATACCTTAATAATGTTCTAACAAGAAGATGTTAATGTAGCTTCTCAGAATCTTATCAAGCGTCCCGAGTTTTCATGGGCATGACTTCACAAGTTCTGTCTGAGGAGTCTTCACCTCCCTAGTTTTTGTGGGCGCGAATTCCCTCCATCCGTCTTGATAGTCCATTGGTCCTTGATTAGTATTCCTAAGAAAACCTGGGAGAAAACAAGTTACCTACTGATACTTTCACTAATACTTTTAAATTGATGAAGATGCTCCCAAGCATTTCTTCCTTCTACCTTTACTGTGGTTGGAGTCATCAAAGGAACTTGGTATGGTCCTTCTCAATGAACTTCTGATCCCAATTCTTCACTAAGACATGGTCTCCAGGTTTTACTTTAATGGGAGTTACTAGTGAAGGCATATCTTCATAGGCTGCTCTCACTCTACAATATAAAACCCATAAGGTTCTTGTCAAGGCTAAGATATAGTCGGTCATCTCTGCAGCGATATGGTGGAAATTAACTATTTTCATTGCATTCTGGTTCCAAGGGGTTTTCAGGGGTCTACCGTAAATAATTTCAGCTGGGCTTAATCTAGATTTTCCTGCAGGCATGACTCTCATCTGAAATAGGGCTATTGGGAGTAATTTGATCCAACCAAGTCCAGTCCCCACCTTTAATTTGGCTAATTTGGTTTTAAGGGTCTGGTTTGCCTTTTCTACAAGTCCGGCAGCCTGTGGTCGATAAGCACAGTGTAATTGCTGCTGGATCCCCAGCTGTTCACAGAATTCTTTATTGATTTGTCCAATAAAGTGTGGACCATTATCCGAGCTAAGTCGAATGGGAATACCGAATCTAGAGACAATTTCTCTCATTAGCACCTTGACAATAGTAGCCGCTTTATTGTCAAGGGTTGGGTATGCTTCGATCCACCTGCTGAATACGTCGACTATGACAAGAACGTATTTGTATCCATGGCATCTTTCTAATTCAATATAGTCCATCTGCAATGTCTCAAAAGGACGCATCAGCAATGGTGTTTTCCCTGCTTCACATCCTATTCCTTTCCCTGGATTGTATTGCTGGCAGACCAGGCAATTACTGCTCACCTTTTGAGCAAAAGATTGTAGTTTTGGATGCCACCAAGTAACTAATAGAGTGTCCCCTACTGCTCTTGCACCACAATGGGTTGCATAGTGCATACACTCAATAACCCATATGGCCATTGAATCTGTCATGCAAGTTTGCCGTGCTGGAGTGGTCCACAGCCCAGTCATACAACACTGTACACATCCTAGTTGTCTTCATCTCTCCTTATCTCCTTCAGTAGCCTCTTCTTGTAATTGAACGATTTCTTGGATGGTCGGCATCAGTTTCTCCAACTTGTTAGTTACACTTTAGTCTGCCTCATCATTCTAGGTACGACCACCTTACATTCCCATGATACTTTTGTAGCTACTAAATCGGCATTACGATTTCCAATGTCTACTGGAGTCTGTCCTTTAGCATGGGCACTACATTTTATTACAGATATTTGTCTGGGCACCAATTGTTTGTGTGATATTTGGGTTCATGCAGAAGTTAGAAATCCCCTATTTGTCCATAATTGTCCGAAATCATGCACCACCCCAAATGCATATTGAGTATCAGTGTAAATGTTTACTTTTAGATCTTTCCCAATAATACAAGCCCTAATTTAAGCGAACAATTCAGCTTGTTGTCCTGCATAGGGTGACTCAAAAGCAGCTGCTTCTACAATTTCCATCTTTTGACTAATAATTGCATACCCAGACAATTTCTCATCCAATGGATGCGCTACCATCCACATATAATGTGATGTCAGGGTCTTCCATGGGTATATCCCTCAAGACCTCTCTCACTGATGTTTCCTCCTCTATAACAAATAGACAGTCGTGTCCTGCTTCTGCTCGCTTTTCTGGGGGTGAAATAAGAAAAGAGGCTGGGTTAATTAATGTACATTGTTTAAACTGTAAATTTGGATTGTCAAATTGGCGGGCCATTGTCAAATGCTGGGTTTGGAGCTGCCCCTACAATGCTGATACCGAATGTGAACTGTACACTACAATTTCCTGCTGGTGTGTCAAATTAGAAGCTCATTGTAAACTATTGTAGATTGCAGTTAAGATTTGAGTGCAAAGAGGATGTCCCCTAGCTACTGGATCTAATTTAGAGAAGTAATATGCAACTGGTCTATGTCTATCTCCATGCTTTTGCGTTAATACCGAAGTGGCACAATCAGATAGAATTGTACAATACAGCTGGAAGGGACGATCGTATAATGGCCTTCCCAATGCCGGGGCTTGCATCAATGATCTTTTCAAGTTCTCAAATGCTTCCTGTGCCTCTCTTGTTAGTTTAAATTCACCCTCCTTGCTGGTATAGGGTGTTAGCTCCTTGGTTTCTAGAGCTATATTGGGATTCCAAGGTCTGCAATAATTGACCATGCCAAGCCATTGCCTCATTTGTTTGGCTTCTTTTGGGACTGGAAATTCGCAAATAGGTTCGAGTCTGCTCTTCTCAAGACTTCTTTCGGTGGCTGAAATTATAATCCCTAGAAATGTTACTTTCTCCTGAGCTACCAGTACTTTTGATGGTGAAACCACATATCCTAGATCGGCTAGATGATTTAGTAATTGTGCAGTGTCTTCCCGATTACTGGGTCATCTTTACTTGCCACCAATAGGTCATCAACATACTGCACTAATGTAGAATTCATTTTTTAAACTTTAAAGTACTTAGCTGATCCTGCAGACACCTGGAAAATAACGTAGGCGAGTTGACAAATCCTTGAGGCAACCTAGTCCAGGTATATTCTTGTCCCTTATAGGTGAAGGCAAACAAATATTGGCTGTCTTCATGAAGAGGAAGAGAAAAGAATGCATGTTGTAAGTCGACTATTGAAAATACTTTGGCTTCAGCTGGTATTTGGGCTAGGATATGGGTAGGATTTGGCACTAGGGCATGAAGTGCTTCTACAACAGAATTGATTTCCCTTAGGTCTTGTACAAGTCTATATTAGCCCTCCTTTCCCGGTTTTGGAACGGCAAGAATAGGGGTGGTACAGATAGATTGGCACTTCACCAATATTCCTTGTTCTAGCAAACCCCGAATTAATTTGTCAATGCTGCTGATGGCCTGTAGTTTCAATGGATATTGTTGGATTGAAGGAGGTGTTACCCCTTTCTGAAGAGCTACACGGATGGGATTAATGTTCACGCACCCTACCTGAGCAATGTCCTCCGCCCATACTTGAGAGTTCACATACTCGTATACCTCGCTCCCCAGATGATGACGTAAGTGGGTAACAACCTTCCTTGGTGCCTGGTAAAATTCAACAACAGATTGATTAGACAAATGTTGCTTTTGATAATTATTCAGGTTTGCCAAGGTAATTGCCGTTCTTACCATCGTTCCTAGGTCTTTAGCTCTAGCCGGGAAATTCACCTTTCGAGTGATGTGAGGAGCAGCCTCGTCAGTTCTTTTCCATAATTGTGCTGGTATTTTAGCATATTCGGCAGCTCCCTCTTTTCCTTCCACTCGTGCCAATACTTCTATTTCCCATTCCTGTCCTTCGTATGATTTAAAGAAGGCTTCCAGCACTATTATAACCATATAAACATATAACCATATAACAATTACAGCACGGAAACAGGCCATCTCGACCCTTCTAGTCCGTGCCGAACACGTATTCTCCCCTAGTCCCATATACCTGCGCTCAGACCATAACCCTCCATTCCTTTCCCGTCGATATAACTATCCAATTTATTTTTAAATGATAAAAACGAACCTGCCTCCACCACCTTCACTGGAAGCTCATTCCACACAGCCACCACTCTCTGAGTAAAGAATTCTTTCCACTTCTATCTTAAGCCAATGTAATATGAAGTGGGGGTTCTTCATCCAGATCTAAGGACCACCATTGAGGGGGTCACTATGGAGTAACATTGTTGTGCAGGGGCCCAGGGGGTCACTACTCTACCTCTATCGCCACATTCTATTTTTAGTTGGAAAGCACAGAGTAAATCTTTCGCCATCAGGTTGCAATCTAATCCTGTAGTTATCACAAATCTATGCTTGATTGTATTTCCTCCATACACTACTTCGACTGGCTCAGAGATGGGATACTGGCAAATTTGTCCTTGAAACCCAGAGATTCTGAACTTCTTTTGATTCTGGTAAATTGTAAATTGATTGAAGAGACAGCATGGATGCATGCGCCTGTGTCTACTAGGAAGGTGCAGATTTTACCTTCAACCTGTAGAGACAACATAGGTTCCTTGTCAGCCTTGCATCCAGTCACTACCAGGTACGCTAATCATGGGCGTTTAAATGGGTTACTCTGAGAAAAGGAGATTTGTCCCCTTGGCTCCTAATTTTCCTGACAGTTTCCTCTGTGCTCTCTAGAATCCCGTTGATCCCTCCATTCTCTTTGGTCTTGGAGATTTCTTCTGTGACCTCCTCTATCATTCCTTTCCTTATTTGGGCACCTCCTACTCCAGTGACCTACCCCTCCGCAATGATAACACTGGCCCATTCCTGGTGGCCGACCTGTCTTTAACCCTGGTCTTTGGAGGGCTGGCTCTAGGGTAGATGTTTCCCTTTAGCATCAGTCTGGATATTCGGGATCTCCATAATTTGCTGGTACTCTAGGGATCCAGGATTCAGAGTCGAATTTGGGTATTTCTTTTCTAATCACATATTCAGTTCTTGGTTTTACTGCAGGCAGGTTATCCTGCTTTTTAATTTCCATCCAATGATATCTTACAGCCCTTGCCATTTGGCTGGCACTATTTTCTGTCCAGTCCATGTTATTAGTCTTAATGGCTTTTGCTATGTTGGTGGGGAGACAATTCAGTTGGATGGCACAATATTGAGCGGAATTTGCTCCATTTCTGTAATTTAAGTCACCCGATTGATCCATATATAATTCAGAAAATCGCTCTAAAAACGCATCTGATCCTTCTCCCCTTTTTGGTCTTATATCTAATATTCTGGCAAAATTGATTAGTTTCTGAAACACACTCTCGCTTCAAGTTTTAAATCTGTACACACTCGCACAAGCAGCAACACAAATGACGGTCCGCGGACTTAACACGATCTAAATCTAAACTTTTAATTACTCTAAATTTATTTTACATACAGAGAATATTTACAAAATCCAGATCCTATAACAATACGGAAAGCTATTTTTTACAATTTACTAAATGCATTTAAAGCACTAGCGCACAATTCATGAACACTCGATCTCGACACCGCGTCACGCTGTTATCACGCAGTGACCCTCTCCCTCTGATTTTCCCCTTCCTAGTGTACTCTTTGCTGAGGAGTAAACTAGGAATGATTACTTTTAAATGATTACTTTTCCTCCCAAATGTTACTATCCCTCTGCTAAGACTGGACTTCTATAGGGGGACCTCTATCCCTCCTCTCTAGGTTTGACAGAATTAGAGGTACCCTTCACTATTCGGATTACTTTTCGTCAAGTAGGGAGGCTCTCGTTTCTCAGGTGCTCTTCGCTATCAGGTACTAGTCAACAAATCAACCAGAGGGTTACTATTCACTATTGATCAGCCATTATTCAGAATCGATCACGAACATGCACCAACTTTGAAGTTCTATATACAGGAATTTGAATTTCATCTTGCGCAGAACTTCAATATGAAATCCAGTATTTGGAGATTTCGCTACAAATATAGACTCAGGCTCGATCTCCTAAATTTTAGTGCGTATCTTACTTACTACGCGGGCTCTTGAATCAGCTACAATTGCCCAATTAAATTCTTGAACAAACTAGAGTATTCCGGCCAATCCATACTCAGTTTATCCAAGCTCGGTACCTTCTCGAAGCTCCTCATCCGTCACTTCAGGGAGAGACTCAGATACTTACACACAGACACACCCTCTGCTAAGTACCAAGGATCCAGCGCATAGCCACTTCGCGCTGTGAATTATCGATGCCGTTTTTCAAAGCGCACCTTTTCAATTCGTGCTCCCGGCAGTGATCCGATCGAAGGTGAGACCTGTCGTTTAATACCCCACCAATTCGGATTCCAAGTCTAACCCTGGGCCACTCCTCGCCCGATGAAGCTCGTTTGGCCCTCATTAAAGGCAGCTGCAGTCTGCCCAACTACGACCAGTTTTGGGCCTCTAACCCAGGAAAGGTCCTCTAACCCAACCCCACCAGGGCCTCTAACCCCAACCTGGTTCTATGGTCCTCCAACCCAAAGGCGTGCTATCCACTCCCCCATGCTTGCTAGACTCTTTTCTATTGATCTCGATTAGACCCTTTCCCAAGCCCACGAATGATCGATCCGCTCCGACTAACGAAGTGCTGAAGTTCAATGCGAAATCCGCACCGTGGGCCCAATTTCTGCACTCGCGATCGAAACAGCTCAACATCCTTGATCGAAAACTTGTGTTTGGGGGTCATTTGAGATCCCGGACGAGCCCCAAATGATAATTGCTTGTTTCTAAGCTTCCCCCGTCTAGTTTCAGTAAAAACACTGAATCAAGCACTTGAAACAACTAAATTTTATTTTACCAAAAGCGCATCACAGTTCAACTACTGCACCTATCCCACCGCGGGTTCGATCCTCACGTCTGCCTGTTCAAGCCCTCTAGGCCTCGCTCAGACAGAGGCACTCCAGAAGTTTACGTGGTCCCGAGCGCTCTTCCAGAAGATCGACGCTGAGCCTCCTGATCGTGGACTTTTATATGTCCTGGGACCTCGAGGGGCCGAACCACATGAGGGTGGTCTCTCAATAACCCAATTACAGATAGCGATTAACCCCATACATAACAGGCATTTCCCTAACCCAATGATACAACAGTTCATACAATGTATAAGAAAGAAAACTCTCGAGGGAAGCTAACAAGAACAAATATTGAAACATGTGCCCTTGGAAATCAAACAACTTCTCCAAGGCTCAACAGTTCGACCAATCATCAATTAACAGGATGACCGTCTTGGAACATTATGTATATTGTTTTACAATGCTTTTGCAGTGGCCCAATAGAAATGATGCATTCAAGGTTAGTTTGCAAAACCATTATACATGTTATCAATTTAAGAGAAACATGGAGAACACCTGGACCCCTCACCATCCTGCATATCAGTCTGATCCTAGACTGGCTGGTGCCAATCAAAGCCTGTAAAGTTCAGCTGACAAGGGTTGTAAAGCCTGTAAAGTTCAAGCTGACAAGGGCAATTCTGATAAGTGCAGGGATCCTCCATTTTATGGTGTCTTTAATTTAGCCAATATTAACAGCCACAGGGATGTAACACAAGAGAAGCTTGACGGTGGCACAGCTGTAGAGTTGCTGCCTTACAGCACCGGAGACCCGGGTTATTTATTTATTTATTTATTTATTCCGAACAAGTAAAGACATTAAAGACATTGATATTAACAAAATCGAAATTATCAAACAATTGAACATTGCAATCAACATTTACAATTGAGAAGAACAAAATCAAGGTTCCAATGTCCAACTCAGAGTCTGTACAAGCTCGAAAAGGAGTGAGAAGAAGAATAACTTATTAAATCTCACCCCTTTTCCCACACTTCTATCGTATTTAAAAATCAATTCCTTACTAATAATAGTACTGCCCTAGGCAATTTCCCATAATACATACAGACACTTATATACATTCAACTATTATGTACATACAATCTTCATATTTGAAGTACCCAACATCAGTGAACAATAGTAAACAAGATAAACATCAACAATAGTAACAAGATAACATCAACGATTGTAAACAAGATAAACATCAACCCCCACTTGTCAACCATCCCCTCCATCCCTGTACCCCTTGAGCATTATTTTTTTATATATCATTTTAAAATGATTCATGTTTGTGCATTGCTTCAATTCCCCGTTCAATTTATTCCACACTCCTACTCCACAAACCGAAATACAAAAGGATTTTCTAGTCGTACGGACTTGTTGTTTCTTAAAGTTAAATATTCCTCTTAAATTGTAACCCCCCACACGCTCGTTAAATAATTTTTGAATGTTTCCAGGTAAATTTTTATTTTTGGCCCTAAACATTATCTGAGCTGTTTTGAATGTGACCAAATCTTCTAATTTTAATAATTTTGACTCTAAAAATAATGGATTCGTATGACCCAGATACTTAGCATTATGGATAATACGAATTGCTCTTTTTTGCATCATGGTTAATGAGTGTATCGAATTTTTATAATTATTTCCCCAGACTTCTGTACAATAATTTAAGTAGGGTAAAATTAATGTACAATAAAGAATACGGAGTGATTTGTAATCCAGAGCTTGCTTGGCTTTGTATAATACAGAGATACTTTTTGATAATTTTAATTTTACATGTTTAATATGTGATTTCCAGCTTATTTTATCGTCAATTATAACCCCAAGAAATTTATTTTCATGCACTCTTTCAACTTCCACCCCATTTATCTTTATACTTACTAGGGGACTTATTCTACAATTACCAAATAACATTATTTTAGTTTTACTCAGATTTAATGAAATTTTATTACTATCAAACCATATTTTCAATTTACCCATTTCTTTTATTATTTTATCCAATAGCCTTTTTAAATTTTCTCCAGAGCAAAAAATATTTGTATCATCTGCAAACAAAACCAGCCTCAAGACATTGGACACATTACAAATATCATTTATGTACATGATAAATAATTTTGGGCCCAGCACTGACCCCTGTGGTACACCACACACAATGTCCAAACATGTAGAATTATGACTACCCAGATTTACAAACTGTTGCCTGTTACTTAAGTAGCTTTTAATCCAGTCCAGTACTATTCCTCTAATTCCATACCTCTCCAATTTTTTTAATAAAATATCATGATTAATTGTATCAAATGCTTTTTTTATGTCAATGAATATCCCAGCTGCATATAATTTCTTATCAATGGCGTTTGTGATGTCTTCAATTAATTCTAGTATTGCAAGTGATGTTGATCTATTTGTTCTGAATCCATATTGACTTTCTGTTAATAATTTATTATTTTCTACAAATTTGTCTAGTCTATTATTAAACATTTTTTCTAATATTTTGGAAAATTGTGGGAGTAAGGAAACAGGTCTATAGTTTGTAAAATGATGCTTGTTCCCTGTTTTGTATATTGGTATTATTTTTGCTATTTTCATTTTAATTGGAAAAGTTCCGGTCTGGAAGGACAAATTACAGATGAATGTTAAAGGTTTGGAGATCCCCTCAATGACCATCTTAACTAGCGACATGTCAATGTCATTGAAATCGGTTGACTTCTTATTTTTACATGTTTTGACAATATCCAGCAGTTCTTTCTCTTCTACTGCCGTAAGAAACATAGAGCAGGGATTTCTTTCCACTAATTTCTCAGGTGTTTCTCCAGATGTCCCTGAATCAGGGATTTGTTTAGCCAGGTCTGGTCCAATATTAACAAAAAAATTATTAAAGCTATTAGCTATATCTTCCATGTTGTAAATTTCCTTATCCTTATCAATAAAATACTTCGGGTAATTTGTTCTCCCCGGACCATTTCGGATAATGCTATTAAGTATGCTCCATATTCTTTTTATATTGTCTTTATTGTCATCTAATTTCTTCTTATAATAATCTTTCTTGCTTTCTCTTATGATGTAAGTTAATTTATTTTTATACTTTTTATATTTATTTTCTGTATCTTTAGTTCTCTCTCTTATAAAATCTCTGTATAGGCCATTTTTTTTTTTACAAGCATTTTGTAATCCCTTTGTAATCCATGGACATTTAGTATATTTTGATTTTCTATTATATTCTTTAATTGGACAATTTTTATCATATAATAACTTAAACATATCAATAAATGTTTCATAAGCACTATCAATGTCTCTTTTTTGGTATATTATATCCCAGTTTTGTGCCAATAGATCCTTTTTTAGTGCATTGATAGCTTCCTCCGATCTCACTCTTCTATATTCTATTAATCTGCTTGGTTTGTTATTCCTGTGGACACCATCATAAACTACAAAAACTGGGTTAGATCCTGACTACGAGTGCTTGTCTGTATGGAGTTGGCGCATTCTCCCCATGACCTGCGTGAGTTTTCTCCGGGATCTCCGGTTTCCTGCCACACTCCAAAGACGTACAGGTTTGTAGGTTAATTGGCCTGATAAAGAAACATAGAAAATAGGTGCAGGACGAGACCATTTGGCACTTTGAGCTAGCACTGGCAATCATTGTGATCATTGCTGATCATCCATGTAATTGTAATTGTCCCTAGTGTGTGTAGGATAGTGTTAGTGTGTGGGGATCACTGGTCAGCACAAACTCAGTGGGCTGAAGGGCCTGTATCTCTAAACTAAACTAAACTAAACTAGACTAAGCTAAACTAAACTAAATTAAACTGAACAAAACATAGAACCGTACAGCATGGAACAGACCTTTCAGCTCACAATGTTTGTGACGAACATGATACCAAGTTCAACAGATCACATCTGCCTGCACATTATCCATATTCCTCTATTCCCTGCACCTCCATGTACCTAACTAAAAGCCTCTGAGATGCCACTATCATATCCCCCCTCCACCATCACCCTTGGCAGTGCGTTCCAGGCCCCCACCACACATTGTGTAAAAAACGTACCTTGCACATCTCCATTAAGCGTGGCAATCTGTTTATTTGTTGCTCGAATGCAGCAGCTTTCTGTTCACACATCAGAGACATCTGATGAAGTACAGCATCTCTCTGCTCATGAGGAACAGTTCACTGCCAATGTAAAGTATATGAAATTATGAGAGGCAGAGATAGTGTAGACAGGCAGAACATTTCCTGACTTACAGTGCCAGAGACTACAGCTGCTGTCTGTAGGGAGTTTATACATTCTCCTTGTGATCTCATGAATTTCCTCTGGGTGCTCCGGTATCCTCTCACATCCCAAAGATGTGCATGTTTGTAGGTTAATTGGCTTTTGTAAATTGACCCTCGTGCAAAAGTGGGATAATATAGAACTAGTTTACGGGTGATCGGTGGTTGGCGTTGGCTCAGTGGGACCAATGGCCTGTTTCCATGCTGTATCTCTACACCAAACTAAACTAAACATTAAACATGTGTAGGAATGACATTAAACTTTCCTCCTCTCTCCTTATAGCCATATCCTCTCATGTTGGACATTTCCACCCTCGGAAAAAATGTTCTGACTGTCCCTATATCTGCCTCTCATAATTAATGATAGTCCCAGGGTCTCCATTGAGGTGGATGGTAGCTGAGGACCACTCTTTTGTTGTTGATAAGATGGTTCTGAACCCTGATAACAGCTGGGAAGAAACTGTCCCTGAATCTGGAGGTATGCATATTCACACTTCTGTACCTCTTGCCTAATGGGAGAGAGGGGAGGAGGGAGTAACCGGGGTGTGACTCATCTTTGATTATGCTGATGGTCTTACCGAGGAAGCGTGAAGTGTAAATGGAGTCAATGGAAGGGAAGTTGGTTTGTGTGATGGTCTGGACTGCCACCACAATTCTCTGCAATGTCTGGCGGTCTTGCATGGAGCTGATCCAAAACCATGCTGTGATGTATCCTGATAGAATGCGTTTTACAGGGCATCTTTAAAGTTGGTGAGAGTTGTTGGGGACATGCCGAACTTCCTAAGCCTTGTAAGGAAGTTGATGTGCTTTTTTGGCCATTGCTTTGACATGGGTAGTCCAGGACAAGTTGCTGGTGATATTTACTCCTCGGAACTTGAAGCTTCCAATCATCTCTACTTTGGTCCCGTCCATGTATACGGGGGTATGTATACCGCTTCATTTCTTGAATTTGACCACAATTTCCTTTGTCTTGCTGAGATTGGGAGAAAAGTTGTTGCCTCAACACCAAGTCACGGGGTTCTCAATCTCCTT
Organism: Malacoraja senta; assembly: GCA_038087875.1. Classification (NCBI taxonomy): domain Eukaryota; kingdom Metazoa; phylum Chordata; class Chondrichthyes; order Rajiformes; family Rajidae; genus Malacoraja; species Malacoraja senta. Next base: position 8,640 of record JAXLNO010004148.1, on the reverse strand, counting down.
CCTGTACTCCGTCTCATCACTGTTTGATATCCAGCCCACAACAGTGGTGCAGTCCAAGAATTTGTAAATTGAATTGGATTTGTGCAATGCTGCACAGTCGTGGGTGTACAAGGAGTAAAGAAGGGGGCTGAGAACACATCCTTGTGGAGCACCGTGTTGAGGATTATTGTGGAGGATGATTTTTCCCCTATCCACACTGGTTGTGGTCTGTTGGTCAGGAAGTCGAGGATCCAGTTGCAAAGATGAGTGCTGACTCCAAGTTCCACGAGTTTAGTGATGAACTTGATGGGATAATGGTATTAAACTCAGTGCTGTAGTCTATGAATAGAAGTCTGGCATAGGTGGTTTTCTTATCTAAGTGTTCTAGGGTAGGGCCAGGTCGATGACCTATTGTGGTGGTAGGCGAACTGCAGTGGTCAAGGCCGCTGGGTAGACTGGGCTAGTTATGCGTTCCATAACTAGCCTCTCAAAGCACTTCATGATGGTGGAGTAAGACATTAAGATTCTTCCACAGAGCCGTCAAAGAAAAAATGCACAAAACAATTAACTTAATAGAAAATTGTTATAATTTTCCACTTTTGTACAATTTGATTTCACTTTTGCCAATATGATTTTCAAGACACTAACAGCATTTCCACTATATTCTCATCTGCAGCACGTAACAATTGATGTGTGCAGAGACAAATTACATTGCTGTGGAATGTTTCGTAGGCGAACCATTGAGAGTGCTTGTAGATATCTACTACATTAATATCAATAAAAGAACAGTAGCTATATATACCCAGGGAGATTTTATAACATTAAATACAGTGTAAAGTACAGCATTGCTGGAGGAATAAGATAAACCAAAACTCTGCTGTCCACATCCCAACTCACACCAACGTCTCTCTTGCCAATTGCTCCTGTACTCATCGACCTGCATTGCACTGAAAGATTGGTGTAGAGTTCTAAAGAATGCAATCCTTAATCCAGGACCTGCATGCAAGTACCATTAAATGATTGCACAGTCATTTACACTGCCACATTGAGGGCTTCATTTTACACACACACACTCTTACGCAAACATTCACGCACACATACACACACACGCACACATGAATATATAAATATATATATTCAAAATTTATGTGTGTGTGTGTGTGTGTATGCATAAATATATATATGTATATGGTTGAATAGTACTTTATACTCACATGTACCTGGGTACAGGGAAATTACTTTTTTTGCTTTCTGCAGTAAAAATACATAGGCACAATTATATTTAAGTACAAGAGAGTAGGAAAGGTACGTTACACTGAAGCAGTCCACAAGAGTCATCACATTTCCGGTGCCATCTTGTAGCCTTCAAGTTCAGTGTTGTTATAAATGTTAGAGTCTTAGTTTGGCTATGAAAGCCCGTTACCCTGGCAGCAACACTGGGTTTGAGTTGCAGGGATCGATCTGGCCGGGTGATGTCATCGATGTCCTCCTCTGCTGCACCACTACTGCAAGCCATGTTCGAACCGTGCGCTCGGCCTCTTAGAGCGGCACCCGATCAAAACCAGCCCCAGGCTGCTGCAGAGCCTCCAGCTGCCAACCCCACCAACGCAATGATGCAGACACATCAACCTGTGAACACGCCTCACCTCACACGGCCACCGCTCAGCCTCCGTGCTCCAGGTCACCACCCACAACTGACCCTGGAACACCCAGATCACCTTCAAGAGCGCGGGAGGTGAAGGGTTACGATGTGAACAAATGGGGGTCCATTCTAACCCATGTGCAGGTTACGAGATGAGGCGTGTAGGAAGGAACTGCAGATGCTGGTTTAAACCGAAGATAGACATAAAAAGCTGGAGTAACTCAGCGGGACAGGCAGCATCTCTGGAGAGAAGGAATGCGTGACGTTTCGGGTTGAGACCCTTCTTCAGACTGAAGAAACGTCACCCATTCCTTCTCTCCAGAGATGCTGCCTGTCCTGCTAATTTACTTCAGCTTTTTGTGTCTTACTAAATGAGGCATTAGACTTTGCTCTCCACTGGTAGATATTTGCCAGGATTGAAAGCCAGCATTTTACTGGATTCCATGGGATTCTGGAAGAACTGGTTGGAATTACACCCTTCAGTTCATGTTACAACCCCAAAAACATACCAAATGTTATAAAGACAAGGAATGCTGGAAATACCTCGCTGGTCAGGCAGCATCTGCGGAGAGAGGAACAGAGTTTGATTGATGCCTCTAACATGAAGCTGTTTCCTATGTCAGGATTCTTCTTCCTTACTAGATCTGCTCTAAGTACTGCAAGTTTCTTTACCTTAAGGACAGTGTGGAATCTTGAGGATATTGATACTTATCAGATAACTTTGTGATTACCTTGACTAAACAGGCTATAGTACAGCTGGCATTTAAATTAATTAACAAGATTAGATACAAAATTAACTTGGTGGTAAGAATCAGAGAGTGGCCGTGGATCGTTGTTATCAGATTGGAGGCCTATGACCAGTGGTTGGCTGCCAGGGTAATGCCTGGTCCAATGTTGTTTGTTGCTATATTAAAGAATAGGTAAGAATTTAGTTGTCATGATCAGTAAATTTGCAGATTACACCAAAATTGGAGGTATAGTGGACAGTGAAAGAGGTTAGTTATAAGATAATAAGACATAGGAGCAGAATTAGGCCTTCGAGACTGCTCCGCCATTCGATCATGGCTGATATAAGGCATGTTGCAATCTTAGATAACAGGATGTTGTGATCTAGATGGGGAAGTGGCCCAATGAATGGCTTATGGAATTTAACTTGGTCAAGTGTGAGGTGTTGCATTTTGGTCAGGTGAACGTGGGGAGCACTTGCACAGTAAATAGTGCGGTTATGTCGAGTGTTGTAGAAAAGGGAAAACTAGGGATAAAGGTATGTTACCCTTTCCCATGACTTTCAGTCTGAAGAAAGGTCTCGACCCGAAACATCACCCATTCCTTCTCTCCAGCAATTTGTGTCTATCTTCCGTATAGGTACGTAGTTCACTGAAAATAGCAACACAAGTAGACAGGTGGTGAAGAAGGCGTTTGTCATGTTGCCTCATTGGTCAGGCAGGAGTGTGTATGCAACAAGCTGCCGGAGGAGTTAGTTGAGGAAGGTATTATTGCAACATTTAAGTACAGGAGATGGGATGTCATGTTACAACTGTGGAAATCATTGGTGACTTTGCATTGAGAATACAGTTCTAGTCACCCAGATATAGGTAGAATGTCATTAGTTGTAAAGGGTGTGGAAAAGATTCACTAGGATGACCTAAGTTTTGTGGAATTTTAAAATGGACTCTAAGTTGCTAGTCCATGGCACAATGGCCACACTGCATACATGTAATGCTGGAGAATGAAGTTAGTGAGATGGATGTTAGTCCTTGCCTATTTTGTAGGAGATGTCCCAGTTCCTCCAACTGTTGGGTTGGAATGTGCCCTAAAATTGTTAAAGTGATGAAATGGCTGTTTGGACAAACAGTATGCGTTCAGTACTCAAGTGCAGTCACTTGAGTCGAGAGGCTAAGTATAGAAGTTGGGAGGTCATGTTTCAATTGTATAAGACATTGGTGAGGCCACATTTAGAGTATTGTGTTGCGTTTTGGGGCACCATTGTTAGAGGAAAGATGATGTCAAGCTGGAAATGCTGCAGAGAAGATTTGCGAGGATGTTGCCTGGACTCAAGGACCTGAGCTATAGGGAGAGATTAAGCAGGCTAGGACTCTATTGCTTGGAGCACAAGAGGATGAGGAGTGATCTTATAGAAATGTACAAATTTGTGAGAGGAATAGATCGGGTAGATGCACAGCATCTCTTCCCCGGAGTAGGGGAGAACCACAGGATGTAGGTTTAAGGTGAGGGAGGAAAGATTTAAAAGGAACCTGAAGGGTAACTTTTTCACACGAAGGGTGGTGGGAGCTGCTGGAGGAGATAGTTGAGGCTGGTATTATTGCAACATTTAAAAAACATTTAGACAGGTACATGGAATACATGGAATAGGTTTAGAGAGATACGGGCCAAATGCAGGCAGGTGGGACTAGTGTAGATGGGACATATTGGTCAGTGTGGGCAGGTTGAGCCGAAGGGCCTGTTTCCTGACTAAGTCATGGATATACTCTATGACTCTAAGTAATCAGATATACTGTAGTACATATCTGTAGTACATACAGTGGGAGCCGCCATCTTGGAGGAACGGCTGCTAAACAGCAGCCGTCCGTCAAATTCACCTTTTCTTTAGTTTTAGTGTTTTTTATTTCTCTGTTTGTTTGGGGAATTTTGACTTTTAATGTGGGGGGGGGGTAAGGGGGAAACTATTCCTAGGTCCCTACCTGGTCGGTGAGGCAGCTTTTTCTCCAGGCTGCCTCGTCGACCCGTCCTCGTGGCCTACCAGCGGGCATGGAGCGCCGTTTCCTGGCGGGGACCGCCCAGCACCTTCAGCTTCGGTGGCGGCACAGCGCTGGAGCGCTATCGGGGAGTGTAGCGGGCGATGCCTTGCCTGGGTCGCCGCGCTGGATCGATGCGCTGGAGCTCCGGTGAGCTGGACCGCCGACACCAACACCTCCGGGCTGCGGGACTGCGGGGCGACCAGCTGCGGGCGGCGGCGCCGACTCCAACATCGGGAGCCTCGTGGCTCCAAATCGGCGCGGCCCTGTCGGCTTCAGGTGCCATCGACTCCGTCGGGAAACCAGCCGTTCCAGCCGCTCCGAGGACTCTCCCGACGGCCAGGAACATCGGGCCTCCGTAGAGGCAACTGTGGTGGCCTCGATGGGCCTGAGTCTGGGGAGAACTGGGTTGGGGACTGGACATTGTGCCTTCCCCCACAGTGGTGGTCATTGTGGGGGGATGATTTTGTGTGCTGTGCCTGTGCCTGTGCCTGTCAGTCCGTGTACAAGATGGCGGTCGGAGAGGAGAGTGGACGCTGGCGCGAAATGGTCGCCGCTGCTCTCTCCTCAAATTGTGTTTCTTATTTTCTTTTGGTGCTTTTGAAATTGAATTCTGTCCTTGATTTGTGTACTGTGGTGTTTTCTTATTTAATTTATTCCGATTATGTGTTTTCTGTTTTTGTTGTGATTCTATGCATTGTAAGGTGTCCTTGGGTTTTAGAAAGGCGCCAGTAAATAAAATGATTATTATTATTATTATTATATCACCCTGACAAGACATACTCATCGTCAGTTATGGCTCCTGATATTTCCTTATACCTTGAGCAATCTCTCTGCATAACTGCAATTATGTATCTAACATGTCACTGTATAATTATTCAATCTTTCCCAACTGAACCAAAGCCATAAAAAATAAAAGCAAGTGCCTTTTTACTTCTTCTCCCCACTTCTTTCACCATTCAATCAGATCATGCCTAATCTTTTACATATATTTCACTTTCCTGTTATGATCCCATATAATAGTAAGATTAAACGAGAACTTACCAGTTTGAAGTTTGATCTTTATTTTATGAGGAGTTACGTTGGTGATTACGTGAAGAAGACCCGTCAGGGCGCATACGCGTCAATCTTCAAAGCAGCGGTATGAAATCACAGATAACAGAATATTTGAAGTAACATAGTAAGATGAGCAACATGAGAACTACCATATGACCTTTTATGAGAGAGAGGGTTGGGCGTGGTGGGCACGTAATCACCAACGTAACTCCTCATAAAATAAAGATCAAACTGGTAAGTTCTCGTTTAATCTTACTATTTTACTTCGGAGTCACGTGAGTGATTCCGTGAAGAGTTCAAAGCTCTGTGATTTATGCCGCATATTCAAATCTCGGCTTCTCACTGCATTGCTTGTCTCAAGATGAGAAATAATCAATAATGCGTTAAACATGAAATTGAATATCATGCAGTAACAATTTATTTGAATAATCAAACAAACAAAACCCCTCTATCCCAGGGGGAAAAATTAAACAGAACAATATTGATTTAGCAAACAGCCCCCGATCGGCCGATGGTAAAATTGTTGAAAAATCATTCCATTTTGCCACCCGGCGGCTGCGAGAATATGGTCGATGGGAACGTCCATTGCCCTGGCCGCCGACGTTGCTGCTGCCCTAGTGGAATGAGATGTAAACACGTCAGTGTTAATACCTGCCTGAATCAACACTTGCTTTAACCACCTTGAGATAGTCTGTACTGACACTCTCTTGTGTGGTTTCTTGTAACTGATAAACAATCCTATTTCCACATTTCTTAAAGCCCTTGTAGCTTCAATATAATGTAATAAATGTGTCCTTACACATAAACATGGATCAGTAGGATATGCTGAGAACACAATTTTAAAACCATGTCACACCTGGCCTACTCTGTTTGAGCAGGTCGTAAATATAGAACATAACATTCTCTGCAGCCACTTCCATCCTGTCTAGCTGAAGTTTTTGCAAAGTCTGCACTCGCTGTGCTGAAACCAATGTCATAAGCATGACCACCTTCATGGTGAGTTTCGCCAAAGTCAGAGACGTGACAGGAACCCACTGACGAAGCATCTTGAGGACACACTTACATCCCAGATTGCCATATACCTGGGTTTAGGAGGTTTGGAATTAAAAATTCCTTTCATCTATCGAGATATGAGAGGATGAGAACCAATAAGACTGGGTATTGAGTAATGAGGAAGGGTTAGTTAGCAGTCTTGTTGTGCGTGCCCCCTTGGGCAAGAGTGACCATAATATGGTTGAGTTCTTCATTAGGATGGAGAATGACATTGTTAATTCAGAAACAACGGTTCTGAACTTAAAGAAAGGTAACTTTGAGGGTATGAGACGTGAATTGGCCAAGATTGACTGGCAACTAGTTCTAAAAGGGTTGACGATGGATATGCAATGGAAGGCATTTAAAGACTGCATGGATGAAAGACAAAAATTGTTCATCCCAGTTTGGCAAAAGAATAAATCAGGGAAGGTAGTGCATCCGTGGATAACAAGGGGAATCAGGGATAGTATCAAAGCAAAAGATGATGCGTACAAATTAGCCAGAAAAAGCAGCATACCAGAGGACTGGGAGAAATTCAGAGACCAGCAGAGGAGGACAAAGGGCTTAATTAGGAAAGGGAAAATAGATTATGAAAGGAAACTGGCAGGGAACATAAAAACTGACTGCAAAAGATTTATAGATATGTGAAGAGAAAGAGATTAGTTAAAACAAATGTAGGTCCCTTGCAGTCAGAAACAGGTGAATTGATCATGGGGAACAAGGACATGGCAGACCAATTGAATAACTACTTTGGTTCCGTCTTCACTAAGGAAGACATAAATAATCTGCCGGCAATAGCAGGGGTCCGCGGGTCAAAGGGAGATGGAGGAACTGAGTGAAATCCAGGTTAATCGGGAAGTGGTGTTGGGTAAATTGAATGGATTAAAGGCCGATAAATCACCAGGGCCAGATAGGCTGCATCCCAGAGTACTTAAGGAAGTAGCTCCAGGAATAGTGGATGCATTAGTGATAATTTTTCAAAACTCTTTAGATTCTGGAGTAGTTCCTGAGGATTGGAGGGTAGCAAACGTAACCCCACTTTTTAAGAAGGGAGGGAGAGAGAAAACGGGGAATTACAGACCAGTTAGTCTAACATCGGTAGTGGGGAAACTGCTAGAGTCAGTTATTAAAGATGGGATAGCAGCAACATTTGGAAAGTGGTGAAATCATTGGACAAAGTCAGCATGGATTTATGAAAGGTAAATTGTGTCTGACGAATCTTATAGAATTTCTCGAGGAATGTAACGAGTAGAGTGGATGGGGAGAACAAGTGGATGTGTTGTATCTGGACTTTCGACAAGGTACCACATAAGAGATTAGGATACAAACTTAAATCACACAGTATTGGGGGTTCAGTATTGATGTGGATAGAGAACTGGCTGGCAAACAGGAAGCAAAGAGTAGGAGTAAACGGGTCCTTTTCACAATGGCAGGCAGTGACTAGTGGGGTACCGCAAGGCTCAGTGCTGGGACCCCAGCTATTTACAATTTATATTAATGAACTGGATGAGGGAATTGAAAGCAACATCTCCAAGTTTGCGGATGAAACTAAGCTGGGGGCAGTGTTAGCTGTGAGGAGGAGGCTAGGAGACTGCAAGGTGACTTGGATAGGCTGGGTGAGTGGGCAAATGTTTGGCAGATGCAGTATAATGTGGATAAATGTGAGGTTATCCACTTTGGTGGCAAAAACGGGAAGGCAGACTATTATCTAAATGGTGGCCGATTAGGAAATGGGAAGATGCAGCGAGACCTGGGTGTCATGGTACACCAGTCATTGAAAGTAGGCATGCAGTGCAGCAGGCAGTGAAGAAAGCGAATGGTATGTTGGCTTTCATAGCAAGAGGATTTGAGTATAGGAGCAGGGAGGTTCTACTGCAGTTGTACAGGGTCTTGGCGAGACCACACCTGGAGTACTGCGTACAGTTTTGGTCTCCAAATCTGAGGAAGGACATTATAGCCATAGAGGGAGTGCAGAGAAGGTTCACCAGACTGATTCCTGGGATGTCAGGACTTTCATATGAAGAAAGACTGGATAGACTTGGCTTATACTCGCTAGAATTTAGGAGATTGAGAGGGGATCCTTATAGAAACGTACAAAATTCTTATGGGGTTGGACAGGCTAGATGCAGGAAGATTGTTCCCGATGGTTGGGGGAAGTCCAGGACAAGGGGTCAC
>JAXLNO010004147.1:0-163742 GCA_038087875.1 Malacoraja senta | reverse complement strand
AAAGAGGCTTCAAACTGAAAAATACAAGCTTCATCTTGTCATCTTTGAAAAATGATAAATCCAGTTAGTTAGTGCAATATTCTATTATTCAAGAGAATAATGAAATGCAACTTTGTGAAAGTGCAGTTTATGAAATATGAATGTAAGCCAATATTTAAAGTTTTTATGCCCCATAGCCAATATTATTGCAGGAAATTTAAACAAACATGAAATCTTACAGATTCCATTTAAACTATTGGACAAAATACAGATTTAATCTTCCTATTTTGTGCAATATTCAGCAAAGCACCTAATGCTGGATGTCTGTCATTGCTTATGATAATAATGGGTATAATTTGAGTTGATTAAGGAATTTTAAAGTATAATTGATTTGAATCCATTACATAAATAACTAGTATTAATTTGCAGAACAAATCCAATGATACTGGTAAAATAGATATAAAAAGCTACAATTACAACTTCCACTATAACAAACTATGAAGGATGCTGAGGATACAAAGACCTTCTGTTAGAGGGAATGTTGTACTTTACCCATATTATATATCTGAGTTTACACAGATAGGCACAGACACAAATTAAAACAACTCATAGAGAAGTGGCAAGTCTATCGAACAAGTCGGTTTAATAAAGGCCACAGCAAAATACATCGGGAAGCAGTGTGAGCAAACTCAAACTACTTCAAAATCCTACAATAACTGTAGGATTCTTATACCCTCATGACACAATGGTCACTTGTGGAGTTGAAATAAACAATCATTAATCAATGTCTCCCCAAAGTTAACTTAAATCTTGCCTTTCTTGTTGTTTGGAAATCTCCCACCCACATATCTCACATGTAGATACCATAAATGGCCAGATTCCCCCAACAAATGGAATCCCCTTGTAAAAGTGGCAATTTGTTAACCTTTGCGAGACCTGGCTGCCAAACATGACCAAGAGCAGCTGTAATTCAAGATTGCAACAGATAAGAACCCAGACACAACTGTGAAGGACTATCCTCCCCCCAACTGATAAGAAAGTCTGCTTTTCAGCAAAATGATTCAGCTTTGCTATTCTGACTACATTCTTGGCTATTGTCTACCTCGCCATACTTGTGCGTCAATAAACTCAATTTGAACTTGATTTGAATCCAACAATGATCCCCACTCTCCCCCTCCCCTCCTCCACTCCTTCCCCATTCCGTCTCTCCTCTCTCCTCTCTTCCTCTTCTTCCCCTCCTTCCCCATTCCTTCCTTCTACCTCACCCCACACCTCTTCCACCCCCACAACCCTCCCAACCCAACCCCCTCCCACTCAACTCTCCTCAACCCCATTCACTCCCTACCTCTCCTCTACACCCCCTCTCCCTACCCCCCATCCCTCTCCCTCACAACCCCTACCCCTCACCCCTCAACCCTCCCTCACCCACCAACCCCAAACCCTACCCAACCCCAAACCCCAACCAACAACCCCTCTCCTCCTCAACCTCTCCACCTCACCCAGCACTCTCCTCTCCCTCACTCTCCTCTCTCTCCTCTCCCCCTCCTTCCCCACACTCCCTTCTCTCCTCTCCAACTCCCCTCTACCCCTCCTCTTCCTCTTCTCCCACTCCTTCCCCATTCCTTCTCTCCTTCTCTCCTCTACCCCTCTCCTCTCTTCCTCTTCTCCCCCTCCTTCCCCACTCCTTCTCTCCTCTACCCCTCTCCCCTTCCTCTTCTCCCCCTCCTTCCCCATTCCTTCTCTCCTTCTCTCCTCTACCCCTCTCCCCTTCCTCTTCTCCACTCCTTCCCCATTCCTTCTCTCCTCTACCCCTCTCCTCTTCCACTTCTCCCCCTCCTTCCCTCTCTCCTTCTCTCCACTACCCCTCTCCTCTCTTCTCTTCTCCCCCTCCTTCCCCACTCCTTCTCTCCTCTACCCCTCTCCCCTTCCTCTTCTCCCACTCCTTCCCCATTCCTTCTCTCCTTCTCTCCTCTACTCCTCTTCTCCCCCTCCTTCCCCACTCCTTCTCTCCTCTACCCCTCTCCCCTTCCTCTTCTCCCCCTCCTTCCCCATTCCTTCTCTCCTTCTCACCTCTACCCCTCTCCTCTCCTCTTCTCCCCCTCCTTCCCCATTCCTTCTCTCCTTCTCTCCTTCTCACCTCTACCCCTCTCCTCTTCCTCTTCTCCCACTCCTTCCCCATCCTTCCACACCTCAACCCCTCCCTCACCCTCAACCCCCAACTCCCCACCCACCCCAACCCCACCTACACCTCTCCCCACACCTTCTCCCCACACCAACCCCATCCCTCCTCCTTCTCTCCACTACCCTCTCCCCAACCCTCACCCCCCTCCTCCCCAATCCCTCACCAACCTCAACCCCTCCCACACTCCTCTCACCCCCACCTCCCCAACCCCCACCCTCACCACACTCCCTCCTCTCACCCCCTCCTCCCCATCCCTCACCTCTACCCCCTCACCTCCCAACCCCCTCCTCCCCATCCCTCTCTCCTCACCCACACCCTCTCCTCTCCTCTTCTCCCCCTCCTACCCCATCCCCACCTCACCCCTCCCCTCCACTCCCACCCCCCCCATCCCCATCCTCTCCTCCTCAACCCCTCACCTCTTCTCTTCTCCCCTCCTTCCCACTCTCCTTCTCTCCACTACCACCTCTCCCTCTTCCTCTTCTCCCCCTCCTTCCCCACTCCCTCACCCTCACTCCCTACCCCTCTCCCCTTCCTCTCTCCCACTCCTTCCCCATTCCTTCTCTCCTTCTCTCCTCTACCCCTCTCCTCTCTCCTCTTCTCCCACCTCCTCCCCACTCTCTCCTCTCCTCCAACCCCACTCCCCTCCTCTTCTCCCCCTCCTTCCCCATTCCTTCTCTCCTCTACCCCTCTCCTCTTCCTCTTCTCCCCCTCCTTCCCCATTCCTTCTCTCCTTCTCTCCTACCCCCTCACCCCTCCCTCCACTCTCCCACTCCTCCCCATTCCTTCTCACCTTCTCACCACACCCCACTCCACTCTCCTCTCTCCCCTCCTTCCCCACTCCTTCTCTCCTCTACCCCTCTCCCTTCCTCTTCTCCCCCTCCTTCCCCATTCCTTCTCTCCTTCTCTCCTCTACCCCTCTCCCCTTCCTCTCTCCCACTCCTTCCCCATTCCTTCTCTCCTCTACCCCTCTCCTCTTCCACTTCTCCCCCCTCCTTCCCTCTCACCACTACCCCTCTCCTCCTCCTCTCCCCCCACCTTCCCCACACCTCTCCCTCTACCCCACTCCCCTTCCTCATCTCCCACTCCTTCCCCATTCCTCTCTCCTTCTCTCCTACCCCTCTCCTCTCTTCCTCTCTCCCCCTCCTTCCCCACTCCTTCTCTCCTCTACCCCTCTCCCCTTCCTCTTCTCCCCTCCTTCCCCATTCCTTCTCTCCTTCTCTCCTCTACCCCTCTCCTCTTCCTCTTCTCCCCCTCCTTCCCCATTCCTTCTCTCCTTCTCTCCTTCTCACCTCTACCCCTCTCCTCTTCCTCTTCTCCCACTCCTTCCCCATTCCTTCTCTCCTTCTCTCCTCTACCCCTCTCCTCTCTCCTCTTCTCCCCCTCCTTCCCCATTCCCTCTCCTTCTCTCCTCTACCCCTCTCCGCTTCCTCTTCTCCCCCTCCTTCCCCATTCCCTCTCTCCTCTACCCCTCCCCCTTCCTCTTCTCCCCCTCCTTCCCCATTCCCTCTCTCCTTCTCTCCTCTACCCCTCACCTCTCTTCCTCTTCTCCCCCTCCTTCCCCATTCCCTCTCTCCTTCTCTCCTCTCTTCCTCTTCTCCCCCTCCTTCCCCATTCGCTCGCTCCTTCTCTACTCTACCCCTCTCCTCTTCCTCTTCTCCCCTCCAATCCTTCCCCATTCCCTCTCTCCTTCTCTCCTCTACCCCTCTCCTCTCTTCCTCTTCTCCCCCTCCTTCCCCATTCCCTCTCTCCTTCTCTCCTTCTCTCCTCTACCCCTCTCCTCTTCCTCTTCTCCCCCTCCTTCCCCATTCCCTCTCTCCTTCTCTCCTCTACCCCTCTCCTCTTCCTCTTCTCCCCCTCCTTCCCCATTCCCTCTCTCCTTCTCTCCTCTACCCCTCTCCCCCTCCCCTCCTCCACTCCTTCCCCATTTCCTGTCTCCTTCTCTCCTCTACCCCTCTCCTCTCTTCTTCTCCCCCTCCTTCCCCATTCCCTCTCTCCTTCTCTCCTTCTCTCCTCTACCCCTCTCCTCTTCCTCTTGTCCCCCTCCTTCCCCATTCCCTCTCTCCTTCTCTCCTCTACCCCTCTCCTCTTCCTCTTCTCCCCCTCCTTCCCCATTCCCTCTCTCCTTCTCTCCTCTACCCCTCTCCCCCTCCCCTCCTCCACTCCTTCCCCATTCCCTCTCTCCTTCTCTCCTCTACCCCTCTCCTCTCTTCTTCTCCCCCTCCTTCCCCATTCCCTCTCTCCTTCTCTCCTTCTCTCCTCTACCCCTCTCCTCTACCCCTCCTTCCCCATTCCCTCTCTCCTTCTCTCCTCTACCCCTCTCCTCTTCCTCTTCTCCCCCTCCTTCCCCATTCCATCTCTCCTTCTCTCCTCTACCCCTCTCCTCTTCCTCTTCCCCCCCTCCTTCTCCATTCCTCTCTCTTTCTCTCCTCTACCCCTCTCCTCTCTTCCTCTTCTCCCCCTCCTTCCCCATTCCCTCTCTCCTTCTCTACCCCTCTCCTCTTCCTCTTCTCCCCCTCCTTCTCCATTCCCTCTCTCCTTCTCTCCTCTACCCCTCTCCTCTTCCTCTTCTCCCCCTCCTTCTCCATTCCTTCTCTCCTCTACCCCTCTCCTCTTCCTCTTCTCCCCCTCCTTCCCCATTCCTTCTCTCCTCTTCTCCCCCTCCTTCTACATTCCCTCTCTCTTTCTCTCCTCTACCCCTCTCCTCTCTTCCTCTTCTCCCCCTCCTTCCCCATTCCCTGTCTCCTTCTCTACCCCTCTCCTCTTCCTCTTCTCCCCCTCCTTCCCCATTCCCTCTCTCCTTCTCTCCTCTACCCCTCTCCTCTTCCTCTTCTCCCCCTCCTTCCCCATTCCCTCTCTCCTTCTCTCCTCTACCCCTCTCCTCTCTTCCTCTTCTCCCTCTCCTTCCCCATTCCCTCTCTCCTTCTCTCCTCTACCCCTCTCCTCTCTTCCTCTTCTCCCCCTCCTTCCCCATTCCCTCTCTCCTTCTCTACCCCTCTCCTCTTCCTCTTCTCCCCCTCCTTCTCCATTCCCTCTCTCCTTCTCTCCTCTACCCCTCTCCTCTTCCTCTTCTCCCCCTCCTTCTCCATTCCTTCTCTCCTCTACCCCTCTCCTCTTCCTCTTCTCCCCCTCCTTCCCCATTCCTTCTCTCCTCTTCTCCCCCTCCTTCTCCATTCCCTCTCTCTTTCTCTCCTCTACCCCTCTCCTCTCTTCCTCTTCTCCCCCTCCTTCCCCATTCCCTCTCTCCTTCTCTACCCCTCTCCTCTTCCTCTTCTCCCCCTCCTTCCCCATTCCCTCTCTCCTTCTCTCCTCTACCCCTCTCCTCTTCCTCTTCTCCCCCTCCTTCCCCATTCCCTCTCTCCTTCTCTCCTCTACCCCTCTCCTCTTCCTCTTCCTCCTCCTACTCCAAAGATCAGAGCGGATCTCTATAATCTTTGTCCTACTCCTCTTCTCTCCTCCCGTCTCCGCCTTTCTTGTTTCCACCTCGAGTTCCTCCACACGACGAGCCAGGCGGCCGATCTTGGTGCCGATGTCGTCCTTCTCCAGCCTCCCCGACGATGCCAGCGCCTCAGCCACGAAGGACGACATCTTCCCGCTTCCACTGTGTAGATGGCCGCTGTGGCGCAAGGCGGGCCGGGAAATGTAGTAAATCCAGCCTACAACTCCCATGAGCCACCGGGCGCCCCAGCACGATGGGAAATGTAGTCCAACCCACCACGTCGCCTACAACTCCCATGAGCCCCCAGGCGCCCCGGGAAATGTAGGCATGGTGGTGGGGATGACTACAACTCCCATGAGCCCCGGGCGCCCCAGCACGATGGGAAATGTAGTCCTTCCCACCACAGTGCCTACAACTCCCATGATCCACCGGGGAGAGGTTCCTGTATTGATCGCTTGTACGTTTCCAAGGCCTACGTCTCTTGTGTATCGGCGGCCTCCATGCGGCTGGTGCTGTGCTCGGACCGCTGCCTGGTGCGAGTGGACTTTATCCCAGCGCGCACACAGGCAGGGTCCATGTATTCGCATTTTAACAACCAGCTGCTGGAGGATCACCGATTGCGGGATTCGTTCAGGAAGTTCTGGGTGAAGTGGAGAGACACAGGGGCGTTTCCTTTCCCTAAGGCATGTTGGGACGCGGGGAAGGCCTACGTCCGTCTGTTTTGTCAGGACTATGCGAGGGGGTCGACCAAGGGGCGGGACTCCGTGATCAGACAGATTGAGAGAGAGTTGCTCGACTTGGAGTCTCGTCTGGATCGGACTGGTGGGGACTGGCGTGAGTGGCGGGAGTACCAGGAGAAGAAGGGTGCGCTGAGGGACTTGCAGCTTAGGAGGTCCCGGGGCGTGTATGTGAGGTCGCGAGTCCAGATGTTGCACGATCTGGACCACCCCTCCCCTTTTTCTTCTCTCTGGAGAAGTGAGGAGGAGCCCGCAGGCAGCTCGTTGAGTTGCTTGTGGATGATGGCTCCTCTGTCACAGATCCAGAGTATTGGTGCCTCGGTTCGGTCTTTCTACAGGACTTTGTTCTCCGCGGGTACGTCTAGTGGGGATGCGCAGGGGGTCCTGTGGGAGGGCTTACCCGTAGTGTGCAAAGAGGTGGCTGAGCCCCTCGATGATCCCTTAACTCTGGAGGAGTTGACTGCTACCCTGCATCAGCTCAGGGGGGCGGCTAGTCTCCAGGACTGGGTGGGCTGACGGTGGAGTTCCGTAGAGCCTTCTGGGATGTCCTGGGGGGTGACTATATGAAAGTCCTTGGGGAGAGCCTGGCGACCGGAGAGATGCCCTTCTCGTGGCGCAGGGCAGTCGTTGTCCTGCTGCCCAAGCAGGGCGATCTCTGCCTTTTGAAGAACTGGCGCCCGGTCTCTTTCCTCAGCACAGAATACAAAGTCTTTGCACGGGCAATGGCGAATCGCCTGGGTCCCGTGCTGTCCCAAGTGATCAACTCAGACCAGTCCTACACAGTCCCGGGCCGGTCCATCCAGGACAATATCCATCTGGTCCGGGACCTGATCCATCTGTCCCAGGGGGTTGGACAGTCCGTCACCTTTGTCTCCCTTGACCAGGAGAAGGCGTTTGACAGGGTGGATCACGACTACCTACTTGGGACTCTGCAGGCGCTCAAATTTGGACCACACTTCATGGCCCTAGTCCGGCTTTTGTACGCTGCTGCGGGATGCCTTGTTATGGTCAACGATTCTTTGTTGGCCCCCATTCACTTTAGGAGGGGGATATATCAGGGATGTCCCATGTCCGGCCAGCTGTATTCCATCTGTGTGGAGCCATTCCTGTGCCTTCTCCGGAGGCGGTTGATAGGCCTGGCTTTACCGGGGCCGGGGGTGGAGGTGGTTCTCTCAGCCTATGCCGATCATGTCCTTTTGATGTTCACCGACCCTGTTGACCTGCGGAGGATGCGTGAGTGCCAGCAGGATTTCTCGGCTGCATCCTCCGCCCGGATCAACTGGGGGAAGTGTTCTGGTCTCTTGGTGGGTCAGTGGGAGGTGGACTCCCTGCCGGAGGTGATGACAGCTTATGCGTGGAGCACCACGCACCTCCTCTACCTGGGGGTCTACCTGAGTCCCACTGAGGGGATTGGCCAGTGAACTGGCAGGAGCTAGAGGTGAAAGTCATCGCCCGGCTAGGGCGTTGGTCAGGCATCCTTGGCGAGCTCTCTTACCGGGGGAGAGCATTGGTCATAAACTAGCTGGGGGCCTCTATGTTGTGGTACCGGCTGGCCACTCTGGTCCTGCCCTCTTTATTTGTCACCATGATCCAAAGGAGGTTGGAACTTCTTCTGGGGATGAAAGGAATCATTGGGTCTGCTGGGGTTCTGAGTCTCCCGTTGGAGGAGGGCGGTCAGGCGCTGGTTTGCGTCCGTACCCAGGTGGCGGCTCTCCGCCTCAGGACCCTGTGGAGGTATATGTATTCCGAGTGTCCTCCTAATGGCACGCGCTGGCAACGTACTTTTCCCACCAGGGTCGCTGCCTCCAGGAGGGCACACAGCTCCCGGTAGCGGGCATCAGTCGACACACTGGGCGGGAATTGCCTGGCTTTTATCGAGATATATTTAAAGCATGGAATCCGGTCACCTTCAGCCAGGGCGCGGCTCCACAGGGGGAGGGGGGTGTTGTGGCTGCGAGGGTGGCCAGTCCTCACCCTGTCGCAGTGAGTATCGAGGAGAGGCGTGTGCGTGGAGCGGTTCTGGCCCAGTTTACCCCCGCTCCGTCGGAATTGCTCAAAGGACCTACAGCCCGGGTCCCTTCCCGAGAGCTGGCACCACGCAACATGAGCCGCCTTTCCGAGATGCCCATGATGCGGAGAGGAGCGTACTGTACAGGCTGATCCTGTACACTCTACACTTCCTCGCCCTTGTCGTCCGTCCGGACATGCCCTGGCGGTCCGTGTCACCACCTGATGGCAGGTGTGGTCCTCAGTGGAGGTCTCTATAAGGGAGTCCTACCCCTTTACATCGGGGACCTGGGGTGGAGAGTGTTGCACATGGCTGTGGCCTGTAACAGGTACTTGAGCCAGTTCATGGACTCGCCAGCGCCTGTCACTTCTGTGGCGAGGAAGAGACCGTGTTCCATTTGGACATGCAGTGTGAGAGGTTGCAGCCCCTGTTCGACTATCTGAAGGGCCAGGAGAGGGAACACGCGGTGTCCACGGGGACTTTGGACGCCTTCCGTCAATGCTGGTTGCCGCGGGAGGTCGAGTGTTTTGTTGATAAAGTTGGCGTTATATTAATTTGATGATCGATTGTTTGTAAACTGTCAACATAGTCTTTGATTGTGTTAATACTCTGCATGTTTATTTTTATGTTTTTGAATAAAAGTATTTGTGTAATTTTTTTAATGAGGCACCAGCGTGATGGGAAATGTAATCTGTCCCCCACCACAATGTCTACAACTCCCCTGAGCCACCGGGCGCTGCCAGGTCCAATGACCAGGGACCGGCACAGTGGCTCCCCCTGTAGGCCGGCAGTCTGACCGTGGGTCCAACGAGCAGGGACTGGCTCAGTGGCTCCCCCTGTAGGACGGCAGTCTGACCGTGGGTCCAACGACCAGGGACCGGCTCAGTGGCTTCCCCTGAAGCCATGATCTGCTGGTCCGGGTCAAGGACTACGTTCTCCTGAGAACTTTTCCCTGTAGCTCAGAACCTCAAGTCCTGGCAACATCCTTCTAAATCCTTTCTGCACTCAAAGGTCGAAAACTTCCACAGAATTGAGAAGGGGACCAAAGCAGCCTCGTTAAAATCATTCCAATAATCCCGTTTCTCAAGCCGTTAACATTTAGGTGAATTATCAATTCATATTGTGGAACATGGGAATGCTGGAATTTAGACCATAATTAAGTTCAATTTAATGTGCAGAAATTCTAGTGAACAGATGAATATATAACAAACCATATAACAATTACAGCACGGAAACTGGCCATCTCGTCCCTTCTAGTCCGTGCCGAACACTTACTCTCACCTAGTCCCATCTACCTGCACTCAGACCATAACCCTCCATTCCTTTCCCGTCCATATACCTATCCAATTTATTTTTAAATGATAAAATCGAACCTGCCTCCACCACTTCCACTGGAAGCTCATTCCACACAGCTACCACTCTCTGAGTAAAGAGGTTCCCCCTCATGTTACCCCTAAACTTTTGTCCCTTAATTCTCAAATCATGTCCTCTTGTTTGAATCTTCCCTACTCTCAATGGAAAAAGCTTATCCACGTCAACTCTGTCTATCCCTCATTATTTTAAAGACCTCTATCAAGTCTCCCCTTAACCTTCTGCGCTCCAAAGAATAAAGAGCTATCTTGTTCCACCATTACTCTCTGGTATCTCCCATTCAGCCACTGTTGAATCCATCTTGCTACTCCACCATTAATACCCAACAATTGAACCTTCTCAACCAACCTTCCATGTGGAACCTTGTCAAAGGCCTTACTGAAGTCCATATAGACATCCACCACTTTACCCTCATCAATTTCCCTAGTAACCTCTTCATAAAATTCAAGAGGATTAGTCAAACATGACCTTCCAGGCACAAATCCATGTTGACTGTTCCTAATCAGACCCTGTTTATCCAGATGATTATATATATTATCTCTAAGTATCCTTTCCATTAATTTGCCCACCACTAACTAACAGTTCTATAATTGCTAGGTTTACTCTTAGAACCCTTTTTAAACAATGGAACAACTTGCACAGTACGCCAATCCTCCGGCACCATTCCCGTTTCTAATGACATTTGAAATATTTCTGTCATAGCCCCTGCTATTTCTACACTAACTTCCCTCAATGACCTAGGGAATATCCTGTCAGGACCTGGAGACTTATCCACTTTTATATTTTTCACAAGTGTCAGTACATCCTCTTCTTTGATCCTCATAGTTTCCATAGCTACTCTACTAGTTTCCCTTACCTCACATAATTCAATATCCTTCTCCTTGGTGAATACTGAAGAAAATAAATTGTTCAATATCTCCCCCATCTCTTTTGGCTCTGCAGATAGCTGTCCACTCTGACTCT
The DNA here is from genome assembly GCA_038087875.1 of Malacoraja senta. Lineage (NCBI taxonomy): Eukaryota > Metazoa > Chordata > Chondrichthyes > Rajiformes > Rajidae > Malacoraja > Malacoraja senta. The sequence goes on along the minus strand of JAXLNO010004147.1, from coordinate 153,066 downwards.
CTGGACATCACACGCTGCCGCAGTGGTGAGTAAGGCAAGGCAGTGCCTTTACCACCTCAGGCAATTGTGGAAATTCAGAGTGTCTCTGAGGATCCTCCAGTGCTTCTACTCAGTGGCTGTGGAAAGCATCTTGTCCGGAAACATCACAATTTGGTTTGGGAACGGCTAGGCCCAGGACAAAAAGGCTCTGCAGAGAGTTGTGCGTTCGAACTTCACTCGCCCCCCTGCAGGAACTATACATCAGAAGGTGCAAATCCAGGGCCAACAAGATCATGGGGGACCCCTTCCACCCCAGCAACAGACTGTTCCAGCTGCTACGGTCAGGCAAACGCCTCCGTTGCCATGCTGCGAAAACGGAGAGGATGAAAAGGAATTTCTTCCCAGAGGCCATTAGGAGTGTAAACTCCTATCTCACCAGGGACTAACTTACTGTACCAATTTACAGTTGTGTGGTGTATTTTTTAAATTGCTGTTTTTTTCTCTTTTTTCCTCCCACAAATATGTAATATGTGAATATGTGATTCTGTTCCATTCTGTTTTGTAGTTTTTTGCACAATCCGCAAGCATTGTCACTTTTCATTTCACTGCACATCTCGTATGCGTATGTGACGAATAAACTTGACTTGACTTGACTAGTCGTTGGGGGTGGGGGATTGGGAGGGGGGGGGCTCACAAGTGAAATAGCTTAGGGCCTCTCTTCATCTACATCCGGCCCTGCCAGTCACGTCGACCAGCAAGAGATTGTGTCCTGAGAAAGACGTCGGCAACAATGCAAATACAACAAGAAGAAACTAATAGCAATATTAAGCTGGGTGATTACATTATACAATGAAATAAACAAACTACAGTGAGCAAACTGCACAGATACATCAAAGTCCAAAGTGGTCAGGTGCTGAAAGTTCTGTGGTTCAAACCAAGCAGGGTAGGACAGGAAACCAAAGTTCTAATAGTCCAATATAGGCTGTGGGCCGAGGAGCTTTTTTGTGCAAGTTCGTGACCCAACTCACCGAACTACATGAAATTCTCACATATTGTGTAAAAATATTATATAAATCACCCCTGAAACTCATCAAAAACAAAACTTGCACATTTTTAATAAATTAGAGAAAAACCTGAAAATGTTCATGTAGCTTTCGTCCAATCAAAGCACGTTTAACATTGCGTCGGACGCCAATTGGCCAATTACACACTTTGTTTCAGACTAGCTAAGCAGGGAGCACATATCATGGCTGAGAGTACTTCTACTGATTGAAACATTGTGAATCAACTGGAACTCGAAGGTAAGATCTAAAGTCTGAATTTATGGAAATTAATCTGTATGGACTTTAATTAATTTAATTGCACCCTTTTATAATTTGAAAAAATGAGATTTGGAGGCTGTACATTCATTCATTCATGAAGTTGATGGCCTAAACTATGTGTACCCATAGCAAAGTAAAATAAAAAATTTCATTAATGCCAGCTTGTTGTAGTCTAATAAGTCTTTAACATCTAATCTCGGAGCTGCCAGCGATAACTTACCGGGAAAAAGTGCTCCAACCGCGGGGCCTATGTACTTAACATAGTGAAGCCGCGGTCTCAATTAAGAAGCGGCCGATTCGCGAACGTGGAGTGTGTTTGGATCATCTCTGCAGGGGTGGGGAGGCTGTACATAGTGCCATCCGTAGCGGCCGTTTCCAGGCCCCGACCATGGGAGAACAACGGAGGAATATTGACTGCACTTTATAGGCTTCCATCGGAGTGATAAATGGTCAGAAATAGTTGATGTTTATGTAGAAATGAATTGGTGTATGTGAACTTGAACTTGAACTAATTTATCTATGGTAGTAACAGTGTTATTCTCATTAACATTAAGAAGAAGTTGACATTTTATGAATTGAAGTCCATGCAGACTTAATGACGATGAGATGGGGGTTTTCTGTAGCCTCTGCCCCTCCAATTGAACTTGAACTAACTTATCTATGGCAGTAAATTACAGTGTAAGTCTCATTGACATTAAGAAGCGATTGACATTTTATAAATTGAAGTTCATGCAGACCTAAGTAATATGAGATTATTTTTTCTGCAGCTTCTGCCCCTCCACTCTTCAGAGCCTGTCCACACAAAAGTGTTTTGTGTGGACATGCACTGTAGGCACTGTGCTATAATGAACACTCATTTGATCATTTGCAGATTTGCCATCCCATCTACCTGGACATTAGTACATGTATAATTTCCCCATTGATATGTTGATATTGTCTTACATAATATAAAACATGAAAAGATGTAAAATACTCCCTGACACATTTTATCTTCTATTATTAGGAGGCAGCAGTGTATCCCGGGTTATCATGCAGAGTGCTATCATCACTTCTGCAACATAACAATAAATCGAGCTATAGCAAGGTCTAGAAGGATGAAAGGTAATGATGGGACTCAAACAACAATTAATTTTATTTACGGTCATATGATGTTACTTTGAAAAATGAAAAGATATATTTGAAGATGTTGATTTATTTTACTTTTCATTCCTTTTCTGTTTTCTTTTTCCTCTTTCAATTGAGTTCAAGACGCTGAAAAGCCTGAAGCAGGTGAATCACCTCAAGAGGCAGTTCCTGATGGTGAAGCAGATGAGACGGCCCCAAATAGACTGCTTCGATCCATGACATGTGATGGTCAACAAATATGGACATGGGTGGAAAATTGTAGGTGGTGAATTGGACATTGACTGGGGGTGATCTGCCTCCAGCCCCAAGCACCTTGCTAGAATTAACATACTGTTCATGCAAGAAAACAAACTGTGAGAAATCAAGTACAGGGAAGGAAGATGCTCATGTCAACAGCATGGTGAGCCATGTACAGATTTATGTCAGTATGTTGACTGCAGAAACTCTATTACTGCAAAAGACTTGGAATCTGATGAAGAATATTCAGATGAAGATCAGATGTAATGTAAACAAATAAATTGGGGAAATAAATGATTATATAAAGTTTTATTTTAATATCGATCGTTTCACTGTTTATTTGATCAAATTATTTAAACAATGAGTGAATTTCTTATGATAATGGCGTGCTGGTGAATGAGTGCAACAGTCCCCCCACCCATCCACACATACATACATACACACACATACGCACACACACATCCATCCGTACGCACACTTCCATGCATGCACACACACAAACATGCACACATACATCCACGCATCCACACACACATCCGCACACACACACACATCCACATCCATCCGCACGCAGACATACATGCACACATCCATCCACACATATACATCCACACACACACACACACATCCACACATACATCCACACATACTTCCACACATTTACATCCACACATCTACAGATACACGTTTGACAGGTATACACAGACACACACACACAAACTACAGAACTACAGAAACTCAAACAATGCAACACTTTTAGGGTTCTTTTAGGTTAAAGCTAATAGCCCTCATTTGCAAAGGCACCATGGTGGGGAGGGGGTGGGGTTCTCTAACATAAATATAGGCTCATTGTAGCATAAAAATAATACTCATCGAGTAAACATCAGAGCATTCGATTCTTGGTCAGGATGTGACATTTACATCAGAAATAAGACAGGTCTCTTACAGGACTGTCCCCCAGCCTGGCACTGCCCCAGTCCCGCTATGGCTATGACCCCCACTCTCCCCACTATGGCAGTGGGGTTTAGTAAATGGGGGATCCCAGAGGATCTGTCCTGACCCATTAATTAGGCAGGTTCATGAGCCCTTAAAACCTGGGACCTCTGCGGCAGTCTCATTCATTTTCCTATTAAAGTGACTGGAAGATGCCTTGCAGGTCTGTCCCCCAGCCTAGCACTGCCCCAGACCCACTATGGCCATGACCCCACTCTGCACACTGGCAGTCAGTGGGGTTCAGTAAAGGGAGGAATCCACAAGAACTGCCCTCACCCATTAATTATGCTGGTTCAGGAGCCAGATCTCTGGAGCAGTCTCATTCAAAAAACACTCACAATTATATTCATTATATTATTTTTATATAATATAATTATACTTAATTATATATGATTACAGTCATATTTATGTCATATATATATGACGAGTTATGACTTCCTTCTGAATGTAGGCTGTGGGCCGAGCATCAAAAATGTGTCTAGAAATCAGTTTACGTGACCCAAGTCACCAAACTACATGACATTTTCCATAGATTTAGATGAAATATAATTGAGAAGAAAGTCATAACTCGTCAGTGCCAAAAGTTGCACATTAAATAATTAAACGAATTAGAAAATGAGATCGGGAAAGTAAGCGCCATCTAGTGGCCAATACCCATATTACACTATGGGCAGCCTATTTCCGTGTTGCAGTCCATTTAAACTATATTATTATTATACCAATATATATATATATATATATATATATATATATATATATATATATATATATATATATATATATATATATATATATAACTTGTAAATATGACTGTAATCATATATAATTAAATATAATTATATTATGTAAAAATAATATGATGACTATAATTGTGAGTGTGCTTTTAATGACACTGTCGCAGAGGTCCTGCTCCTGAACCTGCCTAATTAAATGGTCAGGACAGATCCTCTGGGTTCCCCCATTTACTGAACCCCATTGACTGCCATAGTGGGGAGAGTGGGGGTGACAGCCATAGTGGGTCTGGGGCAGTGCCAGGCTGGGGACAGTCCTGCAAGGCATCTTCCAGTCGCTTTAGTAGGAAATTTAATGAGACTGCAGCAGAGGTCCCAGGTGTTAAGGGCTCATGAACCTGCCTAATTAAAGGGTCAGGACAGATCCTCTAGGTTTCCCCATTTACTGAACCCCGCTGACTGCCATAGTGGGGAGAGTGGGGGTAACAGCCATAGTGGGACTGGGGCAGTGCCAGGTTGGGTGACAGTCCTGTAAGAGACCTGTCTTATTTCTGATGTAAATGTCACATCCTGGCCAAGAATCGAATGCTCTGATGTTTACTCAATGAGTATTAATTTAAAGCTACAATGAGCTTATATTTATGTTAGAGACCCACCCCCCCGATGGTGCCTTTACAAATGAGGGCTATTACCTTTAACCTAAAAGAACCCTAAACATGTTGCATTGTTTATCTCTGGTTTGTGTGTGTGTCTGTGTATACCTTTCAAACGTGTATCTGTGGATGTGTGTATGTACGTGTGGATGTATGTATGTGTGCATGTATGTGTGGACGTGTACATTTATGTCTGCGTGTGAATGGATGTGTGGATGTGTGTGTGTGCGGAATTATGTGTGCATGTATGTGTGTGTTTGCATGCATGGAAGTGTGCGTACGGATGGATGTGTGTGTGGATGTGTGTATGTATGTATGTCTGTGTGGATCGGTGGGTGGAATGTCACAGTCATTCACCAGCACGCCATTATCATAAGTAATTCACTCATTGTTTAAATAATTTGACCAAATAAACAGTGAAACGATCGACATTAAAATAATCATTTATTTCCCCAATTTATTTTGTTTACATTACATCTGATCTTCATCTGAATATTCTTCATCAGATTCAAAGTATTTTGCAATAGTTCAAGTTCAAGTGGAGGGTCACACAGAGGCTACAGAAAAAAATCTCATAGTCATTAAGTCTGCATGGACTTCAATTCATAAAATTTCAACCTCTTCTTAATGTTAATGAGAATAACAATAGGTTACTACCATAGATAAATTAGTTCAAGTTCACATACACCAATTCATTTCTACAGAAACATCAACCATTTCTGACCATTTCTCACTCCAATGGAAGCCTATAAAGTGCGATAAATATCCCTCCGTTTTTCTCCCGTGGTCGGGTCCTGGAAATTGGCTGCTGCGGACGGCACTATGTACAGCCTCCCCGCCGCGGAAATGATCCAAACACACCCCGCGGCTCCGTGTTCGCGAATCGGCCACTTCTTAATTGAGACTGCGGCTTCACTATATCAAGTACCTAGGCCCCGCGGTCAGAGCACTTTTTCCCGGTAAGTTATCGCAGGCAGCTCCGAGATTAGATGTTAAAGACTTATTAGACTACAACAAGCTGGCATTAGTGAAAATTTGTAATTTACTGTGTTATGGATACACATAGTTTAGGCCCTCAACTTCATGAAAGAGTGAGTGAGTGAATGAATGAGTGAATGAGTGAGTGAATGAATGAGTGAATGAGTGAATGAGTGAGTGAGTGAATGAGTGAGTGAGTGAGTGAGTGAGTGAATGAATGAATGAATGAATGAATGAATGAATGAGTGAGTGAATGAATGAGTGAATGAGTGAGTGAATGAATGAGTGAATGAGTGAATGAGTGAGTGAGTGAATGAGTGAGTGAGTGAGTGAGTGAATGAATGAAGGAATGAATGAGTGAATGAGTGAATGAATGAGTGAATGTACAGCCTCCAAATCTAATTTTTTCACATTATAAAAGGGTGCAATTAAATTAATTAAAGTCCATACATGTGAGGAAGGGGTTAATAGGTATAGTTGATTTAAACTAAGCAGCACGAACACCCGACAATACACAGATAGATAATAGCTGTGAGTACAAATGGTGACATTTCAAGGATGGGAAAAAGGAGATAGCGACAGCCCAGCAAAGAACTAGGGTAAGGGTCATGAGCAACTCTCTGTGCACATGGGCAATGAACTTACATGAATATGTACACACGCCCATCATGACAAGATGTCTCATTTAAATGCACATGCGATGTATGATCTGGGGGGTACCCTGGGCGTTATGGGGCATTACGGTTAGATTGTGCACCTCAGTGCTCTGATTGGAAGGAGCCCGAAGGGGAGGAATTAAAGGTGCAAACCATTGTAAAATGGTGTGAATTAAACAGAGTGACTTTCCTGGTCTCGGTGTGTCTTGATAGGGGAGACACCCGACTCTGCAGACTTGCTAATAAATAAACTTGTTTCTCTAAATTCTCTGGCATCGTGATTGTGAGCAATCAGTTTTTTGCACCTCACAGATGGGGGCTCTTCTCGGGATTGCCACTCCGGCCAGCTGGCGGCGGTATACAGGTGAAGGGACGGTGCACCCCGCTGATTCAGCGGCCCTAGACCCCTTGCTTGCCGTCAGCGGTTTGAGCGAGTGATATCCCAGACCAGAGATTAGAGAAAAAAGTGGGAGTAGTTGGAAATCGCGAGGAGACAAATCGAGTGATTCTTGTGCACAAGACCAGGGTAAGAAAACTGACTATTAAGTACTACTCGGGCGATTAAATAGATCGCGGGGAAATTCCGATCGGGAGGATGGGCAATGAAAACGGAAAGCCCAAAAGGGAGGGGAAGGGCGGTATGCCCGACCCCCGCATTCTGCCTAATAGTCCGTTGGGGCGAATGCTGAGCCTCTGGGGGCAGAGAAATACCCAGGGATTGGAGAAGACAAAAATGATTTGATTGTGTTATTTTGAGTTTTAATACATATAAAAGATGTTGCATTTATTTGAAGTAAGAATGGAACGAATGTGATTTGTGTGTAAAAACCGGTTTGGAATGAAAGAGGAAGTTTATATATGTGATAATTATTTTGTTTATTCTATTTGTAGACCACATTGTAAGAGTAAGTAAGTAAGTTTTATTAGAATCAAAAATGTCCACTGTAGGTAGGTGTATGTTCCTTTAAATAAATCAGGTCATGGTGAAAGGCGACGAACAGCTGTAAGATAATGATTAATTGTTTGTATCCTCGTAACCTAGAAGGGGAAATTGTAAAATCAGCTTTTGGTTTTTCTGATGTTCTTTTAGATTTCTAGTCAGTAAAGATAATTTGGAAAATTGTTACTAGTGCTAGGTATTGGACATTTAAAATAGTGGTGAATATGGATTGAAATAATTGGAAATAAGTTAATTGGTAAACATTCAAGTTTAGAAAGAAAGGAGAGAGAGGCAGTTAGAAGATAACAGAAGTAGAAAAACGACAGGCGTGAAAGTAATAAAGCAGGAGGAGTCAGTGGAAGATTTAAAAAAGAAAGGTGAATGAATTTGCAAGGAGGCTAGAATATTTGAGAAACAAGAAATTGAGTTTAGAATAAGAAAGAAGGCATACCAGAAAGGATTAAAGTTGGAAGCATTGGGATAAAGTGATGAGACTGCTTTAAAGAGAAAAGAGAAGGACAGACACAGATTATCCCTTGGGGCACCCATAAACTGAGAGGGCTAAAAAAAGGATTAGGGCTTTGGAGGAGGAGAACGTGGGACGATTATTGATCATGGAAGATTTGAAGGCACTGTTGGTAAAAGTGATGGGAACCACTAAAGTGACAGAACTACTGAAGATGGATGGTATAAACTGATGCGAACAATGTAACAAGCAATGGCATACTGTTTGACACAGTCAGGCAGAGGGTATGGCAGGCCCTCAGACAATGTTACTCACTTAAGAGGAACCCTAAGGAACAAAGGGGAGATACACAAGGAAAGGCAAATAGCCTATCTGGAAAACCAGCTGAAAAGGTGGAGAGTTTATTGATGAACATTATATTATGAACTACTGTGGTGGATGTCATTCTTCTTAAAGTCAAGCAGATTCAGCGAACAGTTGGTCTCTGCGGTCGAGAAATATCGCAAAGATAGGAAAAAGACTTGCAAACCAGCAGGAGGAGCTGTTGTCAATAAACAATGGATCTAAGTGAACCCTATGACAGAACCAAGCAGGGCCAGAGAATTACATGCCAATAATGAATGTCTTTGGGGAACGTTTCCTCAAAAAGTCCTATCAGGAATGAAATTAATCTGGATATAAGCCCTAACAGGACTGGGGTCCCCAAGAGAGAAAGGGATTTAAAGGAGGATTTGTTGGTATTGTTCCATAAGTGAAAAGCGATGTAAGAGAGAGAGAGAGATTTAAAAAATATATATATATACTTCAGAATGTAGGACAGAGGATGATAACCTTGGGAAAAGGCAGGATATAGTTCAGACTAGATTAGGTATAAGCCCTGTAGTGTCGTCTTTGATGAATAAGGTAATTAAGGTTTGGTAGACCTACAGAAATCAGCTTTGACAACGGATTGTTTTCATTTAGGGAGTAGCTAAATTAGCGATAGAGACCCTTAGAGTAAAATACACATTTGGGTATGTAACACCTGCAGTCACAGGCATGGTGGAAATAATAAATGGAACATTGAAGGTTAATATAAATAGACTTGAAGAGATGTTGCATGCAAACTAACCGAGCAGGTGGCACAATGGAGAGGTCCCTACAAGAGACAGAGTTTGGAACAGTTAAAGATAGAATGTAAAAAGTATATGAAACAGTTAATTATGATATACAAGTCTATTTATGAACAGGAAAAGTAAAAGCTGTTGGAGGTGGACCAGGGGGAAGGACCCTTTAAACCTGAAGACAAGGTATATGTATGAGTTTTCTAAACTACCGACCGATGTTCAGGTAGAAGGTTGATATACCTAGTACCATTTCAATAATTACATGAGGGCTGTCCCGCAGGTATGAATAGATAATAGCCCTGAGGTAAGTGAAGAGGAGGACAAAGATGTGAGAAAAGAGTAGAGTTTTAACAAGAACGTTGTTTGACATCAGTGGTGGGCAAAATAATGGAAAGGATACTTAAGACAATATATAAGAATTTGGATCAATAGGGTAAGATTAGGAAGAATTAGCATGGATTTGTGATTGTGATGTTTGACTAATCTTGAATTTTTTGAAAAGGTTATTAGGGAAATTGATGAGGGTAAAGTGGAGGAGGATGTTGTCTAGATGAACTTCAGTAAGGCCTTTGACAAGGTTCAATAAGGAAATAAGGTTGGTTAAGAAGGGTTAGTAAGGAATAGCAAGATGGATTAAAAAGTGGCTGTATGGGAGATGTCAGAGAGCAATGGTGGATGGATGTTTGTCAGGTTGGAGGTCAGTGACTAGAGGGGTACCTCAGGTATGTGTGTTGGGTCCACTGTTGTTTGTCATGTGAATCAATAATCTGGATGTTGGTGTGGTAAAATAGATTAATAAGTATGTAGATGACACTAAGATAGGTGGTGTTGTGAATAATGAAGTAGATTTTAAAAGTGTACAGAGAGATTGAGATCATTTGGAAGAGTGGGTTGAAACATGACAGATAGGTTTAATGTTGATAAGTGTGAGATGATACATCTTGGTAGGACAAATCAAAATTGAACGTACATGGTAAATGATTGTGAATTGAGGAATGAAGTTGAACAGAGGGATCTAGGAATAACTGTGCATAGTTCCCTGAAGCTGGAATCTCATGAAGATAGGATGGTAAATAAAGATTTTGGTGTGTTGGCCTTTATAAATCAGAGCATTGTGTAGAGAAGTCGGGTTGTAATGTTAAATTGTACAAGGTATTAGTGAGGTCAATTGTGGAGTATGGTGTATAATTTTGGTAGGCATAATTATAGGAAAAAGGTCAACAAAATAGAGAGGATACAGAGGAGATCAATTAGAATGTTGACTGGGTTTCAGCAACTAAGACACAGAGAAAGGTTGAACAAGTTAGGTCTTTATTATTTAGGAAAGATAGAAGGAGTCCCAACAATGCAAGGGAACGATGTGTTCCTGAGGAACTATTTACTGTCAGTGTCCCAATCTCTTGCAGAACTAAAAATTAAAGTATTGCTGGCCCAGAGCCCACCACTGGACTTCCCGATTCACTCAGTCAAGGCTGGAGACTGGGTATTAATAAAAACGTGGAAAGATGAAAAGCTGCAACCTAAGTGGACTGGACCCTACCTGGTGTTACTAATCACCGAGACGGCAGTACGAACAAAAAAGAAAGGGTGGACATATGCAAGTCGAGTTAAGGGTCCTGTGGATGCCCCACCAGACAATAGCAGCCCGTGGACTGTGCGCAAAGGAGAGGAACCATTGACTTTAATATTTACCAAGAACCCGCGGGAAAAATGAAGATTTCGTGTTGGTGGGTCGTGTGTTGGGTGGTTACCCAACTCGTGAGTAATATAACATGCATAAAAATCACAATACCACATAATACAAGGTCCACCACCATCCCATTTGATGTATGTAAAGGAAAATGGTGGTGTGGCTATAGAATGTATGTATGCACCCATCCCTGTAAAGATTGGCACGCGGTGTTTACTTCATCAAAATATGGGTGGCATCGAACCACCTATCAAACTGATAGGTGGAAAGTATATAAAAACCCAAATGAGGGATTGCCAGGACGCGTATATGTAAGCATACAGAGTGTTCAAATGCAGGAAAGTGGTAGGTATTGGATATGTGCAGATAGAACAGGGAAGGACGCATGCCTGAGGTTTGAGATAAAAGTGAAGCGGGACGGGAATATGGTGAAATATGAGGATGGGAGGGAAAGGTTCCAGATAGATGACAGTCAGAGTAGGGATCCCTGGGCAACACCAGCATCACCGGTAGTCAGAAATGTCACCACGGAATATGAGCCTAAGGATTTGAAGATAATGATAGTAGCAGGAGAAACAGAATTAAGGCAGTTATATGAGGAGGGAATACCTACAGGAGGAAAGGGAGCCAACACCTGGCTTGCCTGGATGATGTACATGGCCAGGAGTATGCAACACACCAATTGCTACGCCTGCGCCGGAGCTAAGCCTCAGCTGGTTCCAGTACCATTTCCCTTGAATTGGGATAGGACACCTGGGGCTATGTCATGTATACTACAGCTTTTCACGAATCCCATCCTACCAAAGGTAGAGCTGATGTCTGGTGGTGGTGCGGGGAGAATACCCTGTGGCCCCGGTTACCGGGGTCATGGACGGGAACCTGTACCCTCACACAATTGATGATGCCCTTCACCATAGCAGTAGAACATGCTGTAGAACTCAATAAAGGAAGCCGACGACAAAAGAGAGGGGTGAAAGGATCATTCGACACACACATATATATAGATGCGATAGGGGTGCCAAGAGGGGTACCCGATGAATTCAAAGCCAGAAACCAGATAGCTGCGGGCTTTGAGTCCATACTCTTCTGGTGGTCCACAATTAATAAAAATATGGACTGGATCAACTACCTATACTACAATCAACAACGCTTTATAAATTACACTCGAGATGCGGTTGAAGGATTAGCGGAACAACTGACAGATACCAGCCTAATGGCCTGGCAAAATCGCATGGCTTTAGACATGCTACTGGCTGAGAAAGAAGGGGTGTGTGTAATGTTTGGGGAACAATGTTGCACCTTCATCCCCAACAACACTGCTCCTGATGGGTCAGTATCGAGAGCCCTAGCAGGTCTCACCTCCCTGTCTATCGAATTGGCCGAGAACTCCGGAGTAGACACCTCCTGGACCGGGTTTCTAGACTCCTGGTTTGGGAAATGGAAGCACATCTTTACATCAGCCCTAACATCAGTGGTAGTTATGATGGGGTTGCTGTGTCTATTTGGATGTTGTATCATTCCCTGTGTACGGGGGTTGTCTCAGCGATTGATAGAGACAGCCCTGACCAAGAATGACGCTGCCATGATGGCCTTTAGAACACAGTATGACCAGCGAGAGGAAGATAGGGAAGCGAGGATTCTGCTGTTAGCATTAGAAAAGGAGGAGATAGTATAAATCAAAGGTTGCGTAGCAAAATTAAAAGTGTGGATTCTGAGGAAGGGGTTAATAGATATAGTTGATTTAAACTAAGCAGCACGAACACCCGACAATACACAGATAGATAATAGCTGTGAGTACAAATGGTGACATTTCAAGGATGGGCAAAAAGGAGATAACGACAACCCAGCAAAGAACTAGGGTAAGGGTCATGAGCAACTCTCTGTGCGCATGGGCAATGAACTTACATGAATATATACACACGCCCATCATGACAAGATGTCTCATTTAAATGCACATGTGATGTATGATCTGGGAGGTACCCTGGGCGTTGCGGGGCGTTACGGGGCGTTACGGTTAGATTGTGCACCTCAGTGTTCTGATTGGAAGGAGCCCGAAGGGGAGGAATTAAAGGTGTAAACCATTGTAAAATGGTGTGAATAAAAGAGAGTGACTTTCCTGATCTCGGTGTGTCTTGATAGGGGAGACACCCGACTCTGCAGACTTGCTAATAAATAAAATTGTTTCTCTAAAATCTCTAGCATCGTGATTGTGAGCAATCAGATTTTTGCACCTCACAATACAGATAGATTTTCATAAATTCAGTCTTTAGATCTTACCTTTCAGTTCCAGTTGATTCACAAAGTTTCACTGGTTTCACAACTTTGTGTTACAGCACCTCAGCAGCGACTTTGCTTTCAAGGCTTTGTTCCTCTTCTATCCACTTAGCAGCACATTCTTCAGACTTCTTAATGCTTTTCTCACTAAATTCAATTACCCTGCTGCAAGTTTCCTTGACATGTATTCCACAGCACGATGCTAGAGAATTTAGAGAAACAAGTTTATTTATTAGCAAGTCTGCAGAGTCGGGTGTCTCCCCTATCAAGACACACCGAGACCAGGAAAGTCACTCTCTTTTATTCACACCATTTTACAATGGTTTACACCTTTAATTCCTCCCCTTCGGGCTTCTTCCAATCAGAACACTGAGGTGCACAATCTAACCGTAACGCCCCGTAACGCCCCGCAATGCCCAGGGTACCTCCCAGATCATACATCACATGTGCATTTAAATGAGACATCTTGTCATGATGGGCGTGTGTACATATTCATGTAAGTTCATTGCCCATGCGCACAGAGAGTTGCTCATGACCCTTACCCTAGTTCTTTGCTGGGTTGTCGCTATCTCCTTTTTGCCCATCCTTGAAATGTCACCATTTGTACTCACAGCTATTATCTAACTGTGTATTGTCGGGTGTTCGTGCTGCTTAGTTTAAATCAACTATATCTATTAACCCCTTCCTCAGAATCCACACTTTTAATTTTGCTACGCAACCTTTGATTTATACTATCTCCTCCTTTTCTAATGCTAACAGCAGAATCCTCGCTTCCCTATCTTCCTCTCGCTGGTCATACTGTGTTCTAAAGGCCATCATGGCAGCGTCATTCTTGGTCAGGGCTGTCTCTATCAATCGCTGAGACAACCCCCGTACACAGGGAATGATACAACATCCAAATAGACACAGCAACCCCATCATAACTACCACTGATGTTAGGGCTGATGTAAAGATGTGCTTCCATTTCCCAAACCAGGAGTCTAGAAACCCGGTCCAGGAGGTGTCTACTCCGGAATTCTCGGCCAATTCGATAGACAGGGAGGTGAGACCTGCTAGGGCTCTCGATACTGACCCATCAGGAGCAGTGTTGTTGGGGATGAAGGTGCAACATTGTTCCCCAAACATTACACACACCCCTCGTTTCTCAGCCAGTAGCATGTCTAAGGCCATGCGATTTTGCCAGGCCATTAGGCTGGTATCTGTCAGTTGTTCCGCTAATCCTTCAACTGCATCTCGAGTGTAATTTATAAAGCGTTGTTGATTGTAGTATAGGTAGTTGATCCAGTCCATATTTTTATTAATTGTGGACCACCAGAAGAGTATGGACTCAAAGCCCGCAGCTATCTGGTTTCTGGCTTTGAATTCATCGGGTACCCCTCTTGGCACCCCTATCGCATCTATATATATGTGTGTGTCGAATGATCCTTTCACCCCTCTCTTTTGTCGTCGGCTTCCTTTATTGAGTTCTACAGCATGTTCTACTGCTATGGTGAAGGGCATCATCAATTGTGTGAGGGTACAGGTTCCCGTCCATGACCCCGGTAACCGGGGCCACAGGGTATTCTCCCCGCACCACCACCAGACATCAGCTCTACTGACTATCTGCTTTCTCAGCCAGGAGCTTTTGAACAGAGGCCCCTGTTCCTCAGCCGTTATGTTATACATCTGATTGCAGTTGACCACCTCCCCCATTTCCTGTCCATCTGGGTTATATCTGGTATAGCACTCAAATCCCTCCTCCCCAAGGGGAGTGGTAAATGGAGGAGGTCGAGGGTCTGTCCTTCGGCCCTTTGTATTGTTGTTGCTAGCCGGGAATAGGTAATGATAACTCTGGCAGGTCGCATCCTTTGGTAGGATGGGATTCGTGAAAAGCTGTAGTATACATGACATAGCCCCAGGTGTCCTATCCCAATTCAAGGGAAATGGTACTGGAACCAGCTGAGGCTTAGCTCCGGCGCAGGCGTAGCAATTGGTGTGTTGCATACTCCTGGCCATGTACATCATCCAGGCAAGCCAGGTGTTGGCTCCCTTTCCTCCTGTAGGTATTCCCTCCTCATATAACTGCCTTAATTCTGTTTCTCCTGCTACTATCATTATCTTCAAATCCTTAGGCTCATATTCCATGGTGACATTTCTGACTACCGGTGATGCTGGTGTTGCCCAGGGATCCCTACTCTGACTGTCATCTATCTGGAACCTTTCCCTCCCATCCTCATATTTTACCATATTCCCGTCCCGCTTCACTTTTATCTCAAACCTCAGGCATGCGTCCTTCCCTGTTCTATCTGCACATATCCAATACCTACCACTTTCCTGCATTTGAACACTCTGTATGCTTACATATACGCATCCTGGCAATCCCTCATTTGGGTTTTTATATACTTTCCACCTATCAGTTTGATAGGTGGTTCGATGCCACCCATATTTTGATGAAGTAAACACCGCGTGCCAATCTTTACAGGGATGGGTGCATACATACATTCTATAGCCACACCACCATTTTCCTTTACATACATCAAATGGGATGGTGGTGGACCTTGTATTCTGTGGTATTGTGATTTTTATGCATGTTATATTACTCACGAGTTGGGTAACCACCCAACACACGACCCACCAACACGAAATCTTCATTTTTCCCGCGGGTTCTTGGTAAATATTAAAGTCAATGGTTCCTCTCCTTGGCGCACAGTCCACGGGCTGCTATTGTCTGGTGGGGCATCCACAGGACCCTTAACTCGACTTGCATATGTCCACCCTTTCTTTTTTGTTCCTACTGCCGTCTCGGTGATTAGTAACACGAGGTAGGGTCCAGTCCACTTAGGTCGCAGCTTTTCATCTTTCCACGTTTTTATTAATACCCAGTCTCCAGCCTTGACTGAGTGAATCGGGAAGTCCAGTGGTGGGCTCTGGGCCAGCAATACTTTAATTTTTAGTTCTGCAAGAGATTGGGACACTGACAGTAAATAGTTCCTCAGGAACACATCGTTCCCTTGCATTGTTGGGACTTCTTCTATCTTTCCTAAATAATAAAGACCTAACTTGTTCAACCTTTCGCTGTGTCTTAGTTGCTGAAACCCAGTCAACATTCTAATTGATCTCCTCTGTATCCTCTCTATTTTGTTGACCTTTTTCCTATAATTATGCCTACCAAAATTATACACCATACTCCACAATTGACCTCACTAATACCTTGTACAATTTAACATTACAACCCGACTTCTCTACACAATGCTCTGATTTATAAAGGCCAACACACCAAAATCTTTATTTACCATCCTATCTTCATGAGATTCCAGCTTCAGGGAACTATGCACAGTTATTCCTAGATCCCTCTGTTCAACTTCATTCCTCAATTTACAATCATTTACCATGTACGTTCAACTTTGATTTGTCCTACCAAGATGTATCATCTCACACTTATCAACATTAAACCTATCTGTCATGTTTCAACCCACTCTTCCAAATGATCTCAATCTCTCTGTACACTTTTAAAATCTACTTCATTATTCACAACAACACCTATCTTAGTGTCATCTACATACTTATTAATCTATTTTACCACACCAACATCCAGATTATTGATTCACATGACAAACAACAGTGGACCCAACACACATACCTGAGGTACCCCTCTAGTCACTGACCTCCAACCTGACAAACATCCATCCACCATTGCTCTCTGACATCTCCCATACAGCCACTTTTTAATCCATCTTGCTATTCCTTACTAACCCTTCTTAACCAACCTTATTTCCTTATTGAACCTTGTCAAAGGCCTTACTGAAGTTCATCTAGACAACATCCTCCACCACTTTACCCTCATCAATTTCCCTAATAACCTTTTCAAAAAATTCAAGATTAGTCAAACATCACAATCACAAATCCATGCTAATTCTTCCTAATCTTACCCTATTGATCCAAATTCTTATATATTGTCTTAAGTATCCTTTCCATTATTTTGCCCACCACTGATGTCAAACAACGTTCTTGTTAAAACTCTACTCTTTTCTCACATCTTTGTCCTCCTCTTCACTTACCTCAGGGCTATTATCTATTCATACCTGCGGGACAGCCCTCATGTAATTATTGAAATGGTACTAGGTATATCAACCTTCTACCTGAACATCGGTCGGTAGTTTAGAAAACTCATACATATACCTTGTCTTCAGGTTTAAAGGGTCCTTCCCCCTGGTCCACCTCCAACAGCTTTTACTTTTCCTGTTCATAAATAGACTTGTATATCATAATTAACTGTTTCATATACTTTTAAAATTCTATCTTTAACTGTTCCAAACTCTGTCTCTTGTAGGGACCTCTCCATTGTGCCACCTGCTTGGTTAGTTTGCATGCAACATCTCTTCAAGTCTATTTATATTAACCTTCAATGTTCCATTTATTATTTCCACCATGCCTGTGACTGCAGGTGTTACATACCTGTAGATGAGATATGCATGTGCCTTTAACATAGTGACCTCACACCCACTAACCACTCCCCATATCACAAGTATAACTACAACCTCCACACCCACAGATCGCTCTCTAGTTCCTGCGACAGACCACGTACAGCTAGTGCAATGTATAATGTCCAGTATGAATAAAGATAGTAAAGTAACGATGTCTCGATATCAATCCTTTACATGGTGTCAAATAACGTACCTTGCGCCTCCCGTTTATTGGTTTATCATTTAATTTTGACCCAGTTTTTTGTTTCCCCCCCTAACTGTTTTGTTATGGCCTCTTCTGCCCGTAAGCCCGATGCGCTCGTTTTCGATTTCGACATCGCCCTTCGATGGGACATATTCAAACGCGACTTTGAACACTATTTCACGATTGCCCATCCTGGCGCCACCGACGCTCTCAAAGCCTCGCTGCTTCTCAACTTGGCTGGTCCCAACGCCTTGACTCGCTCGGACTTCTTCGTCTACGCTCCTGGAGAATCAGCTCGGGACCCGGCATGTCTGTTGGCTAAGTTTGACGCTATTTGTGACATTCCTACTAATTGTATTTTAGAACGTTTTAAACTGTTCGCGCGGCGTCAGCTCCCTGGGGAATCGGCTGAGAACTATGTCATTGCGCTGCGGGACCTGGGCAGGCGCTGCCGCCTCGAGACGTGGACCCCCGATAATGTCATCAGGGACCTACTTGTTTACGGTCTCCGTGATGAGAAGCTCAGGTCCGAACTACTTCGCAAGCCGGATCTGACCTTGGCCGATGCAATGCACGCTACTCGCTTAGCCGACGCTGTTTCCGCGGCGGCGCCGCCGGCTGAACAGGCGATCAACTTTGCCAGCACTCCTAGCTATCTCATGAACGCACCCCAGTCGCGACCCCCGGTGTCGCTCGCTGCTCGAGGGGGACGCGCCCCGGGGTTCGGTGGTGCCACAAGGGGAGACACCCAGCAAAGGTGCCCTAATTGCAACTTCACATCTCATCAGTTCAATGTGTGCCCTGCGCTGGGAAAGTACTGCAAATCCTGTAATAAGTTGAACCATTTTGCTGCAGCCTGTCGTTCCCGTGGGAAGCCTGTCGCTGCTCGAAGGCAAAATTTAAACAACCTTCTACAGTCGGATAATGATCTCAGCTCCCAGCACTATTCCGATGAACATTCTGTTCCTACATCCAACTCCTCTCAGGCAGAAACCAGCTTGTTTACCGTGGTGAACGCACCTGCTATGATAACGGATCCTTCTGTGCAAGTCACTGTGAACAACTCGACCTTCACGGCCAAAATCGACACTGGGGCGGTTACCAATGTTATGTCAACATCTCTTTTCAACCAGATAAGGACTAATGAGAAGATATTTTCTCAGAGCTCAAATCTGCATGCCTACGGTGGGGAGATCCTTACTCCTGTGGGCAAGGCCACACTACACTGTAAGATACTGAAGGCCACTCGGCCCCTCACCTTCTTTCTCCTCAATCGAAGTTGCGTTCCCCTGCTGGGGATCCAGGCATGCCAGGAAATGGGACTGGTGTCCTTCCACCGGGACATCCACCACGTGCGGGCTCTTATGGACCCGCTGGCCGAGTATCCTGACCGCTTCGATGATAAGCTAGGCAAACTACCCTGCAGCTACAAGATTGAAGTGGACCATAAGATCGTTCCTGTGGTCCATGCTCCTCACCGTATTTCCTTCGCCATGAGGGACAAAGTGGAGGCGACCCTACACAGTATGGTACAAATGGGCGTCCTAAAGGCGGTCGTCGAGCCCACCAGCTGGGTCTCTTCCATGGTTGTTGCTGCTAAAAAGGACATGAGTGAGATACGCATCTGCATCAACCCCAGAGACCTCAACCTGGCCATTCGGCGCCCTCACTACCCTATGCGAACGGTGGAAGACGTCGCTGCACGGGTTGGTCCAGCAACGGTCTTTTCGGTCCTCGATGCCAAGAGTGCATTCTGGCAGATACCACTGGACGAGCGGTCGTCCATTTTGACAACCTTCGCCACCCCCTACGGAAGGTTTCGGTTCCTCCGAATGCCCTTCGGAATCAACTCTGCCAGCGAGGTATTCCAGCGAACCATGGAACAGTTGTTTTCAGATCTGCCTTGCGCCATAATTGTTGACGACATCCTCGTTTACGGTAAGGATGTTGCCGAACACGATGTCAACCTCCGCCTGATCCTGGACCGGGCCAGGCAAATCAACTTGAAACTGAACCCCAAGAAGTGCCGATTCCGCGTCTCGGAGGTCACCTATGTTGGACACGTATTCACCGCTGAGGGGCTGAAGCCTGACCCGCAGAAAACGACTGCCATCTCAGGTATGCCTCTTCCTATTAACGTGGCAGGCCTGCAACGCTTTCTCGGCTTGGTAAACTACCTGGGGAAGTTCATCCCCGACCTAAGCGAGCTCAGCGCTCCCCTGAGGGATCTGATCAAAAAGGACACTTCCTGGCTTTGGTTACCCAATCATCAGAAGGCATTTGACATTCTTAAGTCTAAACTGATCAGCACACCCACGCTCAAGTTCTTTGACCTGCGGCATCCCATTGTCCTCACCTGCGACGCCTCTCAATTCGGACTCGGTGCCGCCTGCCTCCAGGTCCATGACGGCCTGCAGATGCCTGTCTCATTCGCGTCCCGCACCATGACCGCCACCGAACAGCACTACGCGCAGATTGAGAAGGAGCTACTGGCCGTGCTGTTTGCCTGCTCCAAATTCCGGGACTACATCGTGGGCAACACTTTCACCGTTGAAACTGACCATCAACCACTTGTTACCATCCTCAACAAACCGATCCATGTGGCCTCATCACGTCTGCAGCGCATGCTGCTGCAGCTCCAGCGTTTCACGTTCACGGTGGTTTATCGTAAGGGGAAGGACATGTTCGTAGCCGACACGTTGTCTCGCGCCCCGCTGACGTCCACTGCTCGCCACCAATACGAAACGTCCGAGTTACTAGTACTACGATTGAACTTCGTCCCCTCGCCACAGATGAAATCCCTGGTTGAACACACTACCAACGACCCTGCCCTGCAACAGCTGTCTGCCGTCATCCGGCAGGGCTGGCCTGACCGTCGCTCGGCACTGCCGGCTGGAGCCGTGCCCTACTTCCTGATTCGGGACGAGCTCGTATGGCACGACGGCGTGGTGGTGAAGGGTCACAAAGTGGTCGTGCCCGCGGCGCTGCACGACCACTATTTTCAGGTCGCACACCGCGGTCACACTGGGGCCGAAGCCACTTTGTCTCTCGCCAAGGCACAGTTCTATTGGCCGGATATGGCAAAGTACATCCGGGAGAGGGTCTCATCGTGTTCCACCTGCAACAGCCGCGCCCCCCATCAGCAGCGTCAGCCGCTTCTACAGCAGCCCGCGCCCGGACTGCCCTGGATGGCGCTCGCCACAGACATTTTCGAGTGGCGGGGCAAACATTTCCTGGTACTCGTTGACTTCTACTCCAGCTGGTTTGCGGTTGACCGGCTGCCTTCCGTGACCTCTTCGGCCGTCATCGACAGGTTGGACCCTCACTTTAGCACTTTTGGCCCCCCGGCAAGCCTGCAGTCGGACAATGGCAGCCAGTTCACGAGCTCCGAGTTTAAAGCGTTCGCTTCCAGATGGAACTTTCGCCATTTCACAAGCAGCCCGGAGTACCCGCAAAGCAACGGTTTGGCCGAGCGCGCGGTCCGCAGTGCTAAGCACTTGTTGGAACAGTGTGGTGGCATTAACTCCGACTTCCACCTGGCCCTCCTCAGCCTTCGGAACATCTCTCGCGACCCTGCCATGGGTTCACCTGCTCAGCGGCTCCTGTCTCGCGCTACCAGGCTCCCACTCCCGGTGGCCCAGCGATCCCTCATACCCTCGGTCCTTCCACCTGCGGCGGTTCAGAAACGGATTGCCTTCAGGCAAGACGTCCAAAAGCGGTCCCATGACAGGTCCTGCCACCCGCTGCCGCCCCTCTTCCCCGGTCAAGTAGTCCGTATGCAGACCACTCCCGGTCACTCCAAGCTCGCTACTGTCGTCGGCTCTGCGGGGTCGCCCAGGTCCTATTTCGTCGACTACGCCGGGACCATTTACCGACGGTCTCGCCAGCACCTTCGGCTCGTCCACGAGCCGCGTCCTCCTCCCGCCGATCCCTTTGCTCCCCCGCTGCCTGTTTCCCGTCCGGCCGTTGCCCTGCCCGTGATTCCCTGCATGCCTCGCTCTGCTCCTCCTTCGCCCCCTCCGCTCCAACACACTCCGACTAGTCCTCGCACGCCTCCCCGCGCTCTCCCCGGTCCCGGCCCCGCATCCCCTCCGGTTTCGGTGCCGCGATCTCTTCCGTTTCCTCCCGTTTCTCCCTTTCAGGTTCGTCTGTCCCCGCTGGTGCCTCTTCCTCCTCCAGGAAGGGTGGATGGCGAGACGCGAACCCGGGCGGGACGTCTGGTCAAACCGCCTGACCGCTATGGCGATGTTGCCTAGCTATCCTAGCGCATGAGCCGTGGTCGCCATGTCACCTTTGTATTTGCCTGTCGTTTCGGGGAGGAAGGATGTAGATGAGATATGCATGTGCCTTTAACATAGTGACCTCACACCCACTAACCACTCCCCATATCACAAGTATAACTACAACCTCCACACCCACAGATCGCTCTCTAGTTCCTGTGACAGACCACGTACAGCTAGTGCAATGTATAATGTCCAGTATGAATAAAGATAGTAAAGTAACGATGTCTCGATATCAATCCTTTACAATACCCAAATGTGTATTTTACTCTAAGGGTCTCTGTCGCTAATTTAGCTACTCCCTAAATGAAAACAATCCGTTGTCAAAGCTGATTTCTGTAGGTCTACCAAACCTCTTAATTACCTTATTCATCATAGACGACACTACAGGGCTTATACCTAATCTAGTCTGAACTATATCCTGCCTTTTCCCAAGGTTATCATCCTCTGTCCTACATTCTGAAGTATATATATTTATTTTTTAAATTTCTCTCTCTCTCTTACATCGCTTTTCACTTATGGAACAATACCAACAAATCCTCCTTTAAATCCCTTTCTCTCTTGGGGACCCCAGTCCTGTTAGGGCTTATATCCAGATTAATTTCATTCCTGATAGGACTTTTTGAGGAAACATTCCCCAAAGACATTCATTATTGGCATGTAATTCTCTGGCCCTGCTTGGTTCTGTCATAGGATTCACTTAGATCCATTGTTTATTGACAACAGCTCCTCCTGCTGGTTTGCAAGTCTTTTTCCTATCTTTGCGATATTTCTCGACCGCAGAGACCAACTGTTCGCTGAATCTGCTTGACTTTAAGAAGAATGACATCCACCACAGTCGTTCATAATATAATGTTCATCAATAAACTCTCCACCTTTTCAGCTGGTTTTCCAGATAGGCTATTTGCCTTTCCTTGTGTATCTCCCCTTTGTTCCTTGGGGTTCCTCTTAAGTGAGTAACATTGTCTGAGGGCCTGCCATACCCTCTGCCCGACTGTGTCAAACAGTATGCCATTGCTTGTTACATTGTTCGCATCAGTTTATACCATCCATCTTCAGTAGTTCTGTCACTTTAGTGGTTCCCATCACTTTTACCAACAGTGTCTTCAAATCTTCCATGATCAATAATCGTCCCACGTTCTCCTCCTCCAAAGCCCTAATCCTTTTTTTAGCCCTCTCAGTTTATGGGTGCCCCAAGGGATAATCTGTGTCTGTCCTTCTCTTTTCTCTTTAAAGCAGTCTCATCACTTTATCCCAATGCTTCCAACTTTAATCCTTTCTGGTATGCCTTCTTTCTTATTCTAAACTCAATTTCTTGTTTCTCAAATATTCTAGCCTCCTTGCAAATTCATTCACCTTTCTTTTTTAAATCTTCCACTGACTCCTCCTGCTTTATTACTTTCACGCCTGTCGTTTTTCTACTTCTGTTATCTTCTAACTGCCTCTCTCTCCTTTCTTTCTAAACTTGAATGTTTACCAATTAACTTATTTCCAATTATTTCAATCCATATTCACCACTATTTTAAATGTCCAATTCCTAGCACTAGTAACAATTTTCCAAATTATCTTTACTGACAAGCATTGTACATGCAGGAAGAACGAATCTAATTGTGGCGATCAATGTAAATGTGATGCCAGCCATTGCCACAATCGTCCAAACACAGTAAGAATCTTCTTTTTGTCATAAGTGATAGGAGCAGAATTAGGCCATTTGGCCCATCAAGTCTATTCAATCGCGGATAATCTATCTCTCCCTCCTAACCCAATTCTGCTGCCATCTTCTCATAACCCTTGACACCCATACTAATCACCTAACTTTGATTCTATATTGTCCCCTAATTTACATTTGATACTTAAATGAATTTTCCACATCTCTTTGCAGGAACTGGACCATCTTCCATGTACAACTGGAAGCATCGTAGGTAACAGCAAAAAGGAAGTAGCTTCCAGTTCAACATTTCAATATGTTCCTCCCAAGGTGAGAATAGAAAACCGTGTTCCACGTCTACATGGAGTGTTCGAGGTTGCAGCCCCTGTTCGAGTATCTGAAGGGGCTGCTCCTCAAGTTTTGGCTCCACTTTAGTCCGACTTTATTGATTTTTGGGCACCCGGTACAGAGGGGGGAGGGTCGGGAGGGAGTAGGGGGTCTCCCTGTCGGTCTGCTCCTGGGCCTGGCCAAGATGGCCATTCGCGGGTCCAGGCAGCAGGCAGTCGACGGCCGCACAGTCGTCGGCTGCCTGCCCCTTTTCCGGGGTTACATCCATGCCCGCGTGTCCCTGGAGAGGGATCACGCGATGTCCACGGGGACTCTGGAAGCCTTCCGTGAACGCTGGTCACCGCGGGAGGTCGAATGTATTGTTGATAAAAATGTTAATATTTTAATATGATAACTTTGTAAAATGCCAATATAGGCATTCTTTGATCGTGTTACTACTTTGTATTTTTGTTTGTTCTGAATAAAAGCATTTTGTATGGGGGAAAAAAAGGTGAGAATAGTGTTGTTCTCATTTCTCCCTTATGTAATAAGCTGTGGGTGTAATAAGAAAAATGATTGCATTTAAGTAATGTGCTGAGCTGAAATAACAGGATGTCAAATTGAATTAGAGATTGTAATTCATTAAGAATCTAATTTTTGACGATAAAGTGACTCGTACAGGAATCAAATTACCTACCCAACACAAATCCAAAAGATCTCCCAAGTGGAAATAAAAGTACCGAGAAGAATTCTTGCAAATGTTATGGTAATGGACTCATTGTTAAAATACTAGATTAAAAATCGAGGGCACTGAACTAACAAGGGGACTTGTTCAAATCCCCCTATGCCACGTGTAGATTTCAAATACAATTAAATCTGGAAGTTTTGATCAACTTTCATTGCTGTTGCTCGATTGAGGATATTTGGCAACCACTTCACTGATGGTAAACTGAGAGTTTGTTCTGATATTATGTGCTTCATTTTACAGCCAAAAACCAGATGCGCACCAAACACGCCGTCGCTACAATTACAACAAGAACAAATCTTTGACTGTGTCATCGGCATTGACCGGATTCTGTAAAAAGTCAAATAGGCTGTGGGCCGAGCATCAAAAATGTGTCTAGAAATCAATTTTCGTGACCCACATCTCGGAACTACATGAAATTTTCCACAGATTTAGATGAAGTATAATTAGGCTGTGGGCCGAGGAGCTTTATTCCAGTGTTTCATGATCCAAGTCACCAAACTACATGAAATTTTCACATGTTGTGTAAAAAAATTATATAAATCACCCCTGAAACTCGTCATGAACAAGACTTGCACATTTTTTATTAAATTAGAGAAAAAACAGAAAATTTTCAGTGTCTTTTTAGTCCAATCAAAGCACGTTTAACATTGAGGTGCTAATTTAATAAAAAATGTGCACATTACTTAAATGCAATCATTTTTCTTATTACACCCACAGCTTATTACATAAGGGAGAAATGAGAACAACACTATTCTCACCTTTTTTTCCCCCATACAAAATGCTTTTATTCAGAACAAACAAAAATACAAAGTAGTAACACGATCAAAGAATGCCTATATTGGCATTTTACAAAGTTATCATATTAAAATATTAACATTTTTATCAACAATACATTCGACCTCCCGCGGTGACCAGCGTTCACGGAAGGCTTCCAGAGTCCCCGTGGACATCGCGTGATCCCTCTCCAGGGACACGCGGGCACGGACGTAACCCCGGAAAAGGGGCAGGCAGCCGACCGCTGTGCGGCCGTCGACTGCCTGCTACCTGGACCCGCGAATGGCCATCTTGGCCAGGCCCAGGAGCGGACCGACAGGGAGACCCCCTACTCCCTCCCGACCCTCCCCCCTCTGTACCAGGTGCCCAAAAATCAATAAAGTCGGACTAAAGTGGAGCCAAAACTTGAGGAGTAGCCCCTTCAGATACTCGAACAGGGGCTGCAACCTCGAACACTCCATGTAGACGTGGAACACGGTTTTCTATTCTCACCTTGGGAGGAACATATTGAAATGTTGAACTGGAAGCTACTTCCTTTTTGCTGTTACCTACGATGCTTCCAGTTGTACATGGAAGATGGTCCAGTTCCTGCAAAGAGATGTGGAAAATTCATTTAAGTATCAAATGTAAATTAGGGGACAATATAGAATCAAAGTTAGGTGATTAGTATGGGTGTCAAGGGTTATGGGAAGATGGCAGCAGAATTGGGTTAGGAGGGAGAGATAGATTATCCGCGATTGAATAGCGGAGTAGACTTGATGGGCCAAATGGCCTAATTCTGCTCCTATCACTTATGACAAAAAGAAGATTCTTACTGTGTTTGGACGATTGTGGCTATGGCTGGCATCACATTTACATTGATCGCCACAATTAGACTCGTTCTTCCTGCATGTACAATGCTTGTTGGTGCAACAACCTCTACAGCCACACTGCAGAGGGATAGACCATAAGTAAAAAGGAATTCATTTAAAATGTTCCGATAATATTTTAGTAGAAAGTAGACATGGTCATCTAGTAAGAGACTAAATGGTCAGTAGGCAAGAACATTGTGCATTGCTACTCATTTAGTAGCTCGTCTATATGCAAAATCATGTCTATTGATTTTTGGGCACTGAAACATCAAGATGACACAAAAACAGCAAAAGGGAGCCCAGAAAGTCAGTTAAAATAAGGCAATGATTTTCTGCAAACCCAGGACAGGCATTAGATGAAGACATTTAGTGGTAGAGATAAAAAGTAGACATATTCATACTTCTGAATAGAGTGAAACAGTTCAGTACAGTTTACAAACTGAAATTCTTTGTTTTGCAGTTCTCCATGGCATGTGGCGAATAAAAAAGGTGGACATCCAAGAATTCCCCACAGCTGATCACAACACAAGAGACTGGAGGAGGATGTTTCAACACAGCCGAGAAATTGTCAACAATTTCAAACTGCCACAGAAAAAAGTTTAACATGGTAAAACACATGTCTATTAAATCCACCATGTTTCCTGCACACTGCTGTTTCAACTCTATTCCCAAAGATTTGGTTGGAGTTGTCAAAGTGCAATTGATCAGTGAGTGAAGTTGGGATGGTTGAGGATATTGATCAAGATAAATGGAGCATGCATTCAATTAAAAAAAAGCTGCAGATATTGGAAATTTGAAGTACTGTAAAAGCAGAAAATGATAGACAAACTCAGCAGTTCAGGCAGTTCTGAAGAGACAGAATTATCGGTAGAGAATATGGAGAATTGCTGGGATTTTGAAGTGGATTCAAGTACCTCGGTCAGATTTTAAAATGTGAAGCAAGATATACATCATATTCCAAACAGATACAAGAGATAATGATTAAAAAAAACTTACTCGGAATTTAAGTCTTTCCAGACGTTGTGCCTCTTGATCATGAGGGGAATCTTTTGACTGATTAGAGTTTTGGGGTAAGATCTGAAAAGTGAAGGATTCATAAGATCACTATGGCAGTTTTAAATAGTTATTTATTATAAATCATTGGAAACATTCATTGTAGTGTAGATAATTGGCTCTGACTATCCAAATATAGTAATTTGAATTATAATACTGGTTATGTGTAACACGTTTTCTTCCCCTCATGTTCTTATCTTGCTATGGATTTTTTCATTGAATAACATATAACAGGAAAAGTTAACTAGAAACACACACACACACACACACACACACACACGCACGCACGCACGTACGCACGCACACACACACACACACACACACACACACACACACACACACACACACACACACACACACACACACACACACACACACACACACACACACACACACACACACACACACACACACACACACACACACACACACACACACACACACACACACACACACATACAAATATTTGTACCTTTTTAATTACCAATTATCTAGCAGTCACTACCTACAGAGTATAGAATTCCAGAGATACACACAGAGCATTAGTTGCAACACATCTTGGTTTTAAATGACTACACTCTTTTGTGACACATGTGAAACATCACAACTATCCTATCATGCTCCTTTGGGATATTATGCATGTTAATAAAATCAGCTGTCATTCTTGTAAAGAATACAGGTCTAACCTTTTGTAGTCCTTCATAATCAAACATGTTCATCCCATGAAAACCTAGTGATTTGCTTTAGGACTGCCTTCATTGTTAGTATATCCCTCAAATGAAAGGACTACAGCCATGCAGTACTCCTGGTGTCACCTCGCCAACACATCGTACAAATAGAACAATATTATTTCCATTTCTAAACACAAAACCCCCACCTTTTACAATAAAGAACTGATGTGCAATTTCCCTTCAACTATTTGCTTCACCTGCATGTTAATGTTTTCCATTTTATGCATAAGTACAAACAGACAACCCCTGCATTATACTAATTTGCAGTCAGTATATTTTACATAATAATCTGCCATTTGAGTTCTATTGGTGCATGACCTTGACTTTTCTCACAATAAATTCAATTTTCCATGTTTTTGCAACCTTATTCACCCTATATCCTGTTGCAGAATCCAAGTACCATCACAGCTTTCTCAGAGTTTTTGGTGTCATCAGCAGACATGGAATCTTACTCTATCAGTGACGTGCGGTGAGGTTAATGGCTGGGGAGGCACTGGCTAGTATCAGTGGCCCGGCCCTCCCTGTATTGATCACCGCGTCTCCCCGGGGAGAGAGAGGGGTGGAGCCTGGGCTGTGTGCGTGAACAATTTTGGTGAGCCCCAGGTTCCCAGCCAAGGTCTGTAGAATCATAGAAATGCAAATAAAGTCTATTATAGGCTTTATATCTCTATGGTAGAACGGAAAGTAATCAAAATCTGAGCTTGCAAAGTGCCTGCGAGTTAATGGACCAAACAGATCGAAGCTACATCTATATTACTAAAAGTAAGATCTTGACCACTTCCTGTTTATCCGTTTCATGATTTTTGAAAAAAACGCTGCCACTTATGGCTGTGATTTTTGGCCATCTTACTCAGAGTCCCCCTCCGCTGCGCAGGACAAGAGGATTTTTCCCATCGATTAAAAATAAAAAGAGTTATTAATGTTTTTAAAATGTTGACATTCTCTCTGCTTCCCCTGCTGGTGGGGGAGGGCCTATAAAACCAGGAAGTGTTGTGCCTCACTTAGTCTCTGCAAGATGGAGGAAGCGAGAGGGTCGTGTCTCTCTGAGCTGTGAATAACACTGAACACATGTCTACTCAACACATGTCTACTCAACTGTGAGTGCCCTTAATGTGGTTTGAAAATGAAAATGTGGTTGCTGTACTGCAAATGGTTGTTGGTGGTGGTAACTGCTTTGAAATGCTGCACTGCAAATGGTTGTTGGTGGTGGTAACTGCTTTGAAATGCTGCACTGCAAATGGTTGTTGGTGTTGGTAACTGCTTTGAAATGCTGCACTGCAAATGGTTGTTGTTGGTGGTAACTGCTTTGAAATGCTGCACTGCAAATGGTTGTTGGTGGTGGTAACTGATTTGAAATGCTGCACTGCAAATGGTTGTTGGTGGTGGTGGTAACTGCCTTGAAATGCTGCACTGCAAATGGTTGTTGGTAGTGGTAACTGGCACAACTTCCTGTTTGCACTGTATATTGATTTTAGATAAAACACTACCACTTACGGCTGTGATTTTTGGCCATCTTACTCGGTCTCCCTCCGCTCATCAGGTGCAGAGGAGTCTTCCCATCAATGAAAAATAAAAGTGTTATTAGTGTTTAAAAAAATGTTGAGAATCTCTCTCCTGTCAATCACACCATGAAGGCCACGCCCCTTCCGGGGAGGGATTATAAAACCGGGATGTGTGGGTGTGGCTCAGTCTCTGCAAGATGGGGGAGGGAGAGCTCACGACTGTCTGAGCTGTGAATCAACTGAACACACTAAATGTCTACTGAACTGTGTATGTGGTGTTTATGTGATGTTTTGTGTGGTTTTATGGTGGTTTCACCCTGCTTGAAATGGTATGAATCTGCATTTGAATGTGGTGGCCTTGCACCCTGCTTGAAATGGTATGAACCTGCATTTCAATTTGGTTGTCTTGCACCCTGCATGAAGTGGTATGAAACTGCACTTGAATTTGGTGGCCTTGCACCCTGCTTGAAATGGCATTAAACAGCACTAGCATTTGGTGGCCTTGCACCCTGCTTGGTGGCATGAAACTGCACTTGAATTCGGTGGTCTTGCACCCTGCTTGAAGTGGTAGGAAACTGCACATGAATTTGGTGGCCTTGCACCCTGCTTGAAGTGGTATGAAACTGCAATTGAATTTGGTGGCCTTGCACCCTGCTTGAAGTGATAAGAAACTGCACTTGAATTTGGTGGCCTTGTACCCTGCTTGAAATGGTGGGAAACTACATTTGAATTTGGTGGCCATGCACCCTGCTTGAAATGCAAGGAATAGCCATGAGTCAACTGCTCGCCCACCAGCCATGAGTGAGCTGCCAGCACATCAGGCTTGAGTGACTGAGCTGTCACCCCAAGAATCCATTTGGCTCACAATGTCCATACTAGCCCTCTGGAAACCAGTCCCTTCAGCCCACAATACCCATACTAGCACTCCAGTAGCCCCCCCCCCCCACTGGCTACCAATATTGGAATTGGTGGAGAGGTGGAATATTGCATTGGGGACCAGCCCTCCCGTGTGTACGTGGGACCCAGTGGGTCCCACTTAGTCTAGTTTTAATATAAAATTGCATACATGTCAGCCTACAAGTAACAAACAATAGGTGTAGATCACCTCTGAAAAGTACACAGTTACAATACCACTTGTTTTAGTGACTGTGAAATGAAAAAAAAAAAATTAACTAGATCCTGGCAAACCAATAACTATTGGCGAAAAACCAGTCCAGGCATTAAATATTGGGCTTCAGCCCCATCCTAGTCCAGGCATTAAATATTGGGCTTCAGCCCCATCCTACCCTTTGGGCTTCTGCCCCATCCTAACAGTTATGTGTATGTGTTAGTTGTCTGTGCGTTATGTGTGTGTGGGGGGGAGGGAAGGAGAGAAGGGAGGGAGGGAGGGAAGGGAGGGAGGAGAGAAGGGAGTGTGGGAAGCAGAGAAAGAAGGGAGGGAGGGAAGGAGAGAAGGGAAAAGAGAGAGATGAAGGAGAGAAAGAACGGAGGGAAGGAGGGAAGGAGAGGTGAAAAGAGAGAGAGGAAGGAAGGAGGGAAGGAGAGAAGGGAGGGAGGGAAGAATGGAAGGGAGGGAGGGAAGGAAGGGAAGGAGAGAAGGGAGGGAGAGGGCCGACGGCGGGAGCAGGTTCCGGGGTCCGGGCGAACACGTGTGAGCTGAGGCCGATGTTTGTAAACGTTGCTCCAAACCCCGGCCCAGCCCTCCCTGTGTTGTTCACCGCGTCTCCCCGGGGAGAGAGAGGGGTGGAGCCGGGGCTGTGTGCGTGAAGCACGGCGACTGGAGGGGCGGGAGCGCTGCCCTGGGACCGTGAAGGAACGACCCACCGCCCCCTTCTCCATTCCCCCTCTCACCCCCCTCCCTGTCGACCCCTTGCTTCCCCCTCCACCCCTCTACTCAATTCAATTTTCAATTTGAATTCAATTTCAAAACTTTATTGGCATGATAAAAAATACATTGTTATATTGCCAAAGTATAAAACATGACATACATATTTAAGATGCATAAGTATAAATACAAGTATACAGTGCATAGATAGATATGTCCCTGTACATAAACTCGCAAGAGGCCTATAGCCTTTTATTGATTGCTACACGTTCTTGCAGCTGTAAGCAGTACAACAGGATAGCTAATTTAGCAATTCAATATTAATTTCTCAGTGTCAGTTAATGTCAATTAGTGTGTGCGTACATATGTGCATATTGGTCATTCACCGTCTCTCAGGTTATGGCATGCTGTTACGTATTGTGCACCAAGATGTGCCGTATTTCCGTCACCAAGGATTATTCTTAGTTTTGATGTATCAGCTAGTTACTTAAAATCAGGGGTTGCCTGACTGAGTTTGTCAAAGTAAGTTTTCCTTGTTTTGTCAAATTTCTCGCATTTTAGGAGGAAGTGCACCTCTGTTTCAACCTCATCTGTCAAACAGTGGCTGCATATTCTGTTTTCTCTTGGTTGCCAGAATCTCTTCTGTCTTCCTTTTTCAACTGCCAAATAGTGGTCACTTAGCCTGTATTTGGTGAGGGTCTGCCTTTGTTTTATGTCTCTAACAGTTGAGAGATAGTCTGCCAATTTATAATCTCTTTTTAGGGCACGGTAACATTCTAATCTGCATTGGCTTTTGGTTTTTGGTTTCTTTATCCCAATGTTCCAAATATGTTTCTTTACTCTCTCTCCACTCCTCTCCACCCGGGGTAGATCTACCCGAGCCGAGAGTACATACAGAGATGGGAAGAGGGAGGTAGGGGCTGGTGGGGAGTGGACAAGAATTATAACTACACCATTCTTGAGTACAATCTAGCCACACAATAGTATAATACTCTGAGTTAAAAGAAGAATGTGTTTTTATTCGTTGGTCCCTTACAAATTCTGGAGAAAAGTGCAGAATGATAATAGCATCGGCTGGATGATCGGGCCTAGTTCCGAGCTTCAGGAAGGACCGTTCAGGAATCTGATAACAGAAGGGAAGAAGCTGCTCCTGAGTCTGGTGGTGCACGCTGTCAAGCTTCTGTACCTTTCGCCAGACGGGAGCGGGACGAAGAAGGAATGACCGGGGTGGGGCATGACTTAGAGATGTACAGCACGGAAACAGATCCTTGGGTCTAACTCGCATACGCCGACCAACATGTCCCATCTACACTTGTCCCAGCTGCTCATGTTTGGCTCTTATACCTCTAAACCTGTCCTAACCGCGTTCCTGTCCAAAAAATACATCTGGCAGCTCGTTCCATATACCCACCGTGTGAAAACGTTGCATCACAGGTTCCTATTGAATCTTTCATTTTCCCCCCTCCCACCTTAAATCTGCATCCTCTGGTTCTTGATTCCCCTAACCTGGGGGTTAAAGACTCTGTATTTACCCTATCTATTCCTCTCACGATTTTGTCCATCTCTAGAAGAGCCTCCTGCGACCCCATCGGCCTCCTGCACTCCAAGGATGGAAGTCCACGACAGCCCAACCTCTCATGTAGTTCAGCCCCCTCGTGTCCTGGCAAAACTGAACACAATACTCAAAGTGCGACCTCATCAACGTCTTGTACAAATGTAACGTGACCTCCCAACTTTTATACTCAATACCTTGACTGATGAAGGCCGATGTGCCAAAAGCCTTCTTGACCATCGTGAGACTAGTATAGGTTGGCATGGACAAGTTGGGGCGAAGGCCTGTTTGCGTGCTGACTAACTCTCTAACTAAGGGATATTTTCTATATATATCGGTGTGTGGGAAAGAACTGCAGATGCTGGTTTAAATCAAAGGTAGACACAAAATGCTGGAGTAACTCCGCGGGCCAGGCAGCATCTCTGGAGAGAAGGAATGGGCGACGTTTCGGGTCGAGACCCTTATTCTGACTGATGAATTCAAGGGAAGAATGGACAAACTCCTTACAGACAGCAGCCATAGTCAGGTTCAAACCCGGGTCTCTGGCTCTTAAAGGCAGCAACTCTACCGCTGCTCCACTGTGCCGCCCACCTGTTCTTTTCCAATGGGAAGGGTTGTAGTTACAAATTTGTCAATCCAACATTCCAGGCGCTAGACAAATACAGTCACCCTGGCCGGCACGCTATCCTGGAGGTTATTTGCTCCATCGAAGCTGATGTTGTTCCGACTGAGCCTGTAAGAGAGAGAGAGAGAGTCATACAGCATGCCCACGCCAACGAAAATGCCACATATATACTGGTTGCACCTGCCAGCGTTTGTCCCATATCTCTGCAAACCTTTCCCAGTCAAGGTCTGTTTCGCTATTTTGTTCTCTCTCCCTCTCTCTTTCTTTATTTCTCTCAATCTCACATCCCCTCTCTCCCTGAATCTCTCTCTGTCCCTCTCGCTCTCTCTGTCTCTCTGTCTCTCGCTCTCTCGCTCTCTCGCTCTCTCGTTCTCTTTCTCTCTCTCTCTCTCTGTCTCTCTCTCTCTCTCTCTCTCTCTCTCTCTCTCTCTCTCTCTCTCTCTCTCTCTCTCTGTGTCTCTCTCTATCTGTGTCTGTCTCTCTCTCGCTCCCTCCCTCTGTCTCTCCCTCTCCCTCTCTCTGTCTCTCTCTCGCTCTCTCTCTCTCTCTTTCTCTGTCTCTCTCGCTCTGTCCCTCCCCCTCTCTCCCTCTCTCTCCATCTCTATCTCTCGTTGTTTCTCAACATCTCTCCCATCTATCTCCTCTCATTGCCTCTCTCTCTATATTTAGCTACTTATCTATCTGTCTATCTCTCCATATATATTTCTAGTGCCTCCTTGAGATCTATCTATCTATCTCTCTATCTGTCTCTCTATCTGTCTATCTATCTCTCTATCTATCTGCCTATCTATCTGTCTATCTATCTGT
Organism: Malacoraja senta; assembly: GCA_038087875.1. Classification (NCBI taxonomy): domain Eukaryota; kingdom Metazoa; phylum Chordata; class Chondrichthyes; order Rajiformes; family Rajidae; genus Malacoraja; species Malacoraja senta. Next base: position 118,546 of record JAXLNO010004147.1, on the reverse strand, counting down.
CTATCTATCTGCCTATCTATCTATCTCTCTATCTGTCTATCTATCTGTCTATCTATCTGTCTATCTATCTGCCTATCTATCTGCCTATCTATCTGTCTATCTATCTGTCTATCTATCTGTCTATCTATCTGTCTATCTATCTGTCTATCTATCTGTCTATCTATCTGTCTATCTATCTGTCTATCTATCTGTCTATCTATCTGTCTATCTATCCGTCTGTCTGTCTGTCCGTCTGGCCCGTCCGTCTATCTATCTATCCATCTATCCATCTAGGGACTCAAATAGAGAATGCTATTAGACAGTGTGTGAGGCAGGAGGCAGAGAAGGAAAGCACTCAGACCCAACATGTAGGGGGGAAAGAAGAAAACAATAATAAACAGAGAATAAGAGGTGGTGGGGTTCTTAAATGGGTGAGCAGAGAAACAGAGGGGTGCAAAATGCGGGCGGAAGCAATAGGTAGCAAGGTGAAAAGTAAAAGTGGCAGGCAGACAAATCCAGGGCAAAAATCAAAAAGAGCCACTTTCCAACATAATTGTATAAGGGGTAAGATCATTGTAAAAACAAGCCTGAAGGCTTTGTGTCTCAATGCAAGGAGCATTCGTAATAAGGTCGATGAGTTGAACGTGCAGATAGCAATTAATGATTATGATATAGTTGGGATCACGGAGACATGGCTCCAGGGTGACCAAGGCTGGTCAATATTCAATATTCAGGAGGGATAGAGAGAAAGGAAAAGGAGGTGGGGTAGCGGTGCTGGTTAGAGAGGAGATTAACGCAGTGGAAAGGAAGGACATTAGCTTGGAGGATGTGGAATCGGTATGGGTAGAGCTACGAAACACTAAGGGGCAGAAAACGCTGGTGGGTGTTGTGTACAGGCCACCTAGCAGTAGTAGTGAAGTTGGGGATGGCATCAAACAGGAAATTAGAAATGCGTGCAACAAAGGCAAAACAGTTATAATGGGTGACTTCAATCTACATATAGATTGGGTGAATCAAATTGGCAGGGGTGCTGAGGAAGAGGATTTCTTGGAATGTATGAGGGATAGTTATCTAAACCAACATGTAGAGGAACCAACGAGAGAGCAGGCTATTCTAGACTGGGTATTGAGTAATGAGGAAGGGTTAGTTAGCGGACTTGTTGTGCGTGCCCCCTTGGGCAAGAGCGACCATAATATGGTTGAGTTCTTCATTAGGATGGAGAGTGACATTGTTAATTCAGAAACAACGGTTCTGAACTTAAAGAAAGGTAACTTTGAGGGTATGAGACGTGAATTGGCCAAGATTGAATGGCAATTAGTTCTAAAAGGGTTGACGGTGGATATGCAATGGAAGGCATTTAAAGACTATATGGATGAACTACAAAAAATGTTCATCCCAGTTTGGCAAAAGAATAAATCAGGGAAGGTAGTGCATCCGTGGATAACAAGGGAAATCAGGGATAGTATCAAAGCAAAAGCTGTTGCGTACAAATTAGCCAGAAAAAGCAGCATACCAGAGGACTGGGAGAAATTCAGAGACCAGCAGAGGAGGACAAAGGGCTTAATTAGGAAAGGGAAAATAGATTATGAAAGGAAACTGGCAGGGAACATAAAAACTGACTGCAAAAGTTTTTATAGATATGTGAAGAGAAAGAGATTAGTTAAAACAAATGTAGGTCCCTTGCAGTCAGAAACAGGTGAATTGATCATGGGGAACAAGGATATGGCGGACCAATTGAATAACTACTTTGGTTCCGTCTTCACTAAGGAAGACATAAATAATCTGCCGGAAATAGCAGGGGGCCGCGGGTCAAAGGAGATGGAGGAACTGAGTGAAATCCAGGTTAGTCGGGAAGTGGTGTTGGGTAAATTGAATGGATTAAAGGACGATAAATCACCAGGGCCAGATAGGCTGCATCCCAGAGTACTTAAGGAAGTAGCTCCAGAAATAGTGGATGCATTAATGATAATTTTTCAAAATTCTTTAGATTCTGGAGTAGTTCCTGAGGATTGGAGGGTAGCAAACGTAACCCCACTTTTTAAGAAGGGAGGGAGAGAGAAAACGGGGAATTACAGACCAGTTAGTCTAACATTGGTAGTGGGGAAACTGCTAGAGTCAGTTATTAAAGATGGGATAGCAGCACATTTGGAAAGTGGTGAAATCATTGGACAAAGTCAGCATGGATTTACGAAAGGTAAATCGTGTCTGACGAATCTTATAGAATTTTTCGAGGATGTAACTAGTAGAGTGGATAGGGGAGAACCAGTGGATGTGTTGTATCTGGACTTTCAGAAGGCTTTCGACAAGGTACCACATAAGAGATTAGGATACAAACTTAAATCACACGGTATTGGGGGTTCAGTATTGATGTGGATAGAGAACTGGCTGGCAAACAGGAAGCAAAGAGTAGGACTAAACGGGTCCTTTTCACAATGGCAGGCAGTGACTAGTGGGGTACCGCAAGGCTCAGGGCTGGGACCCCAGCTATTTACAATTTATATTAATGATCTGGACGAGGGAATTGAAAGCAACATCTCCAAGTTTGCGGATGACACTAAGCTGGGGGGCAGTGTTAGCTGTGAGGAGGATGCTAGGAGACTGCAAGGTGACTTGGATAGGCTGGGTGAGTGGGCAAATGTTTGGCAGATGCAGTATAATGTGGATAAATGTGAGGTTATCCACTTTGGTGGCAAAAACGGGAAGGCAGACTATTATCTAAATGGTGGCCGATTAGGAAATGGGGAGCTGCAGCGAGACCTGGGTGTCATGGTACACCAGTCATTGAAAGTAGGCATGCAGGTGCAGCAGGCAGTGAAGAAAGCGAATGGTATGTTGGCCTTCATAGCAAGAGGATTTGAGTATAGGAGCAGGGAGGTTCTACTGCAGTTGTACAGGGTCTTGGTGAGACCACACCTGGAGTATTGCGTACAGTTTTGGTCTCCAAATCTGAGGAAGGACATTATAGCCATAGAGGGAGTGCAGAGAAGGTTCACCAGACTGATTCCTGGGATGTCAGGACTTTCATATGAAGAAAGACTGGATAGACTTGGCTTATACTCGCTAGAATTTAGGAGATTGAGAGGGGATCTTATAGAAACTTACAAAATTCTTATGGGGTTGGACAGGCTAGATGCAGGAAGATTGTTCCCGATGTTGGGGAAGTCCAGGACAAGGGGTCACAGCTTATGGATAAGGGGGAAATCCTTTAAGACCGAGATGAGGAAAAACTTTTTCACACAGAGAGTGGTGAATCTCTGGAACTCTTTGCCACAGAGGGTAGTTGAGGCCAGTTCATTGGCTATATTTAAGTGGGAGTTAGATGTGGCCCTTGTGGCTAAAGGGATCAGGGGGTATGGAGAGAAGGCAGGTACGTGATAGTGAGTTGGATGATCAGCCATGATCATATTGAATGGCGGTGCAGGCTCGAAGGGCTGAATGGCCTACTCCTGCACCTATTTTCTATGTATCTATGTATCTATGTATCCATCTATCCATCTATCCGTCTATCTATCTATCCATCTATCCATCTATCCATCTATCCATCTATCCCTCCCTCCCTCCATTTCTCTCTCAACTTCTCTCCCTCGCCCACTCCCACTCCCGCTCCCCCCTCTCTCACCCACCAGAGGTACCGCAGACACGGGGAGACATGGCACAGTCTGAGGAACGAAGGGAGAGCGCGGTCGGTGAATGAGTTGCGACTGAGACAGAGAGCGGTCAGCGAGGGATGAGCGTTGCAGGATTCAGCGAGTTGTTGTGAACATCTGTCGTCTAGTCTGTTCTCCTCCAGCCTGTGAACAAGGCAAAGGAAGTCCGTCAAAAGAAGCATCTTTACCATCTTTCCCAGAGGGGACGAGTCATAGTCACAGAGACATAGAATCATAGTGCCATAAAGCCAGTCGTCGAGACATGGAGACACAGTTATAGAGATATAGAGCCACATAGTCATAGGGCATAGAGCCACAGGGTCAGTCATATACACATGGAGGCACAGGGACACATAGTCATAGAGACATGGAGCCAAAGTGACAGAGTCAAATGGTCATAGAGCATGGAAACAGGCCTTTCGGCCCAACTTGCCGATGTCGACCAACAAGACGGGAGTCACAGTCATAGAGTCAGGGAGTCACATAGAGTCAGGGAGTCACATAGAGTCAGGGAGTCACATAGAGTCAGGGAGTCACATAGAGTCAGGGAGTCACATAGAGTCAGGGAGTCACATAGAGTCAGGGAGTTACATAGAGTCAGGGAGTCACATAGAGTCAGGGAGTCACATAGAGACAGGGAGTCACAGTCATAGAGACAGGGAGTCACATAGAGTCAGGGATTCACATAGAGTCAGGGAGTCACATAGAGTCAGGGAGTCACATAGAGTCAGGGAGTCACATAGAGTCAGGGAGTCACAGTCATAGAGTCAGGGAGTCACAGTCATAGAGTCAGGGAGTCACATAGAGTCAGGGAGTCACATAGAGGCAGGGAGTCACATAGAGACAGGGAGTCACATAGAGTCAGGGAGTCACATAGAGTCAGGGAGTCACATAGAGTCAGGGAGTCACATAGAGTCAGGGAGTCACATAGAGTCAGGGAGTCACAGTCATAGAGTCAGGGAGTCACAGTCATAGAGTCAGGGAGTCACATAGAGTCAGGGAGTCACATAGAGACAGGGAGTCACATAGAGTCAGGGAGTCACATAGAGTCAGGGAGTCACATAGAGGCAGGGAGTCACATAGAGACAGGGAGTCACATAGAGTCAGGGAGTCACATAGAGTCAGGGAATCACATAGAGTCAGGGAGTCACATAGAGTCAGGGAGTCACATAGAGTCAGGGAGTCACATAGAGTCAGGGAGTCACAGTCATAGAGTCAGGGAGTCACATAGAGTCAGGGAGTCACAGTCATAGAGTCAGGGAGTCACATAGAGACAGGGAGTCACATAGAGTCAGGGAGTCACAGTCATAGAGTCAGGGAGTCACATAGAGTCAGGGAGTCACATAGAGGCAGGGAGTCACATAGAGTCAGGGAGTCACAGTCATCGAGTCAGGGAGTCACATAGAGTCAGGGAGTCACATAGAGACAGGGAATCACATAGAGGCAGGGACTCACATAGAGTCAGGGAGTCACATAGAGTCAGGGAGTCACATAGAGACAGGGAATCACATAGAGGCAGGGAGTCACATAGAGTCAGGGAGTCACATAGAGTCAGGGAGTCAGACCAGAGAACCAGAGCATCATACATTGGTCCAACTTGCCGATTCCGACCAACATGCCCCTCTTCTCCCACATGGCCACGTTTGGCCCATATCCCTCTTAACCTTTGCTATTCATGTATCTCTGAAACGCCACGGTCAGATCTGCCTCCACCACCACACCCGGCAGCGTGTTCCTCTCCTCACCCTCTCTCCCCTCTGTCCATTCTCGCTCCCCCTCCCTGTCGCTCCTCTTTCTCTCCCCCTCTCTCTCCAGTTCTCTCGCCCCATTCTCCCCTCACTCTCCACTGTCCATTCTCCCTCTCCATCACTCTCCCACGTCCCCTCTCTTTCCCCCCATTTCCCGCCTCTCTCTCATAATTCCTCATACCTCTCCCTCCCCTTCCTCTCCCGCTCTCTCTTCCTCTCTTTGCCCTCTCTCGCCCCATCTCTCTCAATCTATCTCTCTCGCCACCCTCTCTCTCTCTCTCCCCTTTCTCTCTCCCTCTCTCCCCTCTCGCTCCCCTCTCTCCCACTACCTCTCTTTCCCTCCTGTTTCTCTCCCCCCGTTTCCTCACCTCTCTCCCCCTCTCTCAATCTACCATTCTCTCTATCCCTCTCACTTATTTCTCTATCCACATCTACCTCTCCCATTCTCTCTCCCCTTTCTCTCCTCTCGCTCTCTCCTTTCTCTCTCCCCTCTCTCTCAAACTCTCTGTCCCTCCACTTAACCAAACTTTCCCCCCATATCTCTCCCCACACTCTCCCTCCCCCTCTCCCCCTCTCTGTCTCTCCTCTCTCTTTCACCCTCTCTATCCCCCTCTTTCACCCTCTCTATCCCCCTCCTCCCACTCCCACCTCTCTCTACCTCCTTTTTCTCTCTCCCTCTGTTTTCTCTCCCCTCTCTCTCCCACAATTCCTCACCTCTCTCTCTCTCCCCTCCCTCCCCTGTCTCCCCCTCTCTTTCTCCCTCTCCACCTCTCTCCCGTCTCTCAATTCTCCCTCCCCCTCTCCCTCCTCTCTCTCCCCTCCCCTCTGCACTCCCTCACCACTCTCTCTTCTTCATTCTCTCCCTTCTCTCTCCTCTCTCTCCATCTCTCGCTCCACCTCTCTGCCCTTCTCACCTTCTCTCCCCCTCTCTCCCCCTATCTCTCCACCTCTCGCTCCCCTCTTTCCATTCTCCCTCCCCTCTCTCCCACGCCCCCATCTCTCCCCCATTTTCACGTCCCCCTCTCCCCACCTCTCTCTGCCCACTCTCTCCCTCTCCCATTCTCTCTCCTCTCTCTCCCACTCCCCACCTCCCTCTCCGCCTCTCCCCCTCTCTCCCCGTCCCTTCCCATCTCTTATTTCTCTCTGCCTCTACCTCTCCAATTCTCTCTCTCCCCCTTTTCTCTCCTCTCTCTCTCTCCCCTCTCTCTCCGCCCTCAACCGAACACTCCCCCTCCCCCCTCCCCCACTCTCTACCCCTCTCTGTCTCTCTCTCTCATCCTCTCTCTCCCCCTCTTTCCCACTATCTCTCTCTCCACTTCTCTGCCACTCTCTCACCCTCTCTTTCCCACTCGCTCTCCACCTCTCTCCCCCTCCTACTCTCTCTCTCTTCCTCTCACTCTCCCTCCGCCTCTCCCATTCTCCCTCTCGCCATGTCGCTCTCCCAATCTCTCCCTTCTCTCCCCCTCTCCCACTATCTCCTTCTCCCCCCCTTACCCCATCTCTCTCCCCCTCTCTCTCCCCCTCTCTCTATGCCACTCTCCCTCATCTTTCTCCACCCCTTCCCCTCCCCCTTTCTCTCTCCCCCTCTCTCTCTCCCCTCTCCCACACCCCTCTTTCTTCCCCCCTCTCTCCACTCTCTCTCTCTCTCACTCCAGCCTCATCAGTCGTGATCTCGTCCCCGGGAGAACGCTACACATCCCCCGCACTCCCTCCGACAGCAACCGGTTGTAATTCAGGGCCAGCATGCGTAGTCTGGTGTTCCCGCGGAGAATGGAGCCGATCTCCCGGCCGCTACCCGCTGTTAAACCCGCAGTGGACAGCCTGAGGGGGGAAGGGAGAGGGAGAATTTAGATTAGTTTAACTCGGTTTAATTTAGTTTAGATTAGAAAGTTTTAGGAGGAATGAGAAGGAGAGGAAGAGAGGGACAGAGGGAGAGTGAGGGAAAAGAGAAGGAAGAAAATAGGGACGGAGAGGGAGAGAGAGAGGGTGAGAAGGATGGAGAGAGTATTTAGTTAAGTTTAATTTTGCTTCATTTAGTTTAGTATGGAAAGTATTGGGAGGAGTGAGAGGGGGTGAGGGTGAGGGTGAGGGAGGGAGGGAGGGAGTGAGAGAGGGACAGAGGGAGGGTGAGAGAGAGGATGGTGGACAGAGGAGCAGAAGGAGGGAGAGAGAGTGGGAGTGTTTGGTTTAGTCCAGATTAGTTTGGAAAGTATTAGGAGGAATGAGAAAGGGGGGAGGCGGGAAGGAGTGAGGGAGGGAGAGAGGGCTGGAGGGTAAGGGAGGGTGAGGGAGGGAGGGGAGAATTTAGTTAAGTTTAATCGATTTTAGTTTTTTATATAGTTTTATTTAGTTTAATTTAGAAAGTAGTAATGAGAAAGTGAGAAAGGGTGGGAGAGAGGGAGAGAAGGAGGGAGAGAACAGGTGAGAGGGAGGGATAGAGAGAGAGGGAGACTCTGGTTGTTTAGGTTAGCTTAGCTTAGTTTTGTGCTTTTCAATTCTGTTCAGTTTAGTTTGGTTTAATTTTGTCTATCTATAGTTTAGTTTATTGTCACGTGTACCGAGGTGCAGTGAAAAGCTTTTTGTGGCGTGCTATCCAGTCAGCGGAAATACTGTACATGATTACAATCGAGCCGTCCACATTGTACAGATGCAGGATAAAGGGAATAATGTTGATTGGGAGGTAGAGAGCGAGGGTAGGGAGGGAGAGAGTTAACTTTAGTTTAGTTTAATTTATTAAAGAAGTGGGCAGGGAAGCTGAAGCTTCTGAAGGACTGAGAGGGGCCGGAAGGCCTGAAGCCTGACTACTAGGCCTGAAAATGTCCAGCAACCTCTGTCCTGGACCTGAGAAGGGCTGAGGAGCCCGAAGCATAGATACTAGACCCAAGAACGTCCAGAGCCTATTAGCCCCCTAGTGGGGGCAAAAGGCCTGAAATCCTTCCAACTAGGCCAGAAAGTGGGTGCTGCCTCTGTACTAGGCAATAAGCCCAACATGCCATAAGGTTGTCTACCAGGCCAAAGTGGCTCACTGCCTCTTTCCTAGTCCCTAAAGGGGCTGAACGGCCTGAACACTGACTACTATGCCAAGTGGTCTGAAGCACAACTACTAGGTCTCAAAGTGCACTTCTGCCTCTGTACTAGCCCCGAAAGAGGAAGAAATGCCTTAATCCTGTCCACCTGGCCCAAGATAATGGACAATGGACAATAGATAATAGATGCAGGATTAGGCCATTCGGCCCATCCAAACCAGCACCGCCATTCACTGTGATCATGGCTGATCATCCACAATCAGTACCCCGTTCCTACCTTCCATATCCCCTGACTCTGCCATCTTTCAGAGCTCTATCTAACTCTCTCTGGAAAGCATCCAGAGAATTGGCCTCCACTGCCATCTGAGGCAGAGAATTCCACAGATTCACAGACTCTGGGTGAAAAAGATTTTCATCATCTCCGTTCTAAATGGCTTACCCCTTATTCTTAAACTGTGTTCGGCCCCTGGTTCTGGCCTCCCCCAACATCGGGAACATGTTTCCTGCCTTTAGCGTATCCAATCCCTTAATAATCTTATATGTTTCAATAAGATCCCTCTAATCCTTTTAAAATCCAGAGTGTACAAGCCCAGCTGCTCCATTCTATGGATATATGTCCCGCCATCCCAGGAATTAATCTTGTAAACCTACGCTGCACTCGCTCAATAGCAAGAATGTCCTTCCTCAAATTTGGAGACCAAAACTGCACACAATACTCCAGGTGTGGTCTCACTAGGGCCCTGTACAACAGCAGAAGGACCTCTTTGCTCCTATGCTCAACTCCTCTTGTTATAAAGGCCAACATGCCATTAGCTTTCTTCATGCCAGCTGTAGCTGCATGCTTACTTTCAGTGACTGATGAACAAGGACCCCCAGATCCCATTGTACTTTCCCTTTTCCCAACTTGACACCATTTAGATAATAATCTGCCTTCCTGTTTTTTGCCACCAGTGGATAACCTCACATTTATCCACATTAAACTTCATCTGCCATGCATCTGCCCACTCCCCCAACCTGTCCAAGTCACCCTGCATTCTCATAGCATCCTCCTCACAGTTCACACTGCCACCCAGCTTTGTGTCATCTGCAAATTTGCTAATGTTACTTTGAATCCATTCATCCAAATCATTGATGTATTTGTAAATAGCTGCGGTCCGAGCACCGAGCCTTGCGGTACCCCACTAGTCACTGTCTGCCATTCTGAAAGGGACCCGTTAATCCCTACACTTTGTCTCCTGTCTGCCCACCAATTTTCTATCCATGTCAGCACTCTACCCCAAATACCATGTGCTCTAATTTTGCCCACTAATCTCCTATGTGGGACCTTATCAAATGCTTTCTGAAAGTCCAGGTACACTACATCCACTGGCTCTCCCTTGTCCATTTTCCAAGTTACAGCCTCAAAAAATTCCAGAAGATTAGTCAAGCATGATTTCCCCTTCATAAATCCATGCTGACTCAGACGGATCCTGTTATTGCTATCCAAATGTGCGGCTATTTCATCTTTTATAATTGACTCCAGCATCTTCCCCCACCACCGATGTCAGATTAACTGTTCTATAATTCCCTGTTTTCTCTCTCCCGCCTTTCTTAAAACATGGGATGGGCCTACATCCTCTGTAATAGCCCTTAGAGGGCTTGAAAGACCTGAATTGATTTCAGTTCAGCTTTCAATACCATAGTCCCCACCAGAGTTGCTGAGAAGCTGCTGGAACTGGGGCTGAACACTCCCCTGTGTGCCTGGGTCCTGGACTTTCTCACCGCCAGGCCCAAGGTGGTCAAGATGGGGAGACATACCTCCAACCCCCTCACCCTGAACACAGGATTCCACCATTGTTACGTCCTCAGCCCCCTACTGTACTCCCTGTACACACACGACTGTGGCCAGGTTCAGCTCCAACTCCATCATCAAGTTTGCTGATGACAGTGTGGTGTTGGGCCTGATCTCCGATAACGATGAGAAGGCCTACCGGGAGGAGGTGGCTGATCTGTCACTCTGGTGTCAGGACAACAGCCTCCTCTTGAATGTCACTAAAACTAAGGAGCTGATTGAGGTCCTTAGAAAAGCTCAAAATCCGAGGACGTACACGCCACTGGGGATAAATGGGACTACTGTGGATAGGGGGAGCAGCTTTAAATACCTGGGAGTCTACATCACAGAGGATCTGACATGGACAACACACACTGCCGCACTGGTGAGTAAGGCAAGGCAGCGCCTTTACCACCTCAGGCAGCTGAGGAAATTCAGAGTCTCTCTGAGGATCCTTCAGTGCTTCTACTCTGGGGCTGTAGAAAGCATCTTGTCCGGCAACATCTCAATCTGGTTTGGTAACAGCTTTGCCCTGGACAGGAAGGCTCTGTAAAGAGTAGTGCGTTTGGCCGAACACACTTTGGGAACTACACTCACCTCCCTGCAGGACCTATACACCAGGAGATGCAGATCCAGAGCCAACAAGATCATGAAGGACCCCTACCACCCCAGCAACGGACTGTTCCAGCTGCTACGGTCAGGCAAGAGTCTCCACTGTCACGCTGTGAAAACAGAGAGGATGAGATGGAGTTTCTTCCCACAGGTCATTAGGGCTGTAAATTCTAATCTCACCATGGACTAATTTACTGTTGTGTTATGTCTATTTTTTTTTTTTTTCTAAAATGTAAATACTGGTTCTGTTCTGTTGTTTTTGCACAATCCGCAGGCAAAGCCACTTTCATTTCACAGCACATCTTGTATGTGTATGTGACAAATAAAGTTGACTTGACTTGAATCCTGTCTAGAGTCATAGTCGTTGAGTGATACAGTGTGGAAACAGGCCTTTCACCCAAGTTTGCCCACACCGGACAACATTTCCCAGCTGCAAAAGTCGAACCTGCCTGCGCTTGGTCCATATACCTCCAAACTTGTCCTATCCATGTACCTGTCTAACTGTTTCTTGCAAGTTGGGCCTAGAGAGGCAGGACGCCTGAAGCCTGATTTTAAGTCCTGAAAATGGTCTGCAGCCTCTGTACTAGCCCGGTGAGGCGACTGAAGACTGCACTGGGCCGGAGAGGGAGGTCAGGAAGCCTGAAGCCTGACCACTAGGCCGGACAGGGGACCGAATGCATAAAGCCTGCAGATTAGGCCCGAAGGCCTGCCTACCGGAGAGTCCGGAGCCTGGAGCCCGGGTAGGCAAGGGCTGGGACGAGGATCCGCAGCCCAGAGTCGCCGAGAGGGTTGTTGTCGAGGTTGAGGGAGGTCAGTGAGGGAATTGACCTCACCACCGTTACCAGGGTGGTGGCCTGGGGTCGGCCGAGCGAACAGCTCGTGAGGCTGAGGGGGAATAAAGGCTGAGAGATTTAGAGATCCGCCCTTTCTTCCTCCCTCGCTCTCTCCCTCTCTCACTCTCTCCTCCCCATTCTCTCTCTCTCTCTCTCTCTTTCTCCCTCCCGTCCTCTCTCTCTCTCTCCCGCTCTCACTCTCCCACCCTCCCTCTCTCTCCCCTTCACTGCTTTCCTCTCTCCCCACTCCATCTACTTCATCCACTCTCCCTTCTCCCTCATTCCCCCTCTCCCTCTCCCTCATTTCCTGTTTCCCTCCCACTTTCCCTCATTCTTTTACTCATTCTCACATTTACTGCCCTCCCTCTCTTTGTCCCTATTTGAATCCTCCCTCCCTCTCCCTTTCCTTCTCTCCCTCTCTCCCTACCTCTTACTCTTTCTCCCTCCATCCCTCGCACCCTCTCTCCGTCCCTTCCTTGCTCCTCCCTCCCTCTTCCACTCCCCTCCCTCCACGTCACCCACCCTCATCCCCACCCACTCGTTCCCTCAGTCTCACCCTCGCTATCTCCCTCTCCCTTCCTCCCTCTTTCCCTTTCCCTCCCTCCCTCCCTCATTATTTCACTCATTCTCTCACTTCTCGCCCTCCCTCTGTATCATCCTTCTCTCCCCTCTCTTCCCCTCCCTCCCACTCTCCCTCCTTCTCTCTCCCTCTCTCCTACCCATCCCCTCTATCACTCTCTCTCTCTCACTCACTCTTTCTCTCCATCTGCCCTTCCACCCCTCTCCCCATCTGTCACCCACTCCGCCCCCTCCCCCCCGTTTCTGTCACCCTCTCCCCTCCGGCCCCTTACACCCCTCCAACCCTACATCCTTCTTCCCGTGTGTGTAACCTTCCATCGGAGCCCTGCACCCCTGTAACCCCCCTCCATTTTGGGTCAGGTGAGGACATTAAACTTACCGAAGACTCAGAAGTGGGGAACATCTATTTGAAAGACCCTCCCCAATCCTTCTCAACCCTCCAGCAGGCAGAATATTGTTGGAAAGACTGAGAAACTTCACGGATCGATTCTGACTACAGACTCGAAACATAATCTGCAGTTCTCTCTCATTCATCCCGATGTAGTCCAACCTGTGGAGAGAGAGGGGGGGGTGGAGAGAGAAGAGAGAGAGGAGAGAGAGGAGAGAGAGTGTGGGGACAGAGGGTGAGAGAGAGGGGTGTAGTTGGTGGAAGAAAGCGAGGGAAGAGAGGGGGAGAGCAAGAGGGAGAGAAGGTGGGGGAGAGCGAGAGGGTGAGAGAAAGAGGGAGAGAAGGGGGAGAGGCGAAGAGAGAGAGGTGGAGAGTGCGGGGGGAGAGGGGGCAGAGAGGGGGGGATAGAGGAGAGAAATATGGCAGAGAGAGAGAGAGAGAGAGAGAGAGAGAGAGGGAGGAAGGGATGAGAGAGGGGAGAGCGACGGGGAGAGATGGGGAGAGAGAGCGGAAGTGAGAGAAGGGGAGACATGGGGTGCGAGAGGGAGAGACGGGGAGAGGGGGAGAGACAGGAAGAGAGGGGGAGAGGGGGGGGGAGAGAGAGCGGAAGTGAGAGGAGACATGGGGTGCGAGAGGGAGATAGGGGGAGAGAGAGGGTGAAAGGGATGGAAATGTCAAAGAATGGATGATTTTGCTTTAGCGTGACATTTGGGCAGGTACTTGGATAGGACAGGTTTGGAGGGATATGGGCCAAACGCGGGCAGGTGGGATGAGTGTAGATGGGTCATGTTGGTCAGTGTGGGCAAGTTGGGCTGAAGGCCTGTTTCCACACTGTATCATTCTTTGACTATATGTATCTGATATCTCCCTCCCTCACTCCCTCCCTCCCTCCCTCCCTTACTCTCCCACCCGCTCACTCCATTTCTGCATTTAAAGTTTAAACCTGTGCTATCCGTGTGCCTGTACAAGTCAGTGTCTTTTAAATGTTGGGATAGACCATGCCTCAACTACCTACCAACCAGAAGCGGAACGTCCTCTGGCAGCTCGTTCCATACACCAACTACTGTCTGTGTAAGAACGTTGCCCCTCAGCTTCCTATTAAATGTACCTGTGACGACACTTTCAGGAACCATGTACCTGCGCTCCTAAATCCCAATGACGCGAATGTCAAGATTACCAAAGCTTTTAAAGATGACATTGTGAGTTCACCAAGGTCGATGTGAGAAAGATCAGTCCAGTTTCCCCTATGTCCTTCCGTTCGATTCTAAGGGAGGTAGAGAGAGGTGGATAGGGAGGGTATGAAGAGGGGTGGGGGGGGGGGGGTGAGGAGGGAGAGAGGGGTGGGAGAGAGATAGAGAGAGAAGGGTGGAGACAAGTGGAGAGAGAGAGAAATGAATAGTAAAATGTAGATGAGATGGGGCAGAGAAGGGAGCGCCGCATTGAGGGAGGGGGGAGAGGAGAGAGATTCACACTGCGGGAGTGGAGGGGAGGGGGTTACAGAGATGGGCAGAGAGGTGTAGCGGCCGGAAGGGATGGGTTTTGTAGGAAATGATGGGAGGGGAGGGGTGAGAGGAGGGAGCGCCGCACTGTGGGAGGGGAGTGGAAGGCTTTACGTGAGTGTTGTACATAAGTGTAGAACCCTCCCTTTCTCCATGCGTTCCTCTAGAGGGGCAGCATGGTCTATATCGGATGTGGACATATTCTCCCCACCCCACTTTCTCCCCTTGAGTTGCTGTAAGAGAGAGAGAAAGATAATTTCTTATAATCCCCCACACACCCATCCCCGTCCCCAACACCTCTCTCCCCATCTCTGCATCCCCCTCCACTCCGGCCCCAACACCTCTCTCCCCATCTCTGCATCCCCCTCCACTCCGGCCCCTACACCTCCCTCCTCGCCTGTGTAACCCCTTCGCTCCCTTGTCTCCCCCACCTTTCCCTGTTCTCCCACAGTGCGGAGCTCCCTCCTTTCCCCCTGTCTCCCACCTCAATGCAGTTTTACACGTTCTGTACGAATCCACAACTCTCTGGAAAATGCTCAAATGGGAGGCTGTATATTCTCGAGAGACTATTGAGAAAGGGGCGGAGGTTATAAACCTTATCAGAAACACACAGAACATCCCGAAAGGGAGCTACGCCCAAATTGCACAAGACATTGGTGAGGCAGCACATAGAATATTGAATTCAGGGAATTATCTAGCTGTATTCCTAGATCCCGCTGCTCGCGCTGCTCCACGACACTCCCGGTCAAGAGTGTTTTATTGTCATCTGTCCCAGATAGAATAATGAAATGCTTACTTGCTGCAGCGCAACACAATATGTCATCAACTAATCATAATTACTAATATAACACAAACTCAGTAAAAAACAACAAACAATAACAGTGTAATAATAATAATAATAATAATAATAATAATAATAATAATAATAATAATAATAATAATAATAATAATAATAATAGTCTATTGTAGTTCCGAGCTTATGAGGTTGTCGTGTTTAATGGCCTGATGGCTGTAGGGAAGAAGCTGTTCCTGAACCTGGACGTTAGTTTTCAGGCTCCCGTACCTTCTTCCCGATGGCAGTGAGATGAGTGTGTGGCCAGGATGGTGTGGGTCTTTGATGTTGGCAGCCTTTTTGAGGCAGCGTCTACGATAGATCCTTTCGATGGTGGGGAGGTCAGAGCCGATGATGGACTGGGCAGTGGTCACAACATTTTGCAGTCTTGTCCGCTCCTGGATGTTCAAATTGCCGAACCAGGCAATTTGCTGAACCAAGCAGTCAGTATGCTCTCTACTGTGCACCTGTGGAAGTTCAAGAGAATCCTCTTTGACATACCGAATCTCCATAATCTGTAATCTCTGTAATCTCCGTCTACATGTGCTGCCACTTTCAGGGAACAATGTACCTGCACTCCTAGATCTGTCTGCTCTATAATACACCCTGTCTACATGTGATGTACCTGCATTCCTACATCTGTCTGCTCTATAATACTCCATCTACATGTGATGTACCTGCACTCCTACATCTGTCTGCTCTATAATACTCCATCTACATGTGCTGCCACTTTCAGGGAACAATGTACCTGCACTCCTTGATCCCTCTGCTCTATAATACCTGTTTACCTGTGACGCCAATTTCACACAGAGGATGGTGGGTGTATGGAACGAGTTGCCGGAGGAGGTAGTTGAGGCAGGTACGACCACAATTATTTTGGAACAATTTGACAGGTACACGGATAGGAGAGGTTTTGTCAGAGATGGGCCAATAGTGGGCAGGTGCGACTAGTGGAGATGGGGCGTGTTGCGCCGATGGGCCTGTTTCTGGTCTGTATGTCTATGATTCTATGACTCTATGGCTCTAAGACTCTAGGACTAACCGACGATTAGTCTAGTGCTCTTTGCCTCTAATGTTCTATGGGGCCATGACTCTAAAACTTAGACTCTGTGACTATGAATCTGGCTCTATAGCTCTATCACTCTGTGACTGTGACTGTGGATCTATGGCTCTGTGACTCTGTGACTGTGACTGTGGATCTATCACTCTGTGACTCTGTGACTGTGTGACTCTGTGACTCTGTGACTCTGACTATGAATCTGGCTCTGTGACTCTGGGACTCTGTGACTGTGTGACTCTGTGGCTCTGTGACTATGTGACTGTGGATCTATGGCTCTGTGACTCTGTGGATCTATCACTCTGTGGCTCTGTGACTCTGTGACTCTGTGGCTCTATGAATCTGGCTCTATGACTGTGACTCTGTGACTCTGTGACTGTGGCTCTGTGACTCTGTGGCTCTATGAATCTGGCTCTATGACTCTATGAATCTGGCTCTATGACTCTGTGACTCTGTGACTCTGTGACTCTGTGACTGTGAATCTGGCTCTGTGGTGCTGTGACTCTGTGACTGTGGATCTATGGCTCTGTGGCTCTGTGACTCTGTGACTCTATGGCTCTATGATTCTGTGACTCTGTGACTGTGGATCTATCACTCTGTGACTATGTGACTGTGGATCTATGGCTCTGTGACTCTGCGGATCTATCACTCTGTGGCTCTGTGACTCTGTGACTCTGTGGCTCTATGAATCTGGCTCTATGACTCTGTGACTCTGTGACTCTGTGGCTCTGTGGCTCTGTGGCTCTGTGACTCTGCGGATCTATCACTCTGTGGCTCTGTGACTCTGTGACTCTGTGGCTCTATGAATCTGGCTCTATGACTCTATGAATCTGGCTCTATGACTCTGTGACTCTGTGGCTCTGTGGCTCTGTGGTTCTGTGACTGTGACTAAGGCACTATGAATCTATGGCTCTGTGAGTCTGTGACTATGTTTCTATAGCTCTACTAGACTAAGTGGGACCCGTTGGGTCCCAGCATCACACGGGAGGGCCGGTCACCCAACGCAATATTCCACCTCTCCACCAATTCCAATATTGCTGGCCAGTGGGGGGGGGGGGGCGCTTTCTGTTGCGCTAGTATGGGTGTTGTGGGCCGAAGGTACTGGTTTCCAGAGGGCTAGTATGGAGTTTGTGGGCCAAATGGATTCTTGGGCTGGCAGCTCAGTCACTGAGGCCAGGCAGCTCAGTCACTGAGGCCTGGCAGTACAATCACTCGGACCTGGCAGGCTGGCAGCTGAGAAACTGCCAGAAATTCTGCCCAAAACAGGTGACAGACTGTGAGAGAGAAGGGGGAGAGGGTGGACTGAATGGATTATTGGGCTGGCAGTTCACTCACTTGCGGCTGGTGGGCTGGCAGTTTACTTACTCTTGGCTCGTGGGCTGGCAGTGCAGTCACTCACGCCTGGTACGCTGGCAGTTCACTCAGTTACCCCACCTCCCGTCACTCCTCCACTCTGCTCCTTGCCATTCCCCTCCCACCCACACATTCAGTGCATCTCCCCACAACCTCCCCCCATTCACTGTTAGTGGCTCTCCCACAGAGCAGCCATTCCTGCCTATTAGGTTCCCATTGTGATGAAGGACACGAAGGCATCAAAAGTGCAAAAAGGATTTATTAAAGTTTAAAATGTGAATGACTTAAAATATAAGAACAATTTAAATGTTAAAGATGAGAATTATTAAGTTCTTTCTTGTTGTGTCTCTTGTTGTGTTCTGCTGCTCACTGCCTCTTGATGACTATTTCCTGTTGATAAAAAGAGACAATTTTAATATAGAGAAATTCAGCGGTTAAATTTTAAGAAAGAAAATCTGAGAATTTATCTCAGAAGTCATCATTCAACGAAGCACGCTTTTAATGACAACATTCTTGGTCGATGTTCCATCCTTCAGGAAAACCTTGACATTTCCCTTCAACTTTCCTCAGCTAAGAGCCACATATAGTTGTCCATGCTGAAATACCGGTTTGTCGAGGTAGATGGACACCTGTATTGTTTGTCCTTGTGCTTTATGGATCGTCATAGCAAAACTTGATTGAATGGGGAATTGGGTTCGCTGAAGGGGAATGTCTTCACCTTCTGTAAAAATTAGTGCTATCCTAGGAATGAGAACAATGTCATCTTTGAAGGCTCCCATGTTGATTCTTGCAACGATCAGATTATTGTGTAGCTCTTCCACAATCATCCTCGTTCCATTGCATAGCTTTGGCGGCTCCAAGTTTCTCATTAATATGATTGGAGATCCTTTTTTCAACTCCAATTTGTGTGGTGGTAATCCAGAGAGCTCGAGTGAATCGAGGAATTCTGTTGGGAAGTGAGTATCATGAGTTCCCTCAGTGACAGCATTGAAAGAAAAGTACTCCTTAACGATTCCAGGGAAGCGTTTGATGCATGTAGAATTGATGCTTCTCATGGTATTGTTGTGAGGAACCAATTGTTGGAGAATAATTCTGCAGGATTGTCAAATGTTGGATACAATCCTCCAGTGCTTCTGCTGATAGAAGCATGTCTTGTGGGATTTCAATTTCATCGTCTTCATTCTTTAAAATCTTGTCTTCTCCAAGTTTCAACAAAAATTGAGAATAGTCGCCTTCTCCCTCTGTCAATCGCATATTTGTGTGCAATTGAAACTTGGTGAAACAAGTAGGATTTCCTGATGCAGGCATTTTCAACATTAGCATCATTTCCCCTTTTCACCACAGCAAGTAGTTGTCGAAAAGCGCCACAACATATGATAAGAATGCTGCCAAAAGGCTTAGTGTTGCTGCAGACATCTTGAAGAGTTCTGTCCACCGCTTCAAAGCTTTCTCTCCTAATCATTGGACATTCATCCCAAACAATGACTTTCACTTGCCTCATGAAATGTGCAATCTTAGAGTTCTTCTCGAAGTTGCAGAATGTATCCTCGGCCACTTGGATGGGTATCTTGAATCGAGAATGTGTAGTTCTTCCACCAGGCATTAATGTAGCTGCTATCCCAGAGGATGCTACAGCAATAGCCACATCACCTTGACCTCTAACTTTTCCTGACATGATGTCGAAAAAGCAGCCTAAAGACAATTTCAGTTGTTAATGAACACTGAAGAATTTGTGCAAAACATTTTTTGGAGGCGGGGGGCTGTCAGGGTGGGGTGGGGGTGGCATCTGTCATGCAGCCAAGGGAGGGGGACAGCTTCAGGCGGGGGCTCTCGTGGGCTGATGAGAAAGGGGGGGTGTCCTCCAGCAGGGGATGTAGGCGGCTTCAGTAGGGGGCACGAGGGGGCGCATCCTATAGCCAGGCGGAGGGCAGTATCGAGGTGGGGGATGTCAGTGGGGGGGGGGGGTGAGCGACTTACTCATGACGTCTATTAAACTTAACAAATAAGCTCTGAACTACGAAATACTATATTATTTGTACTATTTGTTATTTGTTGATCATGCACACCCTCCACCTCACACAGACACACACAAACACAGACTCACTGACACACACACATACTCATATACACACACACAGACTCATACACACACACACACAGACTCATACAGACTCATTCACACTTACACACACACAGACTCATTCGCACATACACACACACTCACAGACTTTCACACACACACACACACAGACTCATTCACACACACACAGACTCATTCACACATACACACACACAGACTCATTCACACACACACAGACTCATTCACACACACACAGACTCATTCACACATACACACACACAGACTCATTCACACACACACAGACTCATTCACACACACAGACTCATTCACAGCCTCACACACACAGACTAAATCACACACACACACAGACTCATTCACACATACACACAGACTCATTCACACACACACACACACACACACACACACAAAGACTCATTCCACACACACACAGACTCATTCACACACACACACTCATTCACACACTCACACACACAGATTAAATCACACACTCACACACACACTCACACACACATGCACACACACAGACTAATTCACACTCACACACACACACACACACATACTCATTCACACACACACATACACACACAGACTCATTCACACTCACACACCCAATACTGAAATGCCAAGTAACTTCAGAACGTGTTGAATATAGTGTGTAAAACAAATCTTTAAAGCCTGCTGTACAGGCTGCTGCTACTGAAGCAAAATCATGCTTTAAATAACGTCCAACAAAGACACGCACCATAGACAGAGCAGTAAACTCCTGAATTATTCAACAGCGCCTGCACTCGGCGCCATCTTGACGTCACCCTCCCGCTGCTTGCCACAAACCGGAAATGATGCACTCAGTGGCAGCAGGCCACTAACTGGAAATGACGTCATCGGCGCCATCTTGCAACCAGGCGAAAATCACAGAATGAGCGCCAATTTTGAAATTAAACACAGTTCTGATCTAATAAAATGTTTATTCACATTATCCATCCGAAAACTGTTGCAAGCAAGCCCTTTAAAAAGCCAGGAAATGGGGGGAAAAAACACTGAGCAAGCAAGCCGACAAAACACATCCGTCCGCTGAAAAGCACTTAAAAAAAGCCAGGCAATTGGGGAAAAAACACTGAGCAAGCCGACAAAACACATCCGTCCACTGAAAAGCACTTAAAAAAAACAAGCAATTGGGGAAAAAACACTGAGCAATCCGACAAAACACATCCGTCCTCTGAAAAGCACTTTAAAAAAGCCAATTAGGGCAAAACCACTGCAAGCCGACAAAAGAAATTAGTTTTGCTGAAAGCACTTTAAAAAAAGCCAATTAGGGCAAAACCACTCAGCAAGCCGACAAAAGACATTAGTTTTGCTGAAAGCACTTTAAAAAAGCCAATTAGGGCAAAACCACTAAGCAAGCCGACAAAAGACATTTGTTTTGCTGAAAGCACTTAAAAAAAAGCCAATTAGGGCAAAACCACTCAGCAAGCCAACAACGCTGCTGAAAGCACTTTAAAAAAGCCAAGCAATTGGAGAAAAAACACTGAGCAAGCCGACAAAACACATCCATTCGCTGAAAACCACATCGAGGGGACTCACCGTGGAGTAGATTCGCAGCTCAGAGAGCCGTGACCCTCTGGCTTCCTGGGCCTGGCAGAGACTGATTGAGGCACGACACTTCCGGGTTTTATTGTCCCTCCCCCTTCCGCCAGCGGGGGCAGCAGAGAGAATGGCGAATTATTTAAAAACATTAATATCTCTCTGATTTTTCATCGATGGGAAAAATCCACTGGTCCAGGAAGGCGGAGGGGGGCTCTGAGCGAGGTTCTTCAGTGAACTTGATTCTTCAGTGAACTTTCAACTTTCTATTCAATATTAGATATAAGACCATTTGTCTGTCAAATGTGTACAAAAATGTAAGTTCTCTTCTCTCGTGGTTTGTTTTGTTGCTCTCAGCCTTGTTTTCGACGTTCTATCTTTATTTTACTTCAGCTGAAGTGAAATATCCCTGCAACAACCGCGATTCTCCTGAAATATCCCTGCAACAAACACGATGTTTCTGAAATATGCCTGCAACAAACACGATGTTTCTGAAATATCCCTGCAACTAACACGATTTCCATCCGTGTCTTCCCGAATGTAGGTTTTAATGTCACTCACACTTATTCAAAGGTGACCTACAGCTCCGAGGTCTATATGCATCTCTGCCCCTGGGCAAACTTCCCTTGACAGGCGAGGACATGACGGACAGCGCCACATGATCACTGTCATTTTTCCTGAGTTGGAAGGCAGGTTCCGAATTCAGTGATGAAAAGGCGTCATTGAGCAACAGACAGATAGTACAGAACCGGGTTATTGTGTCGGCGTTGACCAACAATGGACTCGACAAACAGCAGCGTTGTTGGTGGAGAAGCTGCCTCAGTGACCCGTGTTTAATCTTGACATCAGATGATGCCTGGGGAAGATTGGACGTTCTCACTGTGATAGTACATGATTCCTCCTGGATGCTGTGGTTTCATCCCATGTTCCAGAGGACGTGCTGGTTAGCAGGTTAATTTACGTTTGGAGGCTTGAATATCTTCAGTGTTCCTGACTCCCAATTCCACAGCTTTCTGGCAGAGAAAATTATAAAGAAGGATTGTCCTATTATTTATTTTAAATGAGAGACCCTTTATTCTGAAATTGTGCCCCAGTTTCATATCTGCCCAAGAAGAAATATCCCCACTGTATCGTTTCTTCCTGTTCAGAATCTTATTTCTTTAAAATTGTCTCTTTCTTTGAAACTCAGGTGAGTATGGGCTCAACCTCCTCACAGGTGCACCTCTTCATTCCAGGAATTGATCCAGTGAACCTTCTCCGCACGGACTCCAATGTCAATGTCTTTATGCAGTCTCCAGATGTGGTGCTACCAGCACCCTGTGCAGTTGCATCTAAACTTGCCTTCTGTTAACGGTCCAAACATCTGCAAATTTACACTGACTTTACATCGCGTTCATGTCATCAGGTAGAATTATGCCATTCAACACATCGAGTCTACTCCGCGATTCTCTCTTCTGATCTATCCTTCTCTCTGAAACCCATTTTCTTGCCTTCTCCCGATAACGTTTGACACCCGTAATCAAGAACCTTGTCAATCTCAGACATAAAAAATACCCATGGACTTGGCACCCACAGCCGTTAAGACAGTGAATTACACAGATACACCATGCTCTGACTAAAGATCTCAGTCAACGGAAAGACAATACATGATTATAATCGAGCAATTTACATAGATAATGGAATAACATTTAGTGTAATGTAAAGCCAGCAAAATCTGATCCAGGATAGTCCATGAGTCAGCAATGAGGTGGATAGTAGTTCAGGGCTGCTCTTTTGTTGTGGTAGGATGATTCAGTTGCCTAATAATAGCTGGGAAGAAACTGTTCCTTTATCTGGAGTTGTGCGATTTCACACTTCTATACCCTTTACCTGATGGGAGAGGGGAGAAGAGGGAGTGACCAGGCTGCGACTCGTCCTTGATTACGCTGCTGGCCTTGCCGGGGCAGAGCGAGGTATAAATTGAGTCAATGGAAGGGAGGTTGGGTTGTGTGATGATCTGGGCTGCGTGTACAATTCACTGCAATCCTGATAAAAGGTTTTTTATAGACCACCTGTAGAATTTAGTGAGTTGTAGGGGACATGCCGACCCTCCTAAGCCTTCTATGAAAGTGGATGCTTTGTTGTGTTTTCTTGGTCATTGCTTCAATATGGTCTTTGCTCCAGAAGAAGTTGTTGGTGATATTGACTCTGAGGAATTTGAGGTTTTCAACTCATCTCGTTTCTAAAGGTATGAGCCTTCCTAATTATTTGCTCTACCTAAATGTTTTAGTGTTGTAGAAATTACAGATTCCAATGTAAAATACCATATAATTTAGGTTTCAATTCTTCCAAATTGAATAACATCACATTTTCCTACGTTATACTCCATTACATTCCATGTTTTGCCCTAACTCTTTACCTATTTAACTCATTTATAGATTATTCTGCCTCCTCACAGTGTACTGACCCATCAATTTGTTTATCATCAGCAAAGTAGTGCCAGTTACTCACAGTCTTATCATATGTCATGTTTATATATTTAAATAGCAGAGGCCCAACTCGTCTCCATGCGGCAATCAAGTCGTATCTACTACTTGTTAATCGGTTTTCAATATGTGCCTAATATGTGCATTGCCGACGTTGTGAATGTTTTGTGATGATCGCCACGGCAGGGTACCCAGGTTTTGATTTACTCTGAAGCAGGGTCTCGACCCGAAACGTCACCCATTCCTTCTCTCCAGAGTTGCTGCCTGGCCCACTGAGTTACTCCAACATTTTGTGTCTATCTTTGATTTACACTTGATGGAACACTATTCACATGACCGGATTAGTTCAGTTCTGGTCTGAGGATGGTGGGCAGTTGTGTGACGGCCATTGACTGAAAATTGAGTAGTTGAACTCTGTCCTGTTGGAAATATTCATTGCCTGAAAATTGTGTGATGTGAATGTAGCTCACCTCTGCCTGACCCGTAATACTTTCTTGGTCTTGATTCAAGGTACTGCCCTCGAGCTACATCCCCCTATTTTTAGACCACTGGAGGGTGCACCTTCTCGGTGGGACAGGTGGTACCCAGCAATTGTGATGGAAAGTTCGGTCTCCCTGTTTGTGAAGTTTGATTCTGGGTGACTTTCACTGTGTCATGTTGTTGGTGGACTCAGTAATATGGGGTTTATCCAAGTTGAGGCAGAGGTCCCCTGAAGTTTGTGTGGAGAACTTTGCACAGACTGGTCTGAGTGGTTCTTGCATGTTCACTGCCTTGTATGTATCTGAATAAACAGCCTGTTATATTAATTTAACTGTGTAAAGCAGGGAACTTAAAAATGTCATCGTGCAATTCAATAATGGGTGAATGGTCTTTGGTGTATGTTACGGCATATTTTCATCATTGTACCGATTTCATTGGCCTGCCGCTGTGGATGCAACAGACCTCCATATTCAGTTCAACTATAATTGAGTGTGGATTTACTGAATGCACTGAGGTCTAGTTCGGGAAAAATCAAAAATTGGATTTGCTGCTTGTGTTTAGAAAATGTATCTCAATATTCAAGTTTCATCTTTGTTGTAATGAAGTATAGCAGGAAATGTTGAATTTCTTACTTTTCAGTTACCTGTGGTGAGCAACTTCCTCCATTGCCAGGGCAGCAGTGGTGCAGGAAAAGTTACACATTGTGTAGGATGGAACTGCAGATACTGGTTTAAACCGTAGGTAGACACAAAATGCTGGAGAAATATAAAAGTGGATAAGTCTCCAGGTCCGGACAGGATATTCCCTAGGACATTGAGGGAAGTTAGTGTAGAAATAGCAGGGGCTATGACAGAAATATTTAAAATGTCATTGGAAACGGCAATAGTGCCGGAGGATTGGCGTACTGCGCATGTTGTTCCATTGTTTAAAAAGGGGTCTAAGAGTAAACCTAGCAATTATAGACCTGTTAGTTTGACATCAGTGGTGGGCAAATTAATGGAAAGGATACTTA
Source organism: Malacoraja senta (assembly GCA_038087875.1). Lineage (NCBI taxonomy): Eukaryota > Metazoa > Chordata > Chondrichthyes > Rajiformes > Rajidae > Malacoraja > Malacoraja senta. The sequence goes on along the minus strand of JAXLNO010004147.1, from coordinate 93,544 downwards.
GAGATAATATATATAAGCATCTGGATAAACAGGGGCTGATTAGGAACAGTCAACACGGATTTGTGCCTGGAAGGTCATGTTTGACTAATCTTCTTGAATTTTTTGAAGAGGTTACTCTGGAAATTGATGAGGGTAAAGCCGTGGATGTTGTATATATGGACTTCAGTAAGGCCTTTGACAAGGTTCCTCACGGAAGGTTGGTTAAGAAGGTTCAATGGTTGGGTATTAATGGTGGAGTAGCAAGATGGATTCAACAGTGGCTGAATGGGAGATGCCAGAGAGTAATGGTGGATGGCTGTTTGTCAGGTTGGAGGCCAGTGACTAGTGGGGTGCCACAGGGATTTGTGTTGGGTCCACTGTTGTTTGTCATGTACATCAATGATCTGGATGATGGTGTGGTAAATTGGATTAGTAAGTATGCAGATGATACTAAGATAGATGGGGCTGTGGATAATGAAGTAGATTTTCAAAGTCTACAGAGAGATTTATGCCGGTTGGAAGAGTGGGCTGAAAGATGGCAGATGGAGTTTAATGCTGATAAGTGTGAGGTGCTACATCTTGGAAGGACAAATCAAAATAGGACATACATGGTAAATAGTAGGGAATTGAAGAATGCAGGTGAACAGAGGGATCTTGGAATAACTGTGCACAGTTCCCTGAAAGGGGAATCTCATGTAGATAGGGTGGTAAAGAAAGCTTTTGGTGTGCTGGCTTTTATAAATCAGAGCATTGAGTATAGAAGTTGGGATGTAATGTTAAAATTGTACAAGGCATTGGTGAGGCCAATTCTGGAGTATGGTGTACAATTTTGGTCGCCTAATTATAGGAAGGATGTCAACAAAATAGAGAGAGTACAGAGGAGATTTACTAGAATGTTGCCTGGGTTTCAGCAACTAAGTTACAGAGAAAGGTTGAACAAGTTAGGGCTTTATTCTTTGGAGTGCAGAAGGTTAAGGGGGGACTTGATAGAGGTCTTTAAAATGATGAGAGGGATAGACAGAGTTGACGTGGATAAGCTTTTCCCACTGAGAGTAGGGAAGATTCAAACAAGGGGACATGACTTGAGAATTAAGGGACAGAGGTTTAGGGGTAACATGAGGGGGAACTTCTTTACTCAGAGAGTGGTGGCTGTGTGGAATGAGCTTCCAGTGAAGGTGGTGGAGGCAGGTTCGTTTTTATCATTTAATAATAAATTGGATAGTTATATGGACGGGAAAGGAATGGAGGGTTATGGTCTGAGCGCAGGTATATGGGACTAGGGGAGAATACGTGTTCGGCACGGACTAGAAGGGTCGAGATGGCCTGTTTCCGTGCTGTAATTGTTATATGGTTATATGGTTAACTCAGCGGGACAGGCAGCATCTCTGGAGAGAAGGAATGGGTGACATTTCTGGTCCCGTTCCTTTTTCAGACGTTACACATTGTTATCTTACTCTGACCGCTGCCCTTTAGCAGAGAGAGTTCAGCTTTTGGAGCTGATGCAATAGAATGATAGTGGGAGAAGAACAGGCGTTCCCTTCATCTTCTGTGGAATAGGGTTGTATACAGCTCACTGCAAAAAGTGTGAATAAATTAGTGGAGTGAATGTAAATACTCCATTTAGAAAAAGGCCGTTTGAGTCGGGATGTTGCAATCATTCTACAGCAGTAATTACATTTTGATTAAAATCAAAAGTGCAGAAGATTAAATTTGTAATGAAAAACAGAAGACGCTGGAAGCACACTTGGATCAGGCAGCTTCTGTGGGCCGGACCAGTTCTGATGAATGGTCTGTATTCTACCTGGAAGGTTAACTGTTTCTTTCTTCAGATGCTGCCTGACGGCCTATTGTCCTTTCATATAAATGTCTCGTTCACTGCTGCTGTGGAAGATAATGGCAGACAGCTGTGCCTGGCAATGTCCCACATACCAATGGGATAATGAATATGTTATGTGCTTAGTTTAGGAAAGAGGTTTGGTTAAAATACGTTATAGGGAAATAGCAGGAGACTCCTTTCCTCAACGAGGTGATTTCAGGATAAGAGGTTTACCCATTTAATTCTGACCTAGATTTTTCAGGCATGTTGGAGGATTAGTAAATATCCCCAAATGGACTGGATCACTGCCATTCACCTGCCATTGCCACAAGTCCAGGACAAATGCCTCCTCGCTGGAAATGCACTCGCCTATGAAATATATGGATATCAAACATAGAAAGGTGCAGGCCATTCGGCCCTATGTGTCATACCCGCCATTCAAAATGATCATGGCTGATCATCCAAAATTAATAACCAGTTCCTGCTTTCCCCCCATATCCCTTGATCCTGTTAGACCTAAGAGCTAAATCTAACTCTCTCTTGAAAACATCCAGTGAATTGGCCTCCACTGCCTCCTGTGGCAGAGAATTCCACAGATTCACAACTCCCTGGGTGAAAAAGTTTTTCCTCGTCACTGTCCTAAATGGGAGTTGTAAATTGTAACCCTTGGTTCTGGACTCCCTCAACACCGGAAAATTTTTTCCTGCATCTAGCCTGTCCAATCCCTTAAGAATTGTATATGTTTCTATAAGATATCCTCTCATCCTTCTAAATTCCAGTCAATATAAGGCAGTTGATCCATTCTTTCATCATATGTCAGTACCGCCATCTCAGGAATTAACTTTGTGAACCTACGCTGCACACCCTCAACAGCAAGAATGTCCTTCCTTAAATTAGGGGACCAAAACGGCACACAATACTCCAGGTGTGGTCTCACCAGGGCTCTGTACAACTGCAGTAGGACCTTCTTGCTCCTATACTCAAATCCTCTCGCTAGGAAGGGCAACATGCCATTTGTTTTCTTCACTGCCTACTGTACCTGCATGTTTACCTTCAGTGACTAGTGTACAAGCACAGCCAGGTCTCATTGCACCTCCCCTTTTCCTAATCTGACACCATTCAGATAATAATCTGCCTTCATGTTGTTGCCACCAAAGTGGATAACTTCCCATTTATCCACATTATACTGCATCTGCCATGCATCTGCCTACTCCAACAACCTATTCTTGTCACCCTGAAGACTCCTCGCAGCTGACTGCCACGCAGCTTTGTGTCATCCCCAAACCTGGAGTTGTTACATTTAATTCCTTCGTCTAAATCGTACATATTGAATTCCTTTGTCTACATCGTTAATATTGAATTAATTCGTCTAAATCGTCAATATAAAGTGAATTTATCAAGGTGACTTGCATCAGACTCCTGTTTATTGACAATAGCTCCACCTTCAACACCGTTATTCCAAGAAAACTCTTGAACCAAGACTTTGTATCCCTCTCTGAAACTAGATCATTGACTTCTTGAACCATAGACTGCATTCAGTAAGGATCGGTAACAAAATATCCTCCTTGATAATTCTCAATAACAGTGTAGCAGAAGGCTGCATTCTCAGCCCTAATGCCCCTGTCCCACTTAGGAAACCTGAACGGAAACCTCTGGAGACTTTGCGCCCCACACAAGGTTTCCGTGCGGTTCCCGGAGGTTTTTGTCAGTCTCCCTAATGGTCGAATGTGGTTTCCGCTTCTTCTATGTTCCGGCGATTATTTCAAAAAATTGCTAGTTGAAGGTGGTTGCTGGAGGTTGTAGGTAGTGGAAGGTAAGACCTCCCTGGTAGAATAAAACTGGGTGAAAAAAAGGTCTTACCTTCCACTACCTGCAACCTCCGGCAACCACCTTCAACTAGCATCGCAACCGGCTTCGACTAAAAAATTACCGATTTTTAAAACGGCAACCTATTTTTAGTCGTGGCCGGTTTTGAATTTTTTGAAATAATCGCCGGAACATAGAAGAAACGGAAACTACTTTCGACCATTAGGGAGACTGACAAAAACCTCTGGGAACCGCACGGAAACCTTGGGTGGGGCGCAAAGTCTCCAGAGGTTTCTGTTCAGGTTTCCTAAGTGGGACAGGGGCATTACTATACTATCTGTACACTCACAAACGTGCGATCAAATTCTGTTCTAACTCAATTTACAAGTTTGCAAATGACACGACTGTAGAGGGCCTACTCTCAAACAATAAGGAGACAGTGTACAGGTATGTGATAGAATGTTGTGTCATGGTCTCAAGCTAACAACCTCTTCCATGATGCCAGCAAAACGTAGGAGAAAGTTGTTAAGTTAAGGAAGCGAGTTGGTGTACACGCCAATGTCAGCATCAATGGTTTTGAACAGAAAAATGTATGAGAACTCCAAACTCCGAGGCATAAATACCAGCAACTATTTGTCCTGTTACAACTAGATTGAAGTGGTTGGCAAGAACGCGCACCAATGCCTTTGCTTCCTCGGAAGACAATGTAAATTCAGTATGTCCTCAATGACACTTCGGAATGGCTACGAATGCACCACAGAAAGCATCCTATCATGTTACATCTTCATTTGTCATCAGCTCTGCCCAAGTCCGCAGGAAATTGAAGAAAGTTGTTGACGTACGTCTTCCAACACCCAAACCAGTCTCCGCTTCCTGCCTCCCCCCCCCTTCAGCTCCATCTATATTGATGGTGCCATAGGAAAGCAGCCAGCATCACAAAGTACCAGACACAACCCGATCATTTCCTCTTCTCCTCCTCTCTCCCAGGAGATACAAAGGCTAGAAAACAGCTTTCCCTGTCGTGAATCTGTCGTATTTATTCCCAATCTTCTAAGCTACTTCCTGGTAGACGTCGCACTTCATTGTTATCTGAACTTACTCTGTTGTTATCATATTTCATTCAGCATTCTGTGTATTTCTTCTTTTGCACAACCAGCAGTATTAAAACAAAAGCCACGAAATGCTGGAGTAAATGAGCAGGCCCGGGCCTACCCCTTACCGACAGCGCTCTGTCTCACCATTCCTCTCTTCCAGATTTATTGCCAACCTCCACCCCAATCACTGCAAACAGTCTGAAGAAGTGTTCCGACCTCAATTGTGTAAGAAGGAACTGCAGATGCGGGTTTAAACCAAAGATAAACACAAAAAGCTGGAGTAACGCAGCAGGACAGGCAGTATCTGGGCAGAGAAGGAGTGAGTGACGTTTTGGGTTCAGACGCTTCTTCAGACTGGTTAGGGATAAGGGAAACGAAACATATAGACGGTGATGTGGAGATAAAAGGCCCTCACTAGTGTCTCCATGGTACCCCGCAGCTCAACTCTTGCTTCCCCTCCCCCTAGTCGCAAGAGAGACAGTCCCCCTAGTCCTTAGTTTCTACTCCATCAGCCGTCGCATTCAACAAATAATACTCCGAAATTGCCGCCACCTTCAACCGGAGACCACTCCTATCCACATTTTCCCATCTCCACCCCTTTTCACCTTCCGCAGACTGTTACCTCCGCACCTCCGTTGTTAACTAGTCCCTTCCCACCCAAACCACTCCCCCCACAGGTACCTTCCCCTGCAAACGCAGAAGATGCAACACCTGTCCCTATACCTCCTCCCTCGACTCTGTCCAGGGACCATGACAGTCTTTCCAGGTTAGACAGAGGTTCACTTGTATTTCCTCCAACCTCATCTACTCATTCCGTTGTTCAAGATGTGGATTGTTATACATCGGCGGGCGAGACCAAGCACAGACTGGGCGATCGTTTCGCGGAACACCTTCACTCAGACCACGTGAACCAACCTGATCTCCCAGTTGCTGGACACTTTAATTCTCCTTCCCATTCCCACAGACCTTTCTGTCCTCGGTCTCCTCCATTGTCAGAGTGATGCCAAATTGGAGGAACAGCATCTCATATTTCTCTTGGGCAGCTTACAGCCCAGTGGTATGAATATTGATTTATCTCACTTCAGGCAGCCCCGGCATTCCCTCTCTCTCTCTATCCCTCGCCCAACAAAGTCGCACCAGCTTCTCATTTTCACCCAACAAACAGCTAAAAATGACCTGTTTCCTTTATCATCGTCACGTTTTAGCATTCATCTTTCATTCATTGTTCTTTATCTCTCCACATCACCGTCTATATCTGTCGTTTCCCTTTCCCCTAACTAGTCCGAAGAAGGGTCTTGGCACGCAACGTCACCCATTCCTTCTCTCCAGAGATGCCGCCTGTCCCGCTGAGTTACTCCAGTTTTTTGTGTCTAACTACCCGACCTCAAAAGTCACGTGTTCTCTACAGATGCTGCCTGACCGGCTGTTACTCCATTATTTTGTGTCTGTCTTTTGTTTAGTCCAGTGCCTGCAGTCAAGAGACAATAGACAATAGGTGCAGGAATAGGCCAATCGGCCCTTCGAGCCATTCAATGTGATCATGGCTGATCATCCCCAATCAGTACCCCGTTCCTGCCTTCTCCCCATATCCCCTGACTTAAGAGATCTGTTATTGAATCCTTTGTTATTACAGTTTTATTCAGATATGGTACGATCTGTGTGGACAACACGCAAACCGAAATGTTTCATTCGTGCGGTATACGTGCAAGAATAATCCTGTACTGAGTTTGGGAGGCGTGTATGGAGAAAGGAGCATAGTCACCACTTCAGGTGGGACACCCTTCCACCCAACAGTCGCACAAGTTTCTGTCTCCAGTTATATTTCAGATTGGCAGCATCTGAGTTTTGTTTAATTAGTCCCGGGCGCTTGACACCGCCCACACGCTGATGATGCTAACCCAGCACAGGCCACAAGGCGCAGCCTGTGGACATTCTCCGGATGGGCGGTAGATCTCTTCTGACTTGTTGAAGTGCGGCAGCGGATTGTGTCTTGGGGTTGGGGCAGCAGGGAGACGGACCTTGCCCTCCGGGGTGGGGGTGATGGGAGAGGGGGCTCTGAGTGCAGGGTGTGTGGAGACTGCAGATTACAATCGGTGAGTATCTTTCCACCGATTCCGAGTGGACGGGGTCTGATCTTGGGGAGTGACTGCGGTGAAATCTCCCCCATAGGCGGACGCTCTCCGGGCCGGCACCGATCCTGCTGGGTCGGGGCCGTGTGACAGGACCAGCATTCTGGCAGGCAGGTTTGCCACTGCTACACGGGTGGTTTTAAACTGAATAAGGGGGTGGGGTGTCAAATAGGATAGTCGAGGACGGAGTTAAAGGGAAAGAGAGTAAAGGGATGGTTAATAACCCCAGAATTAACGGGATAGGAAGCTCGCAAAGGGATAGGAGAGTATGGTCAAGTGTAATAGGGATCGATGTGAAAGGTGAGATGCGTAAGGAATTAAAAGTATTGTATATGAATGCGCGAAGTATAAGAAGTAAAGTAGATGAGCTTGAGGCTCAGTTAGAGGTTGGTAGATATGACATTGTGGGGATTACTGAGACGTGGCTGCAGGAGGATCAGGCCTGGAAACTTAATATTCAGGGTTATACATCCTATAGAAAGGACAGGCAGGTGGGCAGAGGAGGGGGGGGGGTGGTAGCTCTGCTGGTGAGGAATGGAATTCAGTCCCTTGCGAGGGAAGACATAGGGACTGACGAGGTAGAGTCACTGTGAATTGAGTTGAGGAATTGTAAAGGCAAGAAGACACTAATTGGTGTTATGTACAGACCCCCAAATAGTAGCCCGGATGTAGGGTGTAAGTTGCAGCAGGAGTTAAAACTGGCATGTAACAAAGGTAATGCCACTGTGGTGATGGGATATTTCAATATGCAGGTAGACTGGGAAAATCAGGTTGGTTCCGGACCCCAAGAAAGAGAGTTTGTAGAATGCCTCCGAGATGGATTCTTAGAGCAGCTTGTAATGGAGCCGCCCAGAGAAAAGGCAATTCTGGATTTAGTGTTGTCCAATGAACCAGATATGATAAGAGAACTCGAGGTAAAGGAACCGCTTGGAGGTAGTGATCATAATATGATTCGTTTTAATCTGCAATTTAAGAAGGAGAACGTTAAATCGGAGGTGGCAGTGATGCAGTTGAACAAAGGGGACTATGAAGGCATGAGAGGGGAGCTGGCCAAAGTAGACGGGAAAGGTATCCTAGCAGGAATGATGGTGGAACAGCAATGGCAGGAATTTCTGGGCATAATCCGGAAGACGCAGGATTATTTCATTACAAAAAGAAAGAAAGATTCTAAGGGGAGTAGGAGGCAACCGTGGCTGACAAGAGAAGTTAGGGATAGAATAAAACTAAAAGAAAAGATGTATAACACAGCAAAGAGTAGCCGGAAGCCAGAGGATTGGGAAACTTTCATAGGACAACAGAAGGAAACAAAACGGGCAATACGGGCTGAAAAGATGAAGTATGAGGGGAAGCTGGCCAGGAATATAAAGGACAGTAAAAGCTTCTTTAGATATGTTAAGGGAAAAAGAGTAGCAAAGTCAAATGTGGGTCCCTTGAAGGCAGACACGGGTGAAATTATTATGGGCAACAAGGATATGGCAGAAGAGTTGAATAGGTACTTTGGATCTGTCTTCACTAAGGAAGACACAAACAATCTCACATATGTACTGGAGGACAGAGGATCTAAGGGGGTAGAGGAACTGAAAGAGATTTTCATTAGGCGAGAAATAGTATTGGGTAGGCTAATGGGACTGAAGGATGATAAATCCCCTGGGCCTGATGGTCTGCATCCCAGGGTCCTCAGGGAAGTGGCTATAGAAATAGTGGACGCATTGGTGATCATTTTCCAATATTCAATAGATTCAGGATCAGTTCCTGTGGATTGGAGGATAGCTAATGTTATCCCACTTTTCAAGAAAGGAGCGAGAGAGAAAACGGGGAATTACAGACCAGTTAACCTGACTTCGGTGGTGGGAAAGATGCTGGAGTCAATTATTAAAGAGGTAATAATGGGGCATTTGGATAGCAGTAAAAGGATTAGTCCAAGTCAACATGGATTTATGAAAGGGAAATTATGATTGACTAATCTTCTGGAATTTTTTGATGTGACAAGTAAAATGGATGAAGGGGTGCCAGTATCTAGACTTTCAGAAAGCCTTTGATAAGGTCCCGCACGGCACTAAAATCAGAGCACATGGTATTGGGGGTAGGGTGTTGACATGGATAGAAAATTGGTTGACAGATCGGAAGCAAAGAGTAGGAGTGAACGGGTCCTTTTCAGAATGGCAGGCAGTGGCAAGTGGAGTGCCACAAGGCTCGGTGTTGGGGCCGTAACTGTTTACCATATATATTAATGATTTGGAAGAGGGAATTAGGAGCAACACTTGCAAGTTTGCAGATGACACAAAGCTGGGTGGCAGTGTGAACTGTGAAGAGGATGTCAGGAGGTTGCAGGGTGACCTGGACAGGTTGAGTGAGTGGGCAGATGCGTGGCAGATGCAGTATAATATAGATAAATGTGAGGTTGTCCACTTTGGCGGCAAAAACAAGGGGGCAGATTATTATCTCAATGGGGTTAGGTTAGGTAAGGAGGTACAGCGAGACCTGGGTGTCCTTGTACACCGGTCACTGAAAGTTTGCTTACAGGTACAGCAGGCAGTGAAGAAAGCTAATGGAATGTTGGCCTTCATAACAAGAGGATTTCAGTATAGAAGTAAAGAGGTTCTTCTGCAGTTGTATAGGTCTCTGGTGAGACCACATCTGGAGTATTGTGTACAGTTTTGGTCTCCTAATTTGAGGAAGGACATCCTTGTGATTGAGGCAGTGCAGCGTAGGTTCACGAGATTGATCCCTGGGATGGCGGGACTGTCATACGAGGAAAGATTGAAAAGACTGGGCTTGTATTCACTGGAGTTTAGAAGGATGAGGGGGATCGTATAGAAACATATAAAATTATAAAAGGACTGGACAAGCTAGATGCTGGAAAAATGTTCCCAATGTTGGGCGAGTCCAGAACCAGGGGCCACAGTCTTAGAATAAAGGGGAGGTCATTTAAGACTGAGGTGAGAAAAAACTTTTTCGCCCAGAGAGTTGTGAATTTATGGAATTCCCTGCCACAGAGGGCAGTGGAGGCGAAATCACTGGATGGATTTAAGAGAGTTAGATAGAGCTCTAGGGGCTAGTGGAGTCAAGGGATATGGGGAGAAGGCAGGCACGGGTTATTGATATGGGACGATCAGCCATGATCACAAAGAATGGCGGTGCTGGCTCGAAGGACCGAATGGCTTCCTCTTGCATCTATTTTCTTTGTTTATATGTTTCTATGTTCACACCAGGCCACTTGACGTTGAGGACCCGGTGAAGTTTTCCTGGCAGCGGTGCGATGGTGGCGCCGGGACCAGATCCACCCAGCACGTTATCGTTGGGGGTTTATTTCTCCATCACCATGTCCGCATCCGAACCCCCGCGTGGATGGATGCCCTTTGCCAATGCCGTTGTCATTATTCCACGATGCACAAAGTGACCCATCGACTCATTCCACACGGTTCCATCGTACATACTATCTCGTCCATTCTGACAAAGCATTGAGTTACAGAGCTGATCCACATTCTCGGGAGCGGGAATCTTGACCTCATCCATTCTACCGATGGCAGAATTATAAACTGTGCTTTCTGTAATGTCACCATTCTGCAACAAGAAATATGGCGATTCTGTTCACTTAAACTGAAAAACGAATGAACATTTCCTGCCCAAATTACCCCCTCTGCAGGCACTTTCCCCTACAACCGCGGGCGTTGTAACACCTGCCGCTATACGCCCTCTCTCACTTTCATCCAGGGACCCCAGCAGTTCTTCCAAGTAAAATAAATATTGATGTGCACCTTCTCTACCCTCATCAACAGCATCTGGTGTTCCCGATGTGACATCCTGTACATTGTCGAGACGAAGCGTAGACCCAGCGAGAGTTACTTGCACTATGTTACCAAGAGTTACCAAGGCATATGTTGAGCTTTGTACCTTTTTGTCGCCGGAGTACTGCATTCCCACTTCCGCATGCAAAATGAAGGAACAGCCGCTTTCTTCCAACTCTCCCGTGTGGCCCATCTGCGCTCTCTTTTAATATTTCCATCTAGCTCCCCCCACCTCCCGCTACTCTCCTCCCTCCGGGTTCACAATCCGCTAATCTTCAAACCTACCTCACACCTACTGTTCTTATTTCTTGCCTTTGTGATGTACGAAGGGGAAATCATGCTTGACTAATCTTCTGGACTTTTTTGAGGATGTAACTAGGAAAATGGACAAGGGAGAGCCAGTGGATGTAGTGTTACTGGACTTTCAGAAAGCATTTGATAAGGTCCCACATAGGAGATTAGTGGGCAAAATTAGAGCACATGCTATTGAGGGTAGAGTGTTGACATGGATAGAAAATTGGTTGGCAGACAGGAAACAAAGACAATAGACAATAGGTGCAGGAGTAGGCCATTCGGCCCTTCGAGCCAGCACCACCATTCAATCTGATCATGGCTGATCATCCCCAATCAGTACCCTGTTCCTGCCTTTTCCACCATATCCCCTGACTCTGCTAATTTTTAAGAGCCCTATCTAGCTCTCTCTTGAAAGCATTCAGAGAGTAGGGATTAACAGGTCCCTTTCAGAATGGCAGGCAGTGACTAGTGAGGTAACACAAGGCTCGGTGCTAGGACCGCAGCTATTTACAATATACATCAATGATTTGGATGAAGGGATTCAAAGTGACATTAGCAAATTTGCAGATAACACAAAGCTGGGTGGCAGTGTGAACTGAGAGGAAGATGCTATGAGAATGCAGGGTGACTTGGACAGGTTGGGTGAGTGGGCAGATGCATGGCAGATGCAGTTTAATGTGGATAAATGTGAGGTTATCCACTTTGGTGGCAAAAACAGGAAGGCAGATTATTATCTAAATGGTATCAAGATGGGAAAAGGGGAAGTACAATGGGATCTGGGGGTCCTTGTTCATCAGTCAATGAAAGTAAGCATGCAGGTACAGGAGGCAGTGAAGAAAGCAAATGGCATGCTGGCCTTCATAACAAGAGTAGTTGAGTATAGGAGCAAAGAGGTCCTTCTGCAGTTGTACAGGGCCCTAATGAGACCACACCTGGAGTGTTGTGTGCAGTTTTGGTCTCCAAATTTGAGGAAGGACATTCTTGCTATTGAGGAAGTGCAGCATAGGTTCACCAGATTAATTCCCGCGATGGCGGGACTGTCATATGTTGATAGAATGGAGCGGTTGGGCTTGTATACTCTGGAATATAGAAGGATGAGAGGTGATCTTATTGAAACGTATAAGATTGTTAAGGGTTTGTTCAGGCTAGAGGCAGGAAACACGTTCCCGATGTTGGGGAAATCCAGACCCAGGGGCCACAGTTTAAGAATAAGTAGTAAGCCATTTAGAACGGAGATGAGGAAGCACTTTTTCACAGAGATTTGTGAGTCTGTGGAATTCTCTGCTTTAGAAGGCGGTGGAGGCCGGTTCTTTGGATACTTTCAAGAGAGAGCTAGATAGAGCTCTTAAAGATAGCAGAGTTAGGGGATGTGGGGAGAAAGCAGGAACGGGGTACTGATCAGCCATGATCACATTGAATAGCGGTCCTGCCTCGAACGGCCGAATGGTCTACTCCTGCACCTATTGTCTATTGTCTATTGTCTAAAACCCATTTCTCCAGTGTCCATCCAGCCGTTGCGCTTTGTTCTGCCTCTCCCTTTCACTAGCTTTCCTCTTCCCCCTACAATTAGTCTGAAAGAGGGTCTCCATCGGAAACGTCACCTCTCCGTGTTCTCCAGAGATGTTGCCTGACCTGCTGTTGTTCTCCAGCATTTTGTGCTGTTAACAGTTTTCTAGCATTTCCGCATTCTAAATTCATCCAATACAGGACATGTGGCAACCATGTTCTTTGAGAGTGAGTTCAAAGTTGTCCCAAACGGCGGTATATTTGCAAGCCGGGATGGTCTGTGATCAGAAATGAACATAGTCATCACATAGATTTCAAACATGCTGATGCTGTTAAATCATAATAATCCCATCTCTCAACCGGATGGAACCTATAAACAGAACGTAAAATGAGATTGAGAAATACCCTGGTCTGGCAACGGGTTATTATCAAATGTTTGGAAATTCGTTCTTTTGACCATGCTTCAGCCGTTAGGATGTGGCCCAGCGAGACATAATTAACCGTTGCTGCTGCTGTTGTAGCAGCCCTGGTAGAGTGAGATCTGGAATCAGTATCTACTCCTGCATAACTCAACTCCGTTTTATCACCTGGAAATGGTCTGAACTGATACGTTCTTATAACGTTTTTTGTAACTAACAATCATAGCTAGCTAAGAGCCTCCGGTAGGGCAGGCAGATAGGGGGCCCATAGAGAGTGATATCATCATTCCCCATGGGGCACATGTGCTGAGGGGGATGGTGACTCACGTTCCCAAGTTAACCAGGGCGGGAGACCCGTCATTGCATTTTATGGAGGTGCAGCAGGCAGCCGACATAAACGATTGCGATGAGGTAGAACGGGTAAAGCTGCTACTGAGGACCCTAGATTCTTACCTATGCAAGGCAGTGACCTCCAGGGAAGGGGGAAGACCTGAAACATGGGTAGCGGCACAGACAGCGGTTCCGGAGGCCATGGGGTTGAATCAGGGTAGTCCTTTCACCAGGGTGGGGGAGACGAAGCAGCAGGTAGCTGAGTCCCCGGACATGTTCGCAGACAGGCTGTGGGCAGTGTATGAGGGAGCGTGTGGGATGCCTTTAGATAGGCAGAATTTAGATGAGAGAACAGCTCACTGGCTGAAGACTCTGGTGGCGAATTGCCGCCCGCGAGTTAGGGCAAAGGCCGAGCACTGGTTCGACCCAGCTGACCCAAACCTTAACGAGGCGGAGGTGATCAGGAAGCTCACCCTTGCATACCGCAATGGGGAGAGAAGTGAGGAGAAGCCCTTTAAAGGCAAGGTGCACGAAATAGTACCGGCACCCCCCAAAAGGAGGCAGTGGAAACAGGAAGGCAGCCAGACCTCTTCCGAGATGAGGCTGGTGTGCTACGGGTGTGGGAAGCCCGGGCATTACAAGAGGGAGTGCAGAAACCCAAGTAGAGCAGTGGGGGATAGACCCAGCCCCGGAGGTAACAATAGATGTAAGAGATCTAATTACCTATTTGCAGTCAAAGGCGGGAGGGTCCGGACAGGTAGCCATGGCAACAGGCCAGGGCGCGCCCGTTTCCGCACCCCCGGCCCCTTTATGACCGCCAGCGAAACAGCCCACATTCCTATGCCCGTTAAAGTATGGCCCATGTGGGAGACCCTGGGTCAAGATGAAGGTCCAGGATGTGGTCGGGAGTTACCTGCTGGACACAGGTGCTTCCAGTACTATTGTCCACACGGACAATCCCCGTACATCCCCTCTATCTAGTGCGGTACCCTATAGTCTTGTCGGTTTTACAGGAAACGAGAAGACAGGGTTTTTCTCTGTTGCCTTGTCCATTCAATTAGGAGCACTTCAGGCGCAGTGGAAATGCGTCCTGATGAGTTGGGAGCAGGAGGGAAAGGGGATACTAGGCGCCGACTTTATAGTGGCCCACCAGGTCCTGGTGGACCTGAGGAACCACTGTTTGTGGGGCATAGCAGGAGAAGGGGCTGAGAGAGAGAAGGAGGTAATGGTCATCGAGAGGGCATCAGAGAGAGGGGCACTGTGTGTCGTGAAGCCCAGAGAGGGGTACGATCTAGAGGTCCTAGTGAAGCAGACCCCGACCGAGTATCGAGGCCATGTTAAGCGAAATTTGGCCGCATTCGCTACTCACAAGCACGACTGTGGAAGGGTCACAGGAACAGAGGTCAGGATAGACGGGGATCCCATGTCCCGACCGCAGAAACAGTATAGTTTTCCCCGAAAGGCGGAGGCTGACTTAGAAGTCGCCCTGAGTTCACTGGTTAAGCAAGGCGTTTTGAGGCCCATAGCCACCCACGTGAACTCACCGCTCTGGCCCGTACTGAAGCCAGACAATTCCTGGAGGGCCACGGTAGATTATAGGGTCCTGAATAAGAATATTCCGGCTTCCGCACCAACTGTGGCAGCTGTAGCAGACCTATTAGGGGAAATTCCAGCGTCTGCATCTGTATTTACGGTGCTACACATCTCGAACGGTTTCTGGTCTATCCCGGTCAGGAAGGAAGACCAGTACAAATTTGCTTTCACATTCAAGGGGCAGCAGTACACGTGGAACTGTCTTCCCCAAGGGTTCCACAATAGCCCCAGTATTTTCCACCAATGTATGGCAGAATGTTTAAAAGAATTTAGTGAGCCCCACAAGATCGTCCAGTATGTGGACGATATTTTGCTATTCACGGACACCAGTGAGGAACATGGGTCCCTAGTAAATGAACTGCTGGAGCTGCTCTGTAAGAGCGGTTTAAAAATAAATCCCAAGAAGGCACAGATAGGGTTACAAGAGGTAAAGTTCTTGGGACTGACCCTTAGGGCCAGAGAAAGGGGTATCGATACAGCAAGAAGGCAGGCAGTGCAGGAACTCCCAGTCCCAACGGACGTGGGGAGGGGTAAGATCATTTCTGGGAGTCACGGGCTACTGCCGAGACTTTATAGAGGACTATGCCGCGACTGCAGCACCTCTGCACCGGCTGCTACGCAAAGGGTAAGAGTGGGAGTGGGATGAGCAGTGCGAGTCGGCATTCATCCATTTGAAGCGGGACCTGCAAAAGGCCCCAGCTCTGGGAGCCATTGACTACAGGGAGGAATTTTTCCTGGAGGTAGCCGCAAGCAGCGATGGCCTGAGTGCAGTGCTCCTCCAGGAACGGCACGGCAAGTTAAGGCCAGTGGTGTATTCCTCCAGAGTCCTCACAGAGGTAGAAAGGTCCTATTCAAACTGTGAGCGGCACCTGCTAGCCACATACTGGGCAATGAAGAGGGTACAGGTCTTCATAAGAATGTCCCCCATAACCCTCCTGACCCACCATACCCCAACCCAGATGCTGCTGGACGGTCGGATTAAGGATGGGACCGTTAGCAGTGCGAGGATCACTCGCTGGACCCTTCTCCTTTCCCAAATGGCCTTACGGGTTGAGAGGATATGTGAGCCCAAGCTCGCAGCCAATTTGGTGTACCCAGGGGAGCCACACCATTGCTCGGTGGAAGGGGTATGGGAGGTGGACTTTGGGCTTAGAGCAGGGTTACATCCCACGGGTAGGGAAATATACGTGGACGGGTCCAGTTTCGTGTCCGAGGGCATACGGCTCACGGGCTGTGGGATCTGGGACCCCGAGGCAGAGATATCCCTAGCTCTTAAACTCCCACATACGTTAAGCGCCCAGCAGGCCGAGCTGGCGGCGGTAATGTACGTGGTGACCCATCCCGAGCGTTTCCCCACTCCATACACCATATGTTCGGACAGCATGTTCACATGCAATTCCTGCACGGAATATTTGGCCATCTGGTCCCGCCGAGGGTACACCTCATCGGACGGGAAGCCCCTGACCACTAAACCCCTATTAGAGAGGATTGTAGCAGCCGTAGGGAAGGGCGGGGATAGATATATCCATAAGGTGAAGGCACATTCCAAAACGGAGCCACGGGGCGAGGGAAATCAGAGGGCGGATCGCTTGGCCAGAGAAGGAGCCAGGAGTGGGAAAGCATGGGACCCCTATGAGGAAGGACAGGTAGCTGCAGCCAGGGAGCGGCCTCGGGAAAAGGAGAGTGCGGGAGTGGTTTTGGCCCCGGACCTCACCACGGTCCAGGCACAAGACCCCATTTTAAAGGCTGCCTCAGCAGCCATTTGCAGGCAGGAGAAAATAGAGGGACCGTATGGGGGTAAAGACATGTCAGTAAAGGAAGGCATGTTATTCAAGGGAGATAAGTAGGTAGTGCCTTCCCTGTACAGAAGGGAATTTTTAAAACTAGCCCATGAGGATCCAGGGGCAGGTCACCCCGGGCCATAGACCACATGGCAGCGAGTAGAGATGGCAGGATGGTGGCCAGAGCTCAGGGAAGACATTCGCGACTTTTGTGCAAGCTGTCTGGTTTGCGCAGCAAACAACCCAGACCCCCAGAAAAGGAAGGTTTCTATGGGACACATCAGGAGGGTGGAGGGGCCATGGCAGTCGATTCAAATCGACTACATCGGACCCCTTCCAACCGCACAAGGGGGTTACAAGTACTGCTTAGTCCTTGTGGATGTGTTCTCAAAATGGGTAGAGGCCTTCCCTTGCAGAGCAGCCACCGCAATGGGTACGGCAAAAATCCTGGTTAGGGAGGTGTTCACCAGGTGGGGACTCCCACAGTTTGTGGAGTCAGATCAGAGGAGCCATTTCACAGGACAGGTCATGCAGTCCACCCTTAGAATACTGGGCATCAAGGCCAAGTGGCATGTGGCCTACAACCCCCAGTCCTCGGGTCCGGTGGAGCGGTTGAACCGGACAATAAAGGAAAGGATAAGGAAGGAAACAGGGGACTCACCCAACCGGTGGGTGGAGGTTTTACCCCTGGTCCTTATGGGGATTCGGGCCAGCCAGTCCAGGAGTACGGGGTACTCTCCCCATGAGCTTATGACAGACCGGGTCATGAGAACGCCTATGCACGTTATGGTCCCAGCCCTAACAGAGGGACAGCTCAGGGAAGTGAACCGGGACAAGTTTGCCAAGAGGCTATTTGAACAACTTAGGCAGCTTCACTGGCAGGCAGCCAGAAACATGGGGGCCCAGCACCAAAGAAACAAGCTACTGCTGGAACCTCGCAGGCATTGCGAGTGGGCAGTGGGAGACCAGGTAATGGTCAGGAGATATGCTAGGGTAGGGGTGTTTGAACCCTTGTATGCGGGCCCATACAACATAGTGGACAAAGCCAGTCCCATGGTGTATGCCATTCAGCTTCCCCGTAGAGTCAAATGGTTCCACATCAACCAGTGTAAATTGTTTGACCCCACAAGGGCAGGGAAAAGTAAGAAAGGGGTACATGTCAGAGAACAGGATCAAGAACAGACCCGGGTTGATGTGGAAACCATAGGGGAGCCAGGCGAGTCCACAGGTAGTCAGCCTGAAGTAGCCGGCTGTGTCCCAGGGCGAGGACTGGAAGCAGCGGAGAAGGAGGTTGACTCCAGCCCTCCACAGGCAGGTACCGTAGACTGCCTAAGAGAGGCTGAACTAACAGAAGCAGAGGAGATGGAGGTATCACCTCTGGTGTGGGAACCCCCGGTCAGACGTAGGAGTGACAGGGTCACTGAACCCCCAATAAGGTGGTCCCCATCCCTAATTAAACCTAGGGCTAGGGCCGGCCACAGGAGGGCCGGGAAGGAGAGCGGCCGAAACAGGGCACTACGGAGTGCAGTTGGAGGGAGCCCAGTCTCCACAGGGAACGTAGGGGTAACTCAAAACCCCGTAGTGCAAAGGGAGGTGAGGGGCAGTCAGGCCCCTCAACAGGAGGAGTTCTGGCCTGCACGGGTGGGCCCACCAGAGGGGTGGCCCCAGCGTGACGGGGACCAGTTATGAGTTGGCCACCCGGAGACGGGTGGCGTTGTATATAGCATTGGTTTTTGTGTGTAGATGTAGTTAGCGTAACTAGAGATAAGGTTTTGTATAGCTACAGGGGAGTACAGGGACAGACAGTAGAGGATCGAAGGGATGTGCTGTGGTAAAGTGGACCACAACAGTCAAATCAAAGCCCCAAATGCCATTATTAGGCAGATAGCTTTGTGGAGGCAAGGAGGTGCTTCGCTTTGTTTTCCAGATGGGTAGCCCCGCCGTATGGATGATGGCAATGATGTGCCTCTGGATGTGCGTGGCGCATCGCGGGGACACGGAGGAGTCCATCGTATATGGGTGCTCAGGGGACAGAGCACCCCTCGTG
Source organism: Malacoraja senta (assembly GCA_038087875.1). Classification (NCBI taxonomy): domain Eukaryota; kingdom Metazoa; phylum Chordata; class Chondrichthyes; order Rajiformes; family Rajidae; genus Malacoraja; species Malacoraja senta. The sequence continues at coordinate 74,962 of JAXLNO010004147.1, read as the reverse complement.
TCTACTGGGCAAGGAAACCTGGTAGCGGAATGCCAGGCCGGATACTCCCATGAGGGGAGATGGCCTGGATGGCTGGGGTCGAACTCGACCAGGTTCTCCAGCCACAGGAGCTTCGCCTACGGGGAAGCATCCATACCCTGTGCCGAGATACAGATGGCTACCGACCGGGTTAGGGTGACTGAGGGCAGGCGGGTGTGTTTAACCTGTAAGGGGGACGTTCCTTTGGGGAGATGGTGGTGGCTCAGGAAGCTGAGCTCGGACATGAGGGATCGATCCTCGGACTGGGAAAGACTGGACAATGATACCCACCGGACCATCACGGGGTCACCGGGAGGGATAACTGTATGTTGGGACAAATGGTGGGCCTATGACCAGGGACTTTATTTATGTCTATGGGGGTCTGCCAAGGTGTGTCCGGTAGGGGCATCAATCACTTTCGTCAAGTGGTGGCAGAACCCCGGGAACGGGATAGATTGGGACCGCAGTGGGCAGGCATGTGTGGCCCCCAGGGCTGGGATGACAGTAAAAGCCACCGAATTGCTGGTTCAGGTGAAGAAGCCCCCACCCACAGCCCAACCGATCGACCCTCACAACTGTCCAACCACCACCAAAGGGCCGGGGAATGGGTTAGCACTTGTCCCAACCAAAAGGGTGCTGTACCAGGGAGTGCATTACGCTGTGGCCTCAGTAGTATTAAATTTGACTGAAGTGCGGTTACCTGCATGGTGCCCCCGCGAGACGGAATTATTATATCAGGCCCTGCTAAAAGACATGTTCCAGAAATTCCACAACCTGGATTTTGGGGACATAGACATAGAAGAGATGTACCGCGGGGGAGGGGATTTCAGTTTGGGGTCCGGTAGCCAAAGACGAGGGGTGGTTAACGACGGGTTTACTGCATTTAACACGGGGACGTCTATTATTAATAGCATGGACAACGTAGAACTGGCCCTGCAGATCAATCAGTTGAAGGGCCAGTTACGAAAGGTTCTGGGGGAGGAAAATGCGGTGGTAGGATCGGGACTGCACGAAGAGGTGGCAATGACTCTACATCTAAAGGAAATCATAGCACAATTGGAGACACATGCAAAAACGATAACCGCTTTGATTAAAGAGGACCGGAATGCGTCCGATCAGGCTGCACAGAATGAGGTGTGTGGGCTGTATGGTGCGTGGTTGTTGGGGGAGGGGAGGAGCAACCTGGAAGACCTGAGGCAAGGTCGGGTCCCCTCCTGGATAAGCAACCAGCACCTAGCAGCGCTACACCCTTATAACAGCACTTTGAGTCCTTGTCAGCTTCGTGTCGCCTCCGAGGCCTACCCGGTACCGGTGGATTGCGGAAAATCCAATCACACCATAATGGGAGTGGTCGTAAGAATCCCGGTGATGGGAACCTCGGCACGACCAGCTCCTCTGTACCGAGTGGAGAACGTGGGAGTTGTTCATGGGGGGGTGCATATTCGCTATGGGAAGGTCCCGCCCTATATCATAGTAAGGGAGCAAGCTGTGACAGGCATTGACCTTTTGGGTTGTCGGAGCCGGGGAGCACAGGCAATCCTGTGTCCCCAGCACATGGGCGCTGAGGCTAGGCCTCAGTGTGGGTTCAGGACTGTTGGGGCACAGCCTATAAACTGCACCATGGAGGCGATGGCGGCAGACCATGTCCCTCCACAGGTGGCGTATATAGGCAGTGGGACGTACTGTGTCACCACAAGTGCCCAGCAGTATCAGCACGGATCACTGCTGTGGTGCCCGATACCGCACAGCAGCTTCTGCTTTAAACCCAGGGCAGAAGTCCATGTGGCACAGCAGCAAATATTACCCATCCCGGAACCTTCTTCGGTTTATCTGGGGTAGTACAAGTGGGTTGGCCTGTGGTGGGTTTATCTGGGGTAGTACAAGTGGGTTGGCCTGTGGTGGGTTTATCTGGGGTAGTACAAGTGGGTTGGCCTGTGGTGGGTTTATCTGGGGTAGTACAAGTGGGTTGGCCTGTGGTGGGTTTATCTGGGGTACAATAAATGGGTTCTCATTTTAAAGTTTAGTTTAAAGACACAGCACAGAAACAGGCCCTTCGGCCCACCGAGTCCGTACCGCCCAACGATTCCCGCCCACCAACACTACCCTACAGACTAGAGTCATAAAGTGACAGAGTTTGGAAACAGGCCCTTCGGCCCAACTTGCCCACACCAACCAACAATGTCCCAGCTACACTAGTCCCACTTGCCTGTGCTTAGTCCATATTCCTCCAAACCTGTCCTATCCATGTACCTATCTAACTGTTTTTTGAAACGATTGGATAGTCTCAGCCTCAGCTACCTCCTCTGGCAACTTGTTCCATACACCCACCACCTTTTGTGTGAAAACGTTACCCTTCGGATTCTTATTAAATCTTTTCCCCTTCACCTTGAACATATGTCCTCTGGTCCTCGATTCCCCTACTCTGGGCAAGAAACTGTGCATCTACCCGATCTATTCCTCTCATGATTTTGTATACCTCTATAAGATCTCCCCTCATCCCGCTGAGCTCCATGGAATAGAGACCCAGCCTACTCAACCTCTCCCCATAGCTCACACCCTCTAGTCCTGGCAACATCCTCGTAAATCTTCTCTGAATCCTTTCAAGCTTGACAATATTTTTCCTATAACATGGTGCCCCGAACTGAACACAATATTCTAAATGCGGTCTCACCAACGTCTTATACAATTGCAACATGACCTCCCAGTTTCCACAATCAAAACTCTGACTGATGAAGGCCAATGTGCCAAATCCTTTTTGACCACCTTATCTACCTGCGACTCGAACTTCAAGGAACCATGCACCTGCACTCCTAGATCCCTCTGCTCCACAACACTACCCAGAGGCCTACCATTTACTGTGTAGGTCCTGCCCTTGTTCAGTGTCCCAAAATGCAACATCTCACACATCTCTGTATTAAATTCCATCAATCATTCCTCAGCCTACCTGGCCAATCGATCCAGATCTTGCTGCAATCTTTCACAACCATCTTCACTATCTGCAAAACCACTCACTTTTGTATCATCAGCAAACTTGCTAATCTTGCCCTGTATGTTCTGATCCAAATCATTGATGTAGATGACAAACAGACCTCCAGTCCGAGAAGCAACCTTCCACCATCACACTCTGCTTCCTTCCGTGGAGCCAATTTGCTATCCATTCAGCTATCTTTCCTTGGATCCCATGGGATCTAACCATCCAGAGCAGCCTACCATGCAGAACCTTGTAGAATGTCGTACTGAAATCCATTTACATAACATCTACAGCTCTGCCCTCATCGACCTTTCGGGTCCATCTTCAAAAAAACTCATTCAGATCTGTGAGACACGACCTCCCACGTATAAAACCATGCTGACTATCCCCAATCAGCCCTTGCCCATCCAAATGCCTGTATAACCTATTTCTCAGAATACTCTCTAGTAACTTTCCAGCTGCAGATGTTACGCTCACCGGCCTTTAGTTCCCAGCATTTTCCCTGTAGCCTTTCTTGAAAAGAGGCACAACATTTGCCACCCTCCAGTCTTCCAGCACCTCTCTTGTATTTAAGAACGACTCGTAAATTTCCCCTCTAGTTTCCCACAATGTCCTCGGATATATCTGATCAGGTCCCGGAGATTTGTCTACCTTCAAACTCGACAGTACCTTCAATACTTCCTCGACGGTAACACTGACTGCTCTTAAGACACTTCCATTGACTGCTCCAAGTTCCTCCGTCCTACTGTCCTAGCGGAGCTGGTCCTTACCCTCAATAACTTTTCCTTTGACTCCTCCCATTTCCCCCAACTTATCCAAACCATATCAACCCATCCAAACGGCGTTAGCAAACCCATCGAGGAGATTGGTCCCTGCCTCGAGGTGCCACCTGTCCTCCCTCCTGCATCATCACTCCCCTACTCATCACCCACACTCCCTTCCCACACCTACACTCACTGTACCAGCTACTGGGAACAATCTGGAGATTAGCACCTTTGCACGCGTTAGAACAGCGAGTTTATCAAATACAAGCACCCTGATAATAGAATATAAAGACAGGGATGAAACGCTGAGGCTTTATAAGGCACTGGCCAGAACACATTTGGAGTACTGTGAGCGGTTTTGGGCTCCACATCTGAAGAAGGAAATGCTGGCATTAGGGAGGGTCCAGAGGAGGTTTACGAGAATGATCCCAGGAATGAGTGGGTTGACGTGTGATGAGCATTTGTAGACACTGGGCCTGTACTCACTGGACCTGTACTCGCTGTAGGTTGAGAATGGACTTCATTGAAACTTGCCGAATAATGAAAGGCCTGGATAGAGTGGATGTGGAGAGGATGTTTCCACTAGTGGGAGAGTTTAGGACCAGAGGCCATCGCCATAGAACAAAACCACGCACCTTTAGAAAGGAGACAAGGTGGAATTTCTTTAGTTAGGGAGTGATGAATCTGTGAAATTCATTGCCACAGACGGCTGAGGAGGCCAAGACAATGGGTATGTTTAAGGTGGAGATTGATAAGATTCTTGATTAGTACGGGTGTCGGAGGTTATGGGGAACAGGCAGGAAAATGGGGTTGAGAGGGAAAGATAGATCAGCCATGATTGAATAGTGGAGTAGGCTTAGATACATAGAAAATAGGTGCAGGAGTAGGCCATTTGGCCCTTCGAGCCTGCACCGCCATTCAATATGATCATGGCTGATCATCCAACTCAGTATCCCGTACCTGCCTTCTCTCCATACCCCCTGATCCCTTTAGCCACAAGGGCCACATCTAACTCCCTCTTAAATATAGCCAATGAACTGGCCTCAACTACCCTCTGTGGCAGAGAGTTCCAGAGATTCACCACTCTCTGTGTGAAAAAGTTTTTTCTCATCTCGGTCTTAAAGGATTTCCCCCTTATCCTTAAGCTGTGACCCCTTGTCCTGGACTTCCCCAACATGGGGAACAATATTCCTGCATCTAGCCTGTCCAACCCTATAAGAATTTTGTACGTTTCTATAAGATCCCCTCTCAATCTCCTAAATTCTAGCGAGTATAAGCCAAGTCTATCCAGTCTTTCTTCATATGAAAGTCCTGACATCCCAAGAATCAGTCTGGTGAACCTTCTCTGCACTCCCTCTATGGCTATAATGTCCTTCCTCAGATTTGGAGACCAAAACTGTACGCAATACTCCACGTGTGGTCTCACCAAGACCCTGTACAACTGCAGTAGAACCTCCCTGCTCATATACTCAAATCCTCTTGCTGTGAAGGCCAACATACCATTCGCTTTCTTCACTGCCTGCTGCACCTGCTTGCCTAATTTCAATGACTGGTGTACCATGACACCCAGGTCTCGCTGCATCTCCCCTTTTCGTAATCGGCCACCATTTAGATAATAGTCTGCTTTCCTGTTTTTGCCACCAAAGTGGATAACCTCACATTTATCCACATTATACTGCATCTGCCAAACATTTGCCCACTCACCCAGCCTATCCAAGTCACCTTGCAGTCTCCTAGCATCCTCCTCACAGCTAACACTGCCCCTCAGCTTAGTGTCATCCGCACACTTGGAGATGTTGCCTTCAATTCCCTCATCCAGTTCATTAATATAAATTGTAAATAGCTGGGGTCCCAGCACTGAGCCTTGCGGTACCCCACTAGTCACTGCCTGCCATTGTGAAAAGGACCCGTTTACTCCTACTCTTTGCTTCCTGTTTGCCAGCCAGTTCTCTATCCACATCAATACTGAACCCCCAATACCGTGTGCTTTAAGTTTGTATACTAATCTCTTATGTGGGACCTTGTCGAAAGCCTTCTGAAAGTCCAGATATAACACATCCACTGGTTCTCCCCTATCCACGCTACTAGTTACATCCTCGAAAAATTCTATAAGATTCGTCAGACACGATTTACCTTTCATAAACCCATGCTGACTTTGTCCAATGATTTCACCACTTTCCAAATGGCCTAATTCTGCTCCTATAATTTATGAACAATATAACACAACCTCAATTCAGCTGCTTGGACCTCACTAATTCCAATAAGAACCTTGGGCTCGGGATACTCAGTTGACACTATAAATTCACCAGTGTTGTTCTGTCAAACAGACTGTTAAATACAGCCCTGGGCCCACCCAATCTCTCCACCTTTAATCCTTTACTCTCAACGACTGTTTCTCCTTATGCTTTGCCTCAAGTGCTCCAACCCTCAGTGAAGATTTTCTCTTCATATTGTCCTGCAGACATCAATGATCGATGAAGTGAGATGTGAAATGGAGCAGGTCCTTACCCAGTAATGCCAGCAGCACCCACTTCTTCACGTGAGGGACACACCTGGAGGGGAAACACACACAAGTCAGCCGGCTATTGAACCCAACCCCGTCTCAAGCGAGATGGATACAAAAAGCTGTCGTAACTCAGTGGGTCGGGCAGCATCTCTGGAGTCTGAAGAAGGGCGTTGTCCTGAAATGTCACCCATTCCTTCTCTCCAGAGACGCCATGGACCCACGCTGCTGACAGACCGTCAGTCCACACACCCAAAGCTCAGAGCCACAGTGACACTGGTGCAAAGATTAGTCAACCTAGGGTGCAGTATCACAGGGCTGTTCTATGGATGTATCTGGGGTAGAGTGTGGGCAGGCTATCTTGTAGTCCGTGGCTCGAAGGGCCGAATGGCCTACTTCTGCACCTATTTTTCTATGTTTTTCCTATGTTTCTAGTGGGTTTATCTGGGGTAGTACAAGTGGGTTAGCCTGTGGTGGGTTTATCTGGGGTAGTACAAGTGGGTTGGCCTGTGGTGGGTTTATCTGGGGTACAATAAATGGGTTCTCATTTTTAAGTTTAGTTTAAAGACACAGCACAGAAACAGGCCCTTCAGCCCACCGAGTCCGTACCGCCCAACGATTCCCGCCCACTAACACTACCCTACAGACTAGAGTCATAAAGTGACACAGTTTGGAAACAGGCCCTTCGGCCCAACTTGCCCACACCGACCAACAATGTCCCAGCTACGCTAGTCCCACTTGCCTGTGCTTAGTCCATATTCCTCCAAACCTGTCCTATCCATGTACCTATCTAACTGTTTTTTAAAACGATTGGATAGTCTCAGCCTCAGCTACCTCCTCTGGCAACTTGTTCCATACACCCACCACCTTTTGTGTGAAAATGTTACCCTTCGGATTCTTATTAAATCTTTTCCCCTTCACCTTGAACATATGTCCTCTGGTCCTCGATTCCCATACTCTGGGCAATAAACTGTGCATCTACCCGATCTATTCCTCTCATGATTTTGTATACCTCTATAAGATCTCCCCTCATCCTGCTGAGCTTAATTGGAATAGAGACCCAGCCTACTCAACCTCTCCCCATAGCTCACACCCTCTAGTCCTGGCTACATCCTCGTAAATCTTCTCTGAATCCTTTCAAGCTTGACAATATTTTTCCTATAACATGGTGCCCCGAACTGAACACAATATTCTAAATGCGGTCTCACCAACGTCTTATACAATTGCAACATGACCTCCCAGTTTCCACAATCAAAACTCTGACTGATGAAGGCCAATGTGCCAAATCCTTTTTGACCACCTTATCTATCTGCGACTCGACCTTCAAGGAACCATGCACCTGCACTCCTAGATCCCTCTGCTCTACAACACTACCCAGAGGCCTACCATTTACTGTGTAGGTCCTGCCCTTGTTCAGTGTCCCAAAATGCAACATCTCACACATCTCTGTATTAAATTCCATCAATCATTCCTCAGCCTACCTGGCCAATCGATCCAGATCTTGCTGCAATCTTTCACAACCATCTTCACTATCTACAAAACCACTCACTTTTGTATCATCAGCAACTTGCTAATCTTGCCCTGTGTGTTCTGATCCAAATCATTGATGTAGATGACAAACAGTAACGGGCCCAGCACCCAACCCTGAGTCACACCACTAGTCACAGACCTCCAGTCCGAGAAGCAACCTTCCACCATCACACTCTGCTTCCTTCCATGGAGCCAATTTGCTATCCATTCAGCTATCTTTCCTTGGATCCCATGGGATCTAACCATCCAGAGCAGCCTACCATGCAGAACCTTGTAGAATGTCATACTGAATCCATGTACATAACATCTACAGCTCTGCCTCATCGACCTTTCTGGTCCATCTTCAAAAAAAATCAATCAGATCTGTGAGACACGACCTCCCACGTATAAAACCATGCTGACTATCCCCAATCAGCCCTTGCCATCCAAATGCCTGTATAACCTATCCCTCAGAAAACTCTCTAGTAACTTTCCAGCTGCAGATGTTAAGCTCACCGGCCTATAGTTCCCAGCATTTCCCTGCAGCCTTTCTTGAAAAGAGGCACAACATTTGCCACCCTCCAGTCTTCCAGCATCTCTCTTGTATTTAAGAACGACTCGTAAATTTCCCCTCTAGTTTCCCACAATGTCCTCGGATATATCTGATCAGGTCCCGGAGATTTGTCTACCTACAAACTCGACAGTACCTTCAATACTTCCTCGACGGTAACACTGACTGCTCTCAAGACACTTCCAATGACTGCTCCAAGTTCCTCCGTCCTACTGTCCTGGCGGAGCTGGTCCTTACCCTCAATAACTTTTCCTTTGACTCCTCCCATTTCCTCCAAATTTTCCGTTGACTCCTCCCATTTCCTCCAAATAGCCCAGCTATGCCTGCCTCTTTGTAGGGTACGTCGAACCGTGACCCTATCCCCGACCTCTACCTCCGCAACATCGACGACTGCATCTGCACCCAGGATGAGGTATTCCAAACCAGGGCATCGGAGATGTCCTCATTCTTTAGGAACGGGGAGTTCCCCTCTTTGTCTACAGATGAGGCTCTCACCAGGGTCTCTTCCTTTTCCTGTAGCTCTGCTCTCACTCCCCGTCCCCCTACTTGTAACAAGGGTAGAGTCCCCATTGTCCACACCTACCCCCCAGCTGTCAATATAACAGATAATCCTCCAACATTTTCGCCACCTCCAACGGATCCCACCACTGGCCACATCTTCCCATCTCCTCCCCTTTCAGCTTTCCGCAGAGACCGCTCCCTCCGTAACTCCCTGGTCAATTCGTCCCTTCCCACCCAAACCACCCCTTCCCTGGTACTTTCCTTGCAACCGCAGAAAATGCCACACTTGTCGCTTTACCTCCCCCTTGACTCCATCCAAGGACCTAAGCAGTCTTTCCAGATGAGGCAGAGGTTCACCTGCACCTCCTCCAACCTCATCTATTGCATCCGCTGCTCTACATCGGTGAGATCAAGCATAGACTTGGCGATCGCTTCACCAACACCTCCGCTCACTTCTTATTAACCAACCTGATCTCCCGGTGGCTCAGCACTTCAATCGTCCTATCTCTCCTTCCGTATTTCTGATCCTTCTGTCCTGGGCCTCCTCCATGGCCAGAGTCCCACCGCAAATTGGAGCAGCACCTCATATTTCGCTTGGGTAATTTACACTCCAGCGGTATGAACATTGACTTCTCCAATTTCAGGTAGTCCTTGCTTTCTCCCTCCTTCCCCTCCCCTTCCCAGCTCTCCCACAGCCTAATGTCTCCGCCTCTTCTTTCTTCTTCCCGACTACCCACCTCCACATCAGTCTGAAGAAGGGTCTCGACCAGAAACGTCACCTATTCCTTCCTTCCATAGATGCTGCCTCACCCGCTGAGTTTCACCAGCATTTTTGTCCACCTTCCGTCCTACTGTCTTTCTCCTCGGTAAATACAGAGGAGAAATATTCATTGAGGACCTTGCCCATTTCCTGTAGCTTCACACAGATGTGACTGCTTTGATCCTGAGAGGTCCCACTCTCTCTCTGGTTACCCTTTTCCCCCTTATGTATTTATAAAATCTTTTGGGATTGTTGCTACCCACCAGAGCTATCTCCTGGCCCCTTTTTGCCCTTCTGATCACCTTTTTCAGTTTACTCCTTAGTTCCCGAAACTCCTCCAGGGATGCACTTGATCCCAGCTGCCTATACCCGTCCCATGCATCCTTCTTGTTTTTGACCAACGTCTCAATTTCCCTCGTCAGCCAAGCTTCCTTACGTTTGCCTGCTTTGGCCTTCACTCTAACGGGGACGTACATATCCTGAGCTTTCGTCAGCACACTTAAAAACATCCCACTTGGCCCATGTTTCTTTCCCCTCTAATAACCTGCTCCAGTCAACTTGTGAGACCTTCTCTCATACCCTCAAAGTTGGCCTTACACAGTTGCGTATTTGAACACGTGGACCCTCTCCGTCCTTATCCATAACTATCTTAAACCTAATCCAACTGTGGTCAGTGGACCCAAAAGGATCCTCCACACACACTTCATTAACCTGCCTTCCCAATTTCCAAATACTAGATCCAGTTTGCCCTCTCACGTGTGGGGGCCTCTACTACTGTTTAAGAAAACTCTCCTGAACACTTTTGAGGAATTGCACCCCATTTAAATCCTTCACGCTATGATTTCCCAGTCTATATTGGGAAAGTTAAAATCCCCTACTACAACAACCTTATTTGACCTCCAGCTGTCTGCAATCTCCTGGCACATTTGTTCTTCTAATTCCCGTTGACTATTCGGGCGTCTGTAGTACACCCCCAACAAGGGCAATCATCCCTTTCTTGTTCCTCAGCTCCACCCATATAGCCTCACTAGACAAACCGTCCGTAATGTCTCCTCCTCTTTTTCCCTCACCCCTGTCTGCCCTGAAGCTCCTGTACCACGGAACATTGAGCTGCCAGTCCTGCCCCTCCCTTTACCAGGTTTCAGTCATGGCTACAAGGTCCAGTCGCTCGTACCTATCCATGCCCTAAGCTCATCTGCCTTACCTGTCAGGCCCCCTTTACGTGCAGTTTAAACCAACTCCTCATTCTCTGCCTTTCTCCTGCCTATTCTGTCCACTAACCTTCCACACACCACACTCCATACCAACTTCTAGCCTCTCACGTGTCTCTGTCCTGTACAAGATTCCTCCCCCCCCCCCCCCCCCCCCGTCTAGGACAATTTACAATTAAACTAAGCCAATCAACCTACAAACCTGTACGTCTTTGGAGTGTGGGAGGAAACCGGAGGTACCAGGAAAAACCCACTCAGGTCATTGGGAGAACGCACAAACTGTGAACAGACAGCACCCGTAGTCAGGATGGAATCTGGGTCTCTGCCGCTGTAAGCGTTGTAAGGCATTGTCGGGTACAGTGAGTGTGGGCTGTTCCATGTTGGGTTTATGTAATGTACCTAGACTTTCAGAAAGCATTTGATAAGGTCCCACATAGGAGAATGGTGGGCAAAAGTAGGGCACATAGTATTGGGGGTAGAGTGCTGACATGGATAGAAAATTGGTTGGCAGACAGGAAACAAAGAGTAGGGATTAACGGGTCCCTTTCAGAATGACAGGCAGTGAGTAGTGGGGTACCGCAAGGCTCGGTGCTGGGAACGCAGCTATTTACAATATACATCAATGATTTGGATGCAGGGATTCAAAGTAACATTAGCAAATTTGCAGATGACACAAAGCTGGGTGGCAGTGTGAACTGCGAGAAGGATGCTATGAGAATGCAGGGTGACAGGTTGGGGGAGTGGGCAGATGCATGGCAGATGAAGTTTAATGTGGATAAATGTGAGGTTATCCGCTTTGGTAGCAAAAAACAGGAAGGCATGTTACTATCTAAATGGCGTCAAGTTGGGAAAAGGGGAAGTACAACGGATCTGGGGGTCCTTGTTCATCGGTCAATGAAAGTAAGCATGCAGGTACAGCAGGCAGTGAATAGAGTGAATGGCATGTTGGCCTTTATAACAAGAGGCATCGAATATAGCAGCAAAGAGGTCCTTCTGCAGTTGTACAGAGCCCTAGTGAGACCACACCTGGAGTATTGTGTGCAGTTTTGGTCCCCTAATTTGAGGAAGGACATTCTTGCTATTGAGGGAGTGCAGCGTAGGTTCACCAGGTTAATTCCCGGGATGGCGTGACTGTCATATGCTGAGAGAATGGAGCAGCTGGGCTTGTACACTCTGGAGTTTAGAAGGATGAGAGGGCATCTTATTGAAACATATAAGATTGTTAAGGGTTTGGACACGCTAGGGGCAGGAACATGTTCCCGATGTTGGGGGAGTCCAGAACCAGGGGCCACAGTTTAAGAATAAGGAGTAAGCCATTTAGAACGGAGACGAGGAAACACTTTTTCTCACAGAGAGTGGTGAGTCTGTGGAATTCTCTGCCTCAGAGGGCGGTGGAGGCAGGTTCTCTGGATACTTTGAAGAGAGAGCTAGATAGGGCTCTTAAAGATAGCGGAGTCAGGGGATATGGGGAGAAGGCAGGAACGGGTACTGATTGGGATGATCAGCCACGATCACATTGAATGGAAGGAAGGGCCGAATGACCTACTCCTGCACCTATTGTCTATTGTTGGGGGTTCAGTGTGACTGGGTGTCCTATGGGAGGGTGTGTTCAGTACAGAGGTGGGGATGAGATGGAGGAGGCAGCGGGGATGGGTGACTTTGCTTCAGTTGACCAGGTGGAGGAAGGGAGTCTGTGGATCCCTGGAGCACGTACCTGGACATCGATCAAGGAGATGGCCGTTGTTAGCTGGTACCAGGCTGTGCCCAACCACCAGTACACCAGGGGCAGAGCTTTTTCTGAAAGAGACAGCAACACAATATTAGATAACGTTGGGCCCGATGCTTCCCATCAGTGGAAGCGGAGAGCGCTCAGACTCTCCAACACGGAACCCACTGATACTGTGGAACCACGTCAGGCTGAGAGACCTTCTCCCCTGCAAGGACCACCATAGAAAGTCCACCGCAAGGTGGTGGCAGGAGAACCCAGGGGAGCTGTATGGAACCCGAGAAAAAATAGGTCGCAGGGATATCAACGGGACAACAGCACTGATGGCAGTACTGCAGAGGCCACGACGGGCCGAATGGCCTCCTTTTGTATCCAGACTAAATAAACGGGAGATTGTCAATGACACTTCCACCGAGCAGGGAGTATCACCTTTCAACACAGACATGTTGCCTGGTTGTGGATGGATAGCAGCCCCCTCTGTCCCAGTCAATCTTATCCCACAACCAACATGGGCAAAGATAGACACAAAAAGCTGGAGTAACTCAGCGGGTCAGGCAGCATCTCTGGAGAAAAGGAATAGGTGACGTTTCAGGTCGAGAGCCTTCTTCAGACTGAGAGTCAGGGGAAAGGGAAACAAGCGATATAGACGGTGATGTAGAGAGATATGGAACAAATGAATGAACGATGATGAAGGAAAGGGTCCATTGTTGGTTGGCTGTTAACGAATTATACAGACAATGAAACTCACCAGGATGACAGTGAAACTAGTACAACGACTAAGGAGGGGGAGGGACAGAGAGAGAGGGTTACTTGAAGTTAGAGAAATCTAGATTTATTGAACGTGGGCACGTATGCTGATCACCACAATGCTGTGTGTGAGCTTGGCCACGGGCCACCACCTTACACTACATTTCAAAAGTGTCCTCTGTGCCACACAGCTGGGGAAATCTAAAGGAGATCCTATTCTTTCATCACCCCAGTGACCCTGGGACACAAACCAGGCCTCCCTTAGGTGTTACAACATGACTTCAGTCGGGATCGAGTAACCAAGCATTGACAGTCAGTCGTCTCTTGACTCTATGGTCCTCTGGGGAACTCACCACTCATCTCAGTGAGTGACCCAGTCAGGCTGAGGGAACACACTGGAGTACCAAGCTGGAAGGCGGCTTCCTCCCGCACTGACTGTGGTCCTAGGCTGCACGAACAACAGAGCACTGGGGACCAGGACTTGTGCAATCCCTGGGAGTTTAAGGAGGGAGCAGCGGGCTCTACCTCACCACTGGGTCCAGTATCAGCAGGGCACTGTTTGACTGGAGCAGAGTTTTGGGGCCATGGACCACAGAAGAGGGAAGATTAGTAATGCAGGTACCTGGAGACAGCAGCGAGATCCAGCCCCACAGCTTGGCAAGGGGAGAGAGCGATTCAGAGTACGCCAAACCTGGGGGTGGGAAAGAAGAGCAAGATGTCAACAACGCAAACTTCTCTCTCAAGGTTTACAATGATACAACGGTGATTGGCCTCATCAGCAACAACGATGAGTCGGCCTATAGGGAGGAGGTCCAGCTCCTAGCAGCATGGTGCGCTGACAACAACCTGGCCCTTAACTCCAAGAAGACCAAGGAGCTCATTGTAGACTTCAGGAAGTCTAGGGGCGGCATGCACACCCCCATCCACATTAACGGGAGGGAGGTGGAACGTGTTTCCAGCTTCAGGTTCCTGGGGGTCAACATCTCCGATGACCTCTCTTGGACCAACAATACCTCAACTCTGGTCAAGAAGGCTCACCAGCGTCTCTTCTTCCTGAGGACACTAAAGAAGGTCCATCTGTCTCCTCGGATTCTGGTGAACTTCTACCGCTGCACCATCGAGAGCATCCTTACCAACTGCATCACAGTATGGTATGGCAACTGCTCTGTCTCCGACCGGAAAGCACTGCAGAGGGTGGTGAAAATTGCCCAACGCATCACCGGTTCCTCACTCCCCACCATTGAGTCTGTCCAAAGCAAGCGTTGTCTGCGAAGGGCGCTCAGCATCGCCAAGGACTGCTCTCACCCCAACCACAGACTGTTTACCCTCCTACCATCCGGGAGGCGCTACAGGTCTCTCCGTTGCCGGACCAGCAGGTCCAGGAACAGCTTCTTCCCTGCGGCGGTTACACTACTCAACACTGTACCTCGGTGACTGCCAATCACACCCCCCCCCCCCCCCCGGACACTCCTCCCACCAGGATTTATTAGATTAGATTTATTTATTTACTGCTCATATTTATGTCGCTCTTCTAGGGAGATGCTAACTGCATTTCGTTGTCTCTGTACTGTACACTGCACAATGACAATAAAGTTGAATCTGAATCTGAATCTGAATCTGAATGTTCAAAGGGCCACGTGGCCCAATGTTTGTGCTGCTGTTCACAAACGCACCATGCAACTGATCGGCCCACGGCTCAACTGTTAGTGTGCGGGGATCGCTGATCGGTGCCGACGGTGGGCCAGAGGGCCTGTTTCCATGCTGTATCTCTAAACTAAACTAAAGGAAGGATGTCAAAAGCCTAAGATAGACACAAAGTTCTGGAGTAACTCAGCGGGTCAGGCAGCATCTCTGTCTGAAAAAGGATGGGTGACGTTTTGGGTCGGGACCCTTCGTCAAGACTTCAAGCCTAAGAATTGATTTAGACAGTGTCTAGAATTACAGTAAAGAGTAATTTGGAAAAGTTAGGAGTCCTCTCGGAACAGAGAAGGTAAAAGAGATGACCTATCAAACGTTGAAGTTTGTCGCAGGGTTTTACACGAGAAAGGTTTTGCTATTGAGGGATCAGTAAACAGAGGTCACAGATTCAATACTGACAGGATCCAGAATATTCTCTCCAAAACGCTGCAGGAAGTGGATTCATTAATGATTTTAAGTGGATGGATACACAGGGTGTTGCTGCTGATACAACCTGGAGATTACAATGGAACGATGCTCTTTAGCAGAAGCTGCATCACTTTCACACCTTGGTGAACAGGCGCTATGCAGGGGGAGGTTGTGGCGTCAAATGGCAGCAGCCTATTTTTTGTGTGTACATATGTGTGTATGTGTGTGTGTGTGTGTGTGTGTACATATGTGTGTGTGAATGAATGGTGATTAGCTGCCCCAAATAACAGCTCAGTCCCCCTGATGTAACCCCAGCATCTGGGAAATCTACAATCCTGTACACACGTTCAGCTCCTGCCCAGTGTCAGTCCACAGCCCACAGCCCACCCACAGCCCACCTCACTAACAGCCACTCACCTGCCCCAGTAACGGACCCTCACACCCCACCCGCTCCATTTACCCTCCCCACCGTCAGCCCACTTACGTGTCCCTCACCCCCTTCCCAGTGACAGCACATGTACCCACCCCATGTCCCGACACCCGCGCCTTGTAATAGCCCACTCAACCTCACCCTGCTCCAGCTACGGGGTGTTCACCCCCCCCCCCCAACATCCTCCACTCACCCCCACCCCCCAACATCCTCCACTCACCCCCACCCCCCAACATCCTCCACTCACCCCCACCCCCCACATCCTCCCACTCACCCCCCCGTCCACACCTTAGCAACATCCCCAATTCACCCAGTGCCCACGCCCAACATCTACCACCCACCCACCTTGTCCCCACCCTGGTTACATCCTCCACTCACCAACCCACCTTGTCCATGCCCTAGTACCTGCCCCCATCTATATGCCCCACCCTAGTAACATTTCCCACCACCCTGTCCCCACCCTAGTAACATCTCCCACCCACCCTGTCCCCACCCTAGTAACACCTCTCACCCACCCTGTCCCCACCCTGGTAACACATCTCACCCACCTGTCCCCACCCTAGTAACATCTCCCACCCACCCTGTCCCCACCCTAGTAACACATCTCACCCACCCTGTCCCCACCCTAGTAACATCTCCCACCCACCCTGTCCCCACCCTAGTAACATCTCCCACCCACCCTGTCCCCACCCTAGTAACACCTCTCACCCACCCTGTCCCCACCCTAGTAACACATCTCACCCACCCTGTCCCCACCCTAGTAACATCTCCCACCCACCCTGTCCCCACCCTAGTAACACATCTCACCCACCCTGTCCCCACCCTAGTAACATCTCCCACCCACCCTGTCCCCACCCTAGTAACATCTCCCACCCACCCTGTCCCCACCCTAGTAACACCTCTCACCCACCCTGTCCCCACCCTAGTAACATCTCCCACCCACCCTGTCCCCACCCTAGTAACACCTCTCACCCACCCTGTCCCCACCCTAGTAACACATCTCACCCACCCTGTCCCCACCCTAGTAACATCTCCCACCCACCCTGTCCCCACCCTAGTAACATCTCCCACCCACGCTGTACCCACCCTAGCAACATCTCCCACCCACCCTGTCCCCACCCTAGTAACACCTCTCACCCACTCATCAAGTGCCCGCTCAGCCGCCCCACTGCCCAACTTCAATATGAAATCCCTAAAGCCTCTGTTCCAGCCCCAGCCAGTGTGTCCTCTCTGCCGATAGTGCAACGTGCCGCACGTTAGCTATTCAGGATGAGGGACGTGGGGGGTGAGATGATGAACGTTCCACTTACCCTGCAGCTCATTCTGGGAGGAGTAGCCAGATGTGGACGACAAGTAGATGTTGGAAGAAGTGGAAGGCGCTGTCAGTATCCCATCCTGCCGTATGCTCTGTTGAATTTCTCTTCGTAGCTGTCCTCAAAGCTGGACGGCCCTGAGGCTGCTGGATGCGAGATACAGGTTACCGAGGCAAGTCATCACAGGAAAATATTACAGCACCTCATATTTCGCTTGGACACCTTACAACCCAACGATATGACGTTGACCTCTCTAAATTAAAGTAACCCTTGTTCTCCCTCTCTCTCTCTCCATCCCTCCACCATCCTAGCTCTCCGGCCAGTTTAACTGTCCTCCTGATTACATTTTATCTTTGTATGCTTGTTGTCACCTTCCCCTAGCTAACAATGATCTACTCTACATTTTCCTTCATCTTTGTCCCCTTTGATCTCTCGTTTTCGCACCTTACCCTTCCAGATCGCCCTCTCCTCTGACTAAGTCTGAAGAAGGGTCTCGATCGAAACGTCACCCATTCTTTCTCTCCAGAAAGGCGTTTGACGGCACTGGGCCTGTACTCGCTGGAGTTTAGAAGAATGAAGGGGGACCTCATCGAAACTTACCGAAAAGTGAAAGGTTTGGATAGAGTGGATGTGGAGAGGATGTTTCCACTTGTGGGAGAGTTGAGGACTAGAGTTCATAGCATCAAAATTAAACAACGCTCCTTTCGGAAGGAGATAAGGAGGAATGTCTTTAGTCAGAGGGTGGTGAATCTTTGCCACAGAAGCGTGTGGAGGCTAATCAGTGGATATTTTTAATGCAAGATAGATTCTTGATTAGTACGGGTGTCAGGGGTTACGGGGAGAAGGCAGGAGAATGGGGTTAGGAGGGAAAGATAGATCAGCCATGATTGAATGGCGGAATAGACTTGATGGGACACATGGACTAATTCTGCTCCTATCACTTATGACCTCATGCTGCCTGTCCCGCTGAGTTACCCCAGCATTTTGTGTCTATCTTTAGTGTAAACCAGCATCTGCAGATCCTTCCTATAAAGGAAGGTATAATCCCTCGCCGCTCAGTAACTGCAGCTCGGTGTCGGTCACCTCCCACCACCAGGGGGCATCAGACCCCGACCCAGAGCTCCCCACAGTAACTGAACCGTGTGTGTTACCACACTCAGGCCCCACAGCAGAGCGGCAGTGCGCCCCTCTCCTGTCCGCCCGCCCGCCTCCCAGCGGGATAGGCAAAGTCTCACAGCAGCTGTGTGATGATCGCTGGTCAGCGCCGACTCGTTGGGCCAAAGGGCTCGTTTCCAACTAAAACTGAGATACTGTAGCACGAGTCTCCGACGTGCACCAGTGATTGCGATATTCTAAACCAAGGAGAAGCCCTGAACCAGTCTGTTGGAGGGAAGGGTTAAGGCTTTAAGCACACTGACGTCAAAAGGTCATAAGTGATAGGAGAATTAGGCCATTCGGCCCATCAATTCTACTCTGACATTCCATCATGGCAGAACTATCTCTCCACCTGACCTCATTCTCCTGCGTCTCCGCGTAACCCCTGTACTAATGAAGAATCTGTCTATCTCTGCCATAAAAATATTCACTGACTTGGCCTCCACAGCCTTCAGTGGCAATGAATTCCACTGATTCACCACCCTCTGACTAAAGAAATGTGCCGGTGCCCTACTTCCACCCCCCGCGCTGCCCTCCCCGGACACGTACCGACGGGCTCCTGCCAGCCGCTGCTGCTGCCGAGGTGCAGAGAGCGCTTGGAGGCGTTGCTGACGTTGCTGATGTAGCTACTCAGACTGTTGATTGAACTGTTGGACGGCGAACGTTTGACACCAGGCACAGGTCCCGGCCACTTGCTGTTTGACCTTTTCTTGTGCAACCTGAAACGATAAAGGGCAACGATTTAGGATGGAGGCAGACCAGGACTGCGTAAAAGCAAAAAAGTAACGATGATAAAGGAAACTGGCCATTGTTAGCTATTTGCTAAGTGAGAATGAGAAGCTGGTGCGACTTGGGTGGGGGAGGGATGGAGAGAGTCGCTTGTCAGAGCTGGGAAAGGGGGGGAAGAAGATTGTTTCACGCGGGGAAGGAACATCATGACTCTCTCTCTCTCTCTCTCTCTCCCTCCTCAAGGAACTGCAGATGCTGGTTTATAAAAATAGTCACAATGTGCTGGAGTAACTCAGCGGGTCAGGCAGTCCCTGTTCACATTCCCTCCAACATACCTCATGAGCCCATCAACCGAATGGCTTCATCAACAACTTATTGTCACGGCAACCCTGCCCTTGGCCTATGGAAGATATACCCTACATCCGATCATCCTCCACCTGAGATTCCAAGCAGGAAAGAAGAGGCTGTTGGAACTTTCCTTGAGTTTTTGTCTAGAACTTTTTCCTGTAGGGAAAGGTTCAGTTGGAGTAGGGCGGAGGGGGGAATGGGAGGGAGGGAGGGGAGGGATTGGGAGTTGGGAGGCGGGGCTGGGGGAGGAGAGGGTGGGGGGGAGTTGGAGTTGTGATACACAGCTCCCTGAGCGAGGTACAGGGGTGGAGGCTGCATCTTTACTGTTAGACAGGAGCATAGCTTAGAGAGGAAAGAACGAGAGGGAGGGGGGGGGAAGGAGACGAGAGAGTTAGAGAGACGTACCTGACGGGAGTCTCCTTGTAAGAGGGAGCGCCGGATTTGGTGGAGCCGCCGCTGCTGCTGGAGGCATCGTCGTTGTGCTGGTAGTAGCCATTGGTGGCCAGACGGGGACTGCGGCAGGACATCCTCACCGTAGCACCACCACCCCGAGCCTCAGCCCCAGCACGACACTGCCAGTCTTCCGCACTAACTGTGAGCAAAGAAAAAGACAGTGAGGGGCAGCCCTGCACTGGGCACTGGCACCCTGCCCGCTGGCCCAGAGAGGGAGGGGGTGGGGAACACATTGTTGTCATCCTACACACCCTCCCTGCACATGGCAGGGCACATGGTATTGGGGGTAGAGTGCTGACATGGATAGAGAATTGATTGGTAGACAGGAAACAAAGAGTAGGGATTAACGGGTCCCTTTCAGAATGGCAGGCAGTGACTAGTGGGGTACCGCAAGGATCGGTGCTGGGACCCCAGCTATTTATAATATATATCAATGATTTGGATGAAGGGATTCAAAGTAACATGAACAAATTTGCAGATGACACAAAGCTGGGTGGCAGTGTGAACTGTGAGGAGGATGCTCTGAGAATGCAGGGTGACTTGGACAGGTTGGGGGAGTGGGCAGATGCATGGCAGATGCAGTTTAATGTGGATAAATGTGAGGTTATCCACTTTGGTAGCAAAAACAGGAAGGCAGATTACTATCTAAATGGTGTCAATTTCGGAAAAAGGGATCTGGGGTCCTTGTACATCAGTCTATGAAGGTAAGCATGCAGGTACAGCAGGCAGTGAAGAAAGCGAATGGCATGTTGGCTTTTATAACAAGAGGAATCGAATATAGGAGCAAAGAAGTCCTTCTGCAGTTGTACAGAGCCCTAGTGAGACCACACCTGGAGTATTGTGTACAGTTTTGGTCCCCTAATTTGAGGAAGGACATTCCTGCTATTGAGGGAGTGCAACGTAGGTTCAGAAGGTTAATTCCCAGGATGGCGGGACTGGCATATGCTGAGAGAATGGAGCGGCTGGGCTTGTATACTCTGGAATTTAAAAGTCTGAGAGGGGATCTTATTGAAACATATAAGATTGTTAAGGGTTTGGATACATTAGAGGCAGGAAACATGTTCCCGATGTTGGGGGAGTCCAGAACGAGGGGCCACAGTTTAAGAATAAGGGGTAAGCCATTTAGAATGGAGATGAGGAAACACTTTTTCACACAGTGTTGTGAGTCTGTGGAATTCTCTGCCTCAGAGGGCGGTGGCGCCAGTTCTCTGGATACATTCAAGAGAGACCTTGATAGGGCCCTTAAAGATAGAGGAGTTAGGGAATATGGGGAGAAGGCAGGAACTGGGTACTGATTGTGGATGATCAGCCATGATCACATTGAATGGCGGTGCTGGCTTTAAGTGCCGAATGGCCTACTCCTGCACCTATTGTCGGGGAATCTACAACTAGGGGCTAGAGGCGTGGGTGACAGGAGAATGATTTTACAGGCAACCTGAGGGGCAACCTTTCCAACAGAGAGTGGAGGGGACACGGAACGAACTGCCAGAGGAAGTGATTTTCAGTGTTTAAAAGACGTTTGGTGAGCGATACGGATTGGAAAGGTTTAGAGGGATATGGGCCAAACACAGGCAAATGGGAGCAGCCCGGGAAGGCTCCTTTGTCGGCATGGACGAGGAGTTGGGCTGAAGGGCCTGTTTCTCTGTTTTGTGACTCTTTCAATGGAGGGTCGGTGACCTGACACATTAATGGCGTCAGACCTGCAAAGCCTACAACGCGTCTCCCGTTTTCATTTCGGACTTCCAGCATCTGCGTGTTTTTATTTTTCAACAGGCTGGCGACAGCCAGTACCACATGCAGGGCCAACACTGCGTCCACTCAACATGCGAGGCTGTGCCCAAACAACAGATAACATAGAAAATAGGTGCAGGTGTAGGCCATTCGGCCCTTCGAGCCTGCACCGCCATTCAATATGATCATGGCTGATCATCCAACTCAGTATCCCGTACCTGCCTTCTCTCCATACCCCCTGATCCCTTTAGCCACAAGGGCCACATCTAACTCCCTCTTAAATATAGCCAATGAACTGGCCTCAACTACCTTCTGTGGCAGAGAATTCCAGTGATTCACCACTCTCTGTGTGAAAAATGTTTTTCTCATCTCGGTCCTAAAAGACTTCCCCCTTGTTCTGGACTTCCCCAACATCGGGAACAATCTTCCTGCATCTAGCCTGTCCAACCCCTTATGATCTCAGACAACACAAGCCACAGGCCACGTGACAACTGGCAAAGCGTCCAAGAGCACTGCACCTCAGTTTAGCTCAGTTTACTTCACTACAATGCTGAGAACTATATTCTGCACTCTGTATCTTCCCCTTTGCTCTACCTATTGAACTTGATTTGGCGATTGTATTGATGAATATTTTTTATCTGATTTGATTGGATAGCTTACAAAACAAAGCTTTTCACTGTACACCAGCCCCACATGTAATAATAATAAAGCTAAACCTGAGGTACAGAAAGGATCCAGGCGCCTTGGCCCAACGAGTCCATGCTGACCATCAATCTCCCTTTCATACTAGTTCTATGTACATAAGTTCATGTTCAAGGAGCAGAATTGCCATTCGGCCCATCATTTACTACACCATTCAATCATGGCTGATCTATCTTTCCCCATCATCTCCATTCTCCCACCTTCTCCCCATAACCCCAAAGCTACCTCATTTTCACATCCACTCCCTTCCACACTAGGGACAATTTACAGAGGCCAATAAAGCTACAAATCCGCACGTCTTTGGGACTAGTTATAACTAGCTGTATCAAGTGTCTAACACATGGCTGCCTGCGCCCGCTGCCTGAACGGAAGATAGTTACAAATGCTTGAACAATCACCATCCTCCTGCCCCTCGCTCTTCCCCCACTGGCCTGCAAACCCATTCCATTTCCATCATTTCTCCAGTTTCATTGAGAAGTTCACCGGATCTGCTTCCTTCTCTGTTTCAGAGCAAATGTGACCAAAAACCAAGAAACCCAGCGCTGGTTGTTTCCAATCACTGTAGAGTTTAGGTACAGCGCGGAAACAAGCCTTCGACCCACCGACCAGCAATCCCTGCACATTAACTCTACCCTAAACACACTAGGGACAATTTTACATTTATACAAAGCCAATTAACCAACAAGTCTGTATGTCTTTGGAGCTTGGGAGGAAACGGAAGATCTCGGAGAAAACCCTCGAGGAGAACATACAAACTCTGTAAATACAGCACCTGTAGTCGGGATCGAACTCTGGTCTCTGATGCCGCAAGTGCTGTAAGGCAGCAACTCTACACTGCGTCACCGTGCCACCCTTTTAAACCTGCACCGTCAACACAGTGACCTTGTCATCCTGACACGACTTCTCCACACTCACTATCCTTTGTGATTTTACACGTCTCCCCCAACCCCTCCTACTCACCCCCACCGGCCTTCCCAAATGGCTTGTGTAGGAAGGAACTGCAGATGCTGCTTTACACCAAAGATGGACACAAAATGCTGGAGAAACTCAGCGGGACAGGCATCATCGCTGGAGCGAAGGAATGGGTGACGTTTCCTGTCGACATCCTTCTTCAGACTGATGTCAGGGGAGTGGGAGATATCCTTATCTATAAACATAGATTTCCTTGTCTACACACTTCCTTATCTATGTACCTCCCACTCCCGATATCTGTCGGAAGAAGCATCTAGACCAGAAACGTCACCCATTCCTTCTCTCCAGAGATGCTGCCTGTCCTGTTGAGTTACTCCAGCATTTTGCGTCTATCTAAGACAATACAGGGACCAGACAATCCAACTGGAACCAAGTGGAGCTTTACAGCCCCCACCTGACTGTGAGCCCATAAACAAGGCTTCCTCAACAGTCTAAAGGGCCTGTCCCACGTACGCAATATTTTTCAGCAACTGCCGGCACCCGTCATAGTTCAACGTCAACACGTTGAAAATCCAGCGGCGACCAGGAAAAGGTAGGACTCTTTGGACGACTATTCACGACCATACAGGCGTCACATGTCGACGGGTCTGGAGCCATGGGAGGGAGAGGCTGCGGTCTGGGGGAGGGAGAAGACGAGGCTGCTGCCTAGTCCTTGCCCCAGGTCCCGCTCTTCTCCCTCCCTGTGGGCCCGGAGCAGCAGCCCCAAGACCCCACACCGGCTCGAACCCCAGCCCAGGGCCCGGAGCCGCGTTCAGGGCCCAGTCCGTGTCTGTGTCCGCTCCCCAGCGCCCGGGCCCGGCTACAGCCCCGAGGCTCGGCCCACACCAGGTATCTTCACCTTCCCTCTTCTTTCCCCTCTCCTCCTCCCTCAATCACTTCTCCCTCCCTCAGTCACTCCCTTCCTCCCTCCATAACCCCTCTCCTTGCCTGCCTGCTCCCCCACTCCTCACCTCTACCCTATCCCACCCCAACCCCACACGATGTTTAATGTCCATGAGATTCGGATTCCCTGGGTGACAGTTTTAGTTGAAGCGAGGGGTTTAATCGAAGCAAGGTTTAGTGAGGTGTGAAATTTATCTGAGGTGAAGTTTGGTCGAGGTGATTGAGGGTTTAGTTGAGGTAAAGTTTAGTTGAGGCTTTAGGTGTGAGGTGAAGTTTAGTGAGGTATGAGTGTAAATTGTCCCTAGTGTGTGTGGGATAGTGTTAGTGTGCAGGGATCGCTGGTCGGCGTGGACTCGGTGGACTGAAGGGCCTGTTTCCATGCTGTATTTCTAAACTAAACTAAAATGGAGTCCCATCCCGAGTAGGCAGAACCTTCCCAATGAAACACTTACTAGTTACTTGAATTCCAGTAGATTACGACACCACGTATCTGATCTCCTTTGATTCGTTGTTGGCAGGTCACAACATCAAAATCAACGTGTAAAGCAAAGAACCGCAGATGCTGAAAATCTGAAATAAAAATGGAAGAAAATTCAAAAAACATTCAGCAGGTTAGACGACATTTGTGGTGAAAGAAACCGTTCAGTTTCAGATCAGAGACCCTTCACCAGAGTAGGAAAGAGCAACAAAAACAAGTTGTTTTTCAGTTGTAGAGAGAGTCGTGGTGCATTGGTGGAACAAAGGGGAGAATATCTCTGATGGGGCAAGAACAGATGTGGAAACGTAGTATTTGGAGTCAGCAATTAGAATAAGATGATGGGACTGTAATTATGCTCCTTCAGCTTACCCCCCTTAGTCTAGTTCAGTAAAACACTTCTCCTGGTGAGGTTCCTCACCAATATCAAAAAATTCCCATCAGTGATCTCAAATTGGACTAACTTTACAATCAATACCAAAGCTTGATGTCATTCAGAAGATGGTGACCATGGACAACACAAACCCAGAGACATTGGGACCAGTTACACTTTTTAATGTTGCAACTAGTCAGTCCTGAAATCAGAGATTGGACAAAGGTCAATGTTCCCATTGATGAAGAGGTGGATGGTCCTGGTTGTTCATTATTCAATCCATTTACCCAACCATGGCACAAAGTGTCACTGTCAGTACAGGCAGCAAGAATGAGCCATTACTTTAAACCTGGAGGAATGGAAAGAAGGATTCTGATCTATTTCACTTACCACACAGATGTGTGAAACTGAAAGATTGGTTATTGCGATTTCTGACCTGGAAATAGACACATACTCATCCGTCATATTCTTCATGCTGGTTGACTATTCTTTAACTCTGAAAAATAATTTTTAGGTTGTTTGCTGTCTTTGTCACGTAGACATGATCAATTGAATAATAGCATGAATACTCTGGAGGAAATAGTAATAACATTGCAAAGTGATGTTTCCACAGATATTTAGCACTGGTAAGTTCAATGAAGATAAATACCTGAAGTTGGCCATAACAGATGATGAGCTTGTTTTATTTTTCACAGGATTAAATGTACCAAAGCCAGAATTCAGGACAAATTGGAGCAGAAGGCGACATAATAAGTAACTTTGTGGAGTGGAGTGCACTCAATAACCATCTTAACACCACAAAAACCAAGGAGATAGTTGTGGACTTCAGGAGGGGGAGGAGGAAGACTCAAGCAATACCAATCACCATTAAGGGCACTGAGGTGGAGGTGGTCGCTAACCACAGGTACCTTGGTGTGCAGCTTGACAGGGAGCTGGACTGGAAGTGTCATATGGAGGCGGTGTACAGGAAGGGACAAAGCCGACTGTATTTTTTAAGGAGGCTGAGGGCATTTAACATCTGCCAACCCCTACTGTGCAGTGTCTACCATTCAGTGGTGGCCAGTGCTCTGTTTTTTGCGGTGGCCTGTTGGGGAGATGGCGCTCGCATAGCGGACAAAAACAGACTGGACAAACTGATCAGGAAGGCCGGCTCAGTGGTCGGGGCTGAGCAACGAACGGTCCAGCAGGTGGCAGAGGCCAGATCTCTGAAAAAACTGGGTTCTATAATGACCAACCCCACTCACCCACTCCATGCCCTGAAGGTGATCAAGAGCAGCAGCTTCAGTCAGAGACTGATTGCACCAATGTGCAAAACGGAGAGACATAGGAAGTCCTGTTTACCAGCTGCGATAAGATTATACAATGCGCATAAATAACTGCATTTTTTTAATTAATTGTATTTTAACTTGTATTTTAACTTGTTAAGTATGGAAGCTATTTGTGGTGTTATGTATGTCTTGAAGCTGTCGTGGCATTGTAATTTCCTGCAAAGGATTATTAAAGGTATATCTTATCTTATCTTATCTTAAACCCAAGTTTATGAATCTAGCGAGTCAGATGAGGATTGGACACCTAAACTTCTGACAAAAAATCCACAACATAATTTAAATCTGTTTGAAATATTACATGCAGTTTTTCAAATATAATTGATTCTAATCAATTTGGCCGTTAGCCTATGAAATGTGTTGCAAGGGAGATTATATTCTTAACTTGGTGGAATATTTGTTAAGTTGAATATATTTTTCCAAATGTGTTATTCATTGAGTGCAAACTTACTTTTCCTAATTTTTACTTTTGATATGTTGCTTCTTTAAACTCAATTACATTAGATATATCCAAAATTTCCAAACTATTGAGATTCTGTCTGTGCTTCTCCAAGGCAGAGCTGACGTGTCACTTTTTTTCCACGGATTCAGAATCTTTAGGCCTCCTTTTAAGGTTTTTCTCATATTTTAAAAATATGTGCAGGTTTTGTTCTTGCCCAGTTTCAGGTATGATTTCTATAATATTTTTACAGAATATATTATAAATACAGGTAGATACGTGATTTGGGTCATAAAATGAAACCAAAAAGCTCCTCGGCCCACGGTCTATTTGGTTTCAGTGTAAATTGTCCCTAGTGTGTGTAGGATAGTGTTTGTGTGTGGGGATCGCTGGTCGGCGTGGACTCGGTGGACTGAAGGGCCTGTTTCCGTGCTGTATCTCTAAACTAAACTAAAATGGAGTGCCATCCCGAGTAGGCAGAACCTTCCCATTGAAACACTTACTAGTTACTTGAATCCCAGTAGATTACGACACCACGTATCTGATCTCCTTTGATTCATTGTTGACAGGTCACAACATCAAAATGAACGTGTAAAGCAAAGAACCGCAGATGCTGAAAATCTGAAATAAAAATGGAAGAAAATTCAAAAAACATTCAGCAGGTTCGACAGCATTTGTGGAGAAAGAAACAGTTCAGTTTCAGATCAGAGACCCTTCACCAGAATAGGAAACAGCAACAAAAACAAGTTTTTCAGTTGTAGAGGGGTTGTGGTGGATTGGTGGAACAAAGGGGATAATATCTCTGATGGGGCAAGAACAGATGAGGAAACGTAGTATTTGGAGTCAGCAATTAGAATAAGATGATGGAACAAGGAACTGCAGACCAGACTATACTAACAGAACAATAAAACGGACATGGATGAGATTAAACTCACCAAGAGTGTGGTTGCAATCTGGGACACGCTGCCTGAGGAGATGGTGGAGGCTTGAACTTTCCCTGCAGCTGCAGGAGATGCTCCACTGCAGCAGCAGCATGAGCTCCACTGCGGCAGTAGCTGCTCCACAACAGAAGCTGCTTCACTGCAGGAGCTTCAATGCAGGAACCTGCTCCCCTGGACAAGGACCCAAGCAGTCGTTCCAGGTGCGACAGAGGTTCACCTGCATCTCCTCCAACCTCATCTATTGCATCCGCTGCTCTAGATGCCAGCTGATCTACATCGGTGAGACCAAGCGGAGGCTTGGCGATCGTTTCGCCGAACACCTCCGGTCGGTCCGCAATAACCAACCTGAACTCCCGGTGGCTCAGCACTTCAACTCCCCCTCCCATTCCGTATCTGACCTCTCTGTCCTGGGTCTCCTCCATGGCCACAGCGAGCAACACCGTAAATTGGAGAAAAATGCACCTCATATTCCGCTTGGGCAGTCTACATCCTGGGGGCTTGAACATTGAATTCTCCCAATTCTGCTAGCCCTTGCTGTCCCCTCCCCTTCATCAGCCCTCTGGTTGTCTCCTCCCCTCCCCCCAGCCCTCAGGCTCCTCCTCCGCCTTTTCCTTTTTTCCTTTCTTCTCCCCACCCCCTATCAGTCTGAAGAAGGGTTTCGGCCCGAAACGTTACCTATTTCCTTCGCTCCATAGATGCTGCTGCACCCGCTGAGTTTCTCCAGCATTTTTGTGTACCCCTGCAGCATCTGCTCCCCTGCAGCATCTGCTCCGCTGCAACACCAGGTCCCCTGTAACAGCAGCAACTCCATTGCAATATCTGCATGCGCGCTGACGTTGACGTCGAGCCCAAGCCCCGCCCCTCCCCCTCAGCGACGCGGCGGCCTCAGCCCCTCCCCCTCAGCGACGCGGCGGCCTCAGCCCTTCCCCCTCAGCGACGCGACGGCCTCAGCCCCTCCCCCTCAGCGACGCGGCGGCCTTAGCCCCTCCCTCTCAGCGACGGCCTCAGCCCCTCCCCCTCAGCGACGCGGCGGCCTCAGCCCCTCCCCCTCAGCGACGCGGAGCCCCAGCCCCTCCCCCTCAGCGACGCGGCGGCCTCAGCCCCTCCCCCTTTAGGCCTCCTTTTAAGAATGAAAGTGGCAAGAATACCAAAAGAAATCTTGTCATAAAGGTAAGAACAGAAATTATTCCCAGCATAAAGGAGAAGTGAGAATACGCTTTTATGAATTAACAGTGGTTCTACATTAGCATTTTATTTTCTACAAGACAGAAATTACTGCTGTTTAGAAAAATCGTCATCACTGCTGTGGAGTCAGGTGCTAACATTCACAAATATATATATATTATTGAAAGTGATCAATTGTTCCCACATTTTCCCACATTTGCTGACAATATCAAACTTCATTTCAGAGTAGAGTATGAAAGGTGAGAGCTCAATGAAATATTGCACATTAGGCAGTTACTGCTTTTATTAGTAGTTGAGTTGAGTATCTCAGTTAATAATGCGATGGAAGAAATAATCGAGAAGAAGTAGTAACAATTTATTTGTGTCCTTATGAATCACAGTTTCAACAAAATGTCTCATCACAGGTCACGTCATATACAGGGGAGAACAAAAGAGATTTGGGAGGAGCCACTGAAGAAACAAAGGAAGGCACAGTGTTGGTGAAAAGAATCAAAAGAGCAACAGGTAATTCTGTTTGTAAAAGTGAAACTCAAAATGAGTGACTCCTGTGCATTATAGTAAATAATTGATATGAGATAATGACCATCTGACTACCACCATGTCATTTAAATTCAATTCATAGAACATGTTGCATATTATGTAACTAACTTCCATATTTTACAGGTCAACCACTTATCTGACTTGAAACAATGTAATTAGGTTTATTTTGGGCTTTCTTTTTCCAGTTGTCTCCACCAGAAAGACTTTGGGATCCACAAGCGAGGAAATGACCAAAGAGACAGAAAATATAAGTTATAATTTACAAAATAAAGAGAGAATAATTTACACAGAAGGGGAGCTCCGTGATGATGATTACCTTTGTATGTCCAAAGTAATCAATCTATTTCTTCAGAGTAACCATATTTCATTAGGAGCATTGTAGTGATGGCACGGTGCATTGGTAGCCAGGGCAATGGTGGAACAATGCAGGCTTTGGTTCAAGAGCACAGACTTGTGTTCGCTCTTGAACTCATTTTTATTTTAATATTAATCACAATTACGTTCCGTAATGATTGTTGTTAACTTCTGGAATTTTGTCAGACATTGGAATCTGACATTGATTCCCCAGTAAACTGACAGTGACTGTTTGAAGGAAGTGTGGTTCATGCCCAATTTAGCTAAGGCACTTTGCTGGATACTTTGGGACATTATAAAGGATGTGAAAGTAAGAGAGTATTGCTTTGAGGATTATTAATATAGGGCTATGATCAGAATGACCAACTTATATCACCAAAAATATTAATCAAATTGTTGTGGACAAAAATGTTGGAGGAACTCAGCAGATGAGGCAGCATCTATGGAGCGAAGGAATAGGTGACGTTTCGGGTCGAGACCCTTCTTCAGATGGATGTGGGGGTGGGGGGGCGGGAAGAAGAAAGAAAGAGGCGAAGACAGTGGGCTGTGGGAGAGCTAGGAAGCGGAGAGGAAAGAGTGAGAAAGCAAGGACTTCCTGAACTTGGAGAAGTCAATATCCGTACTGCTGGGGTGTAAACTACCCCAGCGAAATATGAGATGCTGCTCCTCCAATTTGCAGTGGGACTCACTCTGGCCATGGAGGAGGCCCAGGACAGAAAGGTCGGATTCGGAATGGGAGGGGGAGTTGAAGTGCTGAGCCACCGGGAGATCAGATTGGTTATTGCGAACTGAGCAGAGGTGTTGGGCGAAGCGATCGCCAAGCCTATGCTTGATCTGACCGATGTAGAGCAGCTGACACCTAGAGCAGTGGATGCAAGAGATGAGGTTGGATGAGGGGGGGTCAGGGGGGATGGTGAACACACGGCAAGGATGGGGGCCGGAGGAAAGCAGGTGAGTGGACGGACCTCAAACTGTTGTGGTACATTGTGGGAAGAACAATTAAATGTTATTCTTTCTTTATCTTGTTTTAACTTTTCCTGTTATGTCATTTTCTGGGAATCTGGTGAGTTGTTTTGCCACCCACCTTCTTATCAGCTGTAATCTTGGAAACATTGCAGGTGCCTTGCACCTACTAAGATATTATCCTGGACTGATCCTTGCCTTTAAATAGTTACTATTGTTCACCTACTGTCATAACCTTTCATCTAATTTCC
Organism: Malacoraja senta; assembly: GCA_038087875.1. Lineage (NCBI taxonomy): Eukaryota > Metazoa > Chordata > Chondrichthyes > Rajiformes > Rajidae > Malacoraja > Malacoraja senta. The sequence continues at coordinate 44,014 of JAXLNO010004147.1, read as the reverse complement.
TCATCAAATACTTTAATATATCAATAAATGACATTATACATTTCTAATTTCACTTTATCACTTATAAGATCAATGTACATTCCTGTCATTTAAACATGGTTTCCCAGAGGATTCTTTGTTGTGAAGCTACCAGCTAATTCTGTCATGTTCCACAAGATATCCAGAGTCATCTGTGGAAAGTGAAACACAACTAATGTATGAGGAGGAAGACCCTTTGTTAGAACTTCAATGTCAGATGTTAACACAGTTTTTCTTTCCTTAATTGTTCTCTGAATTGCTGGGAATTTCCCGCATTCGTCTCGGATGCATCGTTTCCAGACTCATTTTAGTTTCAAATTCATCTTCCCACGAATTCAGCATTTTGTTTCCTTTCTATATGAAGACTGAAGTTGTCCACAAATATATGATTTCCCATTTGTGAAGTGCTCTATTTCGTTGACATTTTTTATTTATCTTCTCTCTTCTCCATGATCTCATTGAATGGCGGTGCTGGCTCGAAGGGCCGAATGGCCTACTCCTGCACCTATTATCTTTTGTCTATTCCACCACATGATTTCCGGTGCCAAAACTGTTCATCATAGTTGCTCTCATGTAAAATTATATTAGTAGGGCCAACAAAGAGTAGGGATTAACGGGTCCCTTTCAGAATGGCAGGCAGTGACTAGTGGGGTACCGCAAGGCTCGGTGCTGGGACCGCAGCTATTTACATCAATAATTTAGATGAAGGGATTATAAGTAACATTAGCAAATTTGCAGATGACACAAAGCTGGGTGGCAGTGTGAACTGTGAGGAGGATGCTGTGACAATGCAGGGTGACGTGGACAGGTTGGGTGAGTGGGCAGATACATGGCAGATGCTGTTTAATGTGGATAAATGTGAGGTTATCCACTTTGGTAGCAAAAACTGGAAGGCAGATTATGGTGTCAAGTTGGGAAAAGGGGAAGTACAACGGGATCTGGGGGTCGTTGTTCGTCAGTTAATGAAAGTAAGCATGCAGGTACCACAGGCAGTGAAGAAAGCGAATGGCTTGTTGGCCTTCATAACAAGAGTTGAGTTTTGGAGCAAAGAGGTCCTTCTGTAGTTGGGCCCTAGTGAGACCACACCTGGAGTGTTGTGTGCAGTTTTGGTCTCCAAATTTGAGGAAGGACATTCTTGCTATTGAGGGGGTGCAGCGAAGGATCACAAGGTTAATTCCCGGAATGGCGGGACAGTCATATGCTGAGAGAATGGAGCGGCTGTGCTTCTACACTCTGGAATTTAGAAGGATGAGAGGGAATGGGTTAAATCGGAAGTGTCAGTGATGCAGTTGAACAAAGGGGACTATGAAGGCATGAGAGGGGAGCTGGCCAAGGTAGTCTGGAAAGGGATCCCAGCAGGAATGACAGTGGAACAGCAATGGCAGGAATATAACCATATAACCATTACAGCACGGAAACAGGCCATCTCGGCCCTTCAAGTCCGTGTCGAACACTTTTTAAATTTTTTTAATTTTTACTTCCCCCTAGTCCCATCTACCTGCACTAAGACCATAACCCTCCATTCCTTTCCCGTCCATATACACATCCAATCTATTTTTAAAGGATAAAATCCAACCTGCCTCCACCACTTCCACTGGAAGCTCATTCCACACAGCTACCACTCTCTGAGTAAAGAAGTTCCCCCTAATGTTACCCCTAAACTTCTGTCCCTTAATTCTCAAGTCATGTCCCCTTGTTTGAATCTTCCCTACTCTCAATGGGAAAAGCTTATCCACGTCAACTCTGTCTAACCCACTCATCATTTTAAAGACCTCTATCAAGTCCCCTCTTAACCTTCTGCGCTCCAAAGAATAAAGACCTAGCTTGTTCATCCTTTCTCTGTAACTTAGTTGCTGAAGCCCAGGCAACATTCTAGTAAATCTCCTCTGTACTCTCTCTATTTTGTTGACATCCTTCCTATAATTAGGCGACCAAAATTGTACTCCATACTCCAGAATTGGCCTCACCAATGCCATGTACAATTTTAACATTAAATCCCAACTTCTATATTCAATGCTCTGATTTATAAAGGCCAGCACACCAAAAGTTTTCTTTACCACCCTATCTACATGAGATTCCACCTTCAGGGAACTATGCACAGTTATTCCTAGATCCCTCTGTTCAACTGCATTCCTCAATTCGCTACCATTTACCATGTACGTCCTATTTTGATTTGTCCTGCCGAGATGTAGCACCTCACATTTATCAGCATTAAATTCCATCTGCTATCTTTCAGCCCACTCTTCCAAATGGCCTAAATCTCTCTGTAGACTTTGAAAATCTACTTCATTATTCACAACACCACCTATCTTAGTATCATCTGCATACTTACTAATCCAATTTTCCACACCATCATCCAGATCATTGATGTACATGACAAACAACAGTGGACCCAACACAGACCCCTGAGGCACCCCACTAGTCACCGGCCTCCAACCTGACAAACAGCCATCCACCATTACTCTCTGGCATCTCCCATTCAGCCACTGTTGAATCCATCTTGCTACTCCACCATTAATACCCAACAAATGAATCTTCTTAACCAACCTTCCATGAGGAACCTTGTCAAAGGCCTTACTGAAGTCCATATAGACAACATCCACTGCTTTACCCTCATCAATTTCCCTAGTAACCTCTTCGAAAAATTCAAGAAGATTAGTCAAACATGACCTTCCAGGTACAAATCCATGTTGACTGTTCCTAATCAGACCCTGCTTATCCAGATGCTTATATATATTATCTCTAAGTATCCTTTCCATTAATTTGCCCATCACTGATGTCAAACTAACAGGTCTATAATTGTTTGGTTTACTCTTAGAACCCTTTTTAAACAACGGAACAACATGCGCAGTACGCCAATCCTCCGGCATTATTGCCGTTTCTAATGACATTTGAAATATTTCTGTCAAAGCACCTGCTATTTCTACACTAACTTCCCTCAATGTCCTAGGGAATATCCTGTCAGGACCTGGAGACTTATCCGTTTTCATATTTTTCAAAAGTGTCCGCACCTCCTCTTCTGTGAATCTCATAGTTTCCATAGCTACTCTACTTGTTTCCCTTACCTCACATAATTCCATATCCTTCTCCTTGGTGAATACCGAAGAAAAGACATTGTTCAATATCTCCCCCATCTCTTTTGGCTCTGCAGATAGCTGTCCACTCTGACTCTCTAATGGACCAATTTTATTCCTTGTTATCCTTTTGCTATTAATATAGCTGTAGAAACGCTTTGGATTTACTTTCACCTTACTTGCCAAAGCAACCTCATATCTTCTTTTAGCTTTTCTAATTTCTTTCTTAATATTCTTTTTACATTCTTTACACTCCTCAAGCACCTCATTTACTCCATGATGCCTATAATTATTGTAGATCTCTCTCTTTTTCCGAACCAAGTGTACAATTTCCCTTGAAAACCATGGCTCTTTTCAATTTTTACTATTTCCTTTCAACCGAACAGGGACATAAAGATTCTGTACTCTTAAAATTTCACCTTTAAATGTCCTCCAATTCTCTACTACATTCTTCCCATAAAACAACATGTCCCAATTCACTCCTTTTAAATCCTTTCGCATCTCCTCAAAGTAAGCCTTTCTCCAATCAAAAATCTCAACCCTTGGTCCAGTTCTGATCCTCTCCATAATTATATTGAAACTAATGGTATTGTGATCACTGGACCTGAAGTGCTCCCCAACGCATACCTCTGCCACCTGCCCTGTCTCATTTCCTAACAGGAGGTCCAGCACTGCCCCTTCTCTAGTAGGTACCTCTATGTATTGCTGCAAAAACTATCCTGCACACATTTTACAAACTCCAAACCATCCAGCCCTTTTACAGAATGTGTTTCCCAGTCTATGTGTGGAAAATTGAAATCTCCCACAATCACTACCTTGTGCTTACTACTAATATCTGCTATCTCCTTACATATTTGCTCTTCCAATTCTCGCTCCCCATTTGGCGGTCTATAATACACCCCTATAAGTGTTGCTACACCTTTCCCATTTCTCAGTCCCACCCAAATAGCCTCCCTAGACGAGCCCTCTAATCTATCCTGCCAAAGCACTGCTGTAATATCTTCCTTGACAAGCAATGCAACACCCCCACCTCTTGCCCCTCCAATTCTATCACCCCTGAAGCAACGGAATCCTGGAATATTTAGCTTCCAATCACAGCCCTCCTGCAACCATGTTTCACTGATCGCCACAACATCATACTTCCAGGTGTGAATCCATGCTCCAAGCTCATCCACCTTTCTTACAATGCTCCTAGCATTAAAATATACACATTTAAGAAACCCACCACCACTTATTCTCTGTTTATTATCTTTTTCTTGTTTCTCCCATACATTTTGGGTCCGAGTGCTTCCCTTCTCTGCCTCCTGCCTTCCACTGGGCATAATCTGGGCATAATCCGGAAGACGCAGGATCATTTCATTCCAAAAAGGAAGAAAGATTCTAAGGGGAGTAGGAGGCAACCGTGGCTGACAAGAGAAGTTAGGGATAGAATAAAACTAAAAGAAAAGATGTATAACACAGCAAAGAGTAGTCGGAAGCCAGAGGATTGGGAAACTTTCATAGGACAACAGAAGGAAACAAAACGGGCAATACGGGCTGAGAAGATGAAGTACGAAGGGAAGCTGGCCAGGAATATAAAGAAGGACAGTAAAAGCTTCTTTAGATATGTTAAGGGAAAAAGAGTAGAAAAGTCAAATGTGGGTCCCTTGAAGGCAAACACGGGTGAAATTATTATGGGCAACAAGGAAATGGCAGAAGAGTTGAATAGGTACTTCGGATCTGTCTTCACTAAGGAAGACACAAACAATCTCCCAGATGTACTGGAGGACAGAGGATCTAAGGGGGTAGAGGGACTGAAAGAAATTTTCATTAGGCGAGAAATAGTATTGGGTAGGCTAATGGGACTGAAGGATGATAAATCCCCTGGGCCTGATGGTCTGCATCCCAGGGTCCTCAGGGAGGTGGCTCTAGAAATAGTGGACGCATTGGTGCTCATTTTCCAATGTTCAATAGATTCAGGATTGGACGATAGCTAATGTTATCCCACTTTTCAAGAAAGGAGCGAGAGAGAAAACGGGGAATTACAGACCAGTTAGCCTGACTTTGGTGGTGGGAAAGATGCTGGAGTCAATTATTAAAGAGGTAATAATGTGGCATTTGGATAGCAGTAAAAGGATTAGTCCAAGTCAACATGGATTTATGAAAGGGAAATCATGCTTGACTAATCTTCTGGAATTTTTTGAGGATGTGACAAGTAAAATGGATAAAGGGGTGTCAGTGGATGTTGTGTATCTAGACTTTCAGAAAGCCTTTGATAAGGTCCCGCACGGGAGACTGGTGACTAAAATTAGAGCACATGGTATTGTGGGTAGGGTTTTGACATGGATAGAAAATTGGTTGGCAGACCGGAAGCAAAGAGTAGGTCCTTTTCAGAATGGCAGGCAGTGGCGAGTGGAGTGCCGCAAGGCTCGGTGTTGGGACCGCAACTGTTTACCATATGTATTAATGATTTGGAAGAGGGAATTAGGAGCAACACTAGTAAGTTTGCGGATGACACAAAGCTGGGTGGCAGTGTGAACTGTGAAGAGGATGTTGGGAGGTTGCAGGGTGACCTGGACAGGTTGAGTGAGTGGGCAGATGCATGGCAGATGCAGTATAATATAGATAAATGTGAGGTTATCTACTTTGGCGGCAAAAACAAGGGGGCAGATTATTATCTCAATGGGGTTAGGTTAGGTAAGGGGGGGGGGGGGTGCAGCGAGACCTGGGCGTCCTTGTACACTGATCACTAAAAGTTGGCTTACAGGTACAGCAGGCAGTGAAGAAATCTAATGGAATGTTGGCCTTCATAACAAGAGGATTTCAGTAAAGGAGTAAAGAGGTTCTTCTGAAGTTGTATAGGGCTCTGGTGTGACCACATCTGGAGTATTGTGTACAGTTTTGGTCTCCTAATTTGAGGAAGGACATCCTTGTGATTGAAGCGGTGCAGCGTAGGTTCACGAGATTGATCCCTGGGATGGCGGGACTGTCATATGACGAAAGATTGAAAAGACTAGGCTTGTATTCACTGGAGTTTAGAAGGATGAGGGGCGATCTTATAGAAACAGATAAAATTATAAAAGGACTGGACAAGCTAGATGCAGGAAAAATGTTCCCAATGTTGGGCGAGTCAAGAACCAGAGGCCACAATCTTAGAATAAAGGGGAGGTCAGTTAAGACTGAGGTGAGAAAAAACCTTTTCACCCAGAGAGTTGTGAATTTATGGAATTCCCTGCCACAGAGGGCAGTGGAGGTCATCACTGGGTGGATTTAAGAGAGAGCTACATAGAGCTCTAGGGGCTAGGGGAGAAGGCAGGCACGGGTTATTGATAAGGGACGATCAGCCATGATCACAATGAATGGCGGTGCTGGCTTGAAGGGCCGAATGGCCTCCTCCTGCACCTATTTTCTATTTTTCTATATTTCTATGAGATCTTATTAAAACATATAAGATTATTGAGGGTTTGGACACGCTGGAGGCAGGAAACATGTTCCCGATGTTGGGGGAGTCCAGAACCTGGGGCCACAGTTTAAGAATAAGGGGTAAGCCATTTCGAACGGAGATGAGGAAACACTTTTTTTACGGAGAGTTGTGAGTCAGTGGAATTCTCTGTCTCAGAGGGCGCTGGAGGCAGGTTCTCTGGAAACTTTATAGAGAGAGCTAGATAGAGCTCTTATAGATAGCGGAGTCAGGGGATATGGGAAGAAGGCAGGAACGGGGTACTGATTGTGGATGATCAGCCATGATCACATTGAATGGCAGTGCTGGCTTGAATGGCCAAATGGACTACTCCTGCACCTATTGTCTATTGTCAACCTTGTCTTGCAATTGATAAAGTTCAGTTTAGATACAAACCATGCACTTACTTTTCTGTATGGTCTACTTTATTAAATCTCTTGTCTCTTTGCCTGGTTATAGGGTGCAAGTTGCATCAGGAGTTAAAATTGGCATGTAACAAAAGTAATGCTACGGTGGTTATGGGAGATTTCAATATGCAGGTGGACTGGGAAAATCAGGTTGGCACTGGACCCCAAGAAAGGGAGTTTGTAGAGTGCCTCCGTGATGGATTCTTAGAGCAGCTTGTACTGGAGCCGACAAGGAGAAGGCAATTCTGGATTTAGTGTTATGGAATGAACCGGATTTGATAATGGAACTCAAGGTAAAGGAACCATTTGGAGGTAGTGACCCATAATATGATACGTTTTAATCTGCAATTTGAGAGGGAGAAGGTAAAATCAGAACTGTCACTATTGCAGTTGAACAAAGGGGACTATGAGGCATGAGGGAGGAGCTGGCCAAAGTTGACTGGAAAGGGATGCTAGCAGGGATGACGGTGCAACAGCAATGGCAGGAATTTCTGGGAATAATCCAGAAGATGCAGGATCATTTCATTCCAAAGAGGAAGAAAGATTCTAAGGGGAGTAAGAGGCGACCGTGGCTGACAAGGGAAGTCTAAAAGAGAAGACGTATAACATAGCAAAGATGAACAGGAAGCAACAGGATTGGGATACTTTTAAAGAACAGAAGGTAATTTAAAAGGCAATGCAGGAAGAAAAGATATAACCATATAACCATATAACCATAACAGCACGGAAACAGGCCATCTCGGCCCTTCAAGTCCGTGCCGAACATTTAAATTTTTTTTTTTTTTTAATTAAAAATAAATACTCCCCCCTAGTCCCATCTACCTGCACTCAGACCACAACCCTCCTTTCCTTTCCCGTCCATATACCCAATCCAATCTATTTTTAAAGGATAACATCGAACCTGCCTCCACCACTTCCACTGGAAGCTCATTCCACACAGCTACCACTCTCTGAGTAAAGAAGTTCCCCGTAATGTTCCCCCTAAACTTCTGTCCCTTAATTCTGAAGTCATGTCCACTTGTTTGAATCTTCCCTACTCTCAATGGGAAAAGCTTATCCACGTCCACTCTGTCTAACCCGCTCATAATTTTAAAGACCTCTATCAAGTCCCCTCTTAACCTTCTGCGCTCCAAAGAATAAAGACCTAACTTGTTCAACCTTTCTCTGTAACTTAGTTGCTGAAACCCAGGCAACATTCTAGTAAATCTCCTCTGTACTCTCTATTTTGTTGACATCCTTCCTATAATTAGGCGACCAAAATTGTACTCCATACTCCAGAATTGGCCTCACCAATGCCTTGTACAATTTTAACATTACATCCCAACTTCTATATTCAATGCTCTGATTTATAAAGGCCAGCACACCAAAAGCTTTCTTTACCACCCTATCTACATGAGATTCCACCTTCAGGGAACTATGCACAGTTATTCCTAGATCCCTCTGTTCAACTGCATTCCTCAATTCGCTACCATTTACCGTGTACGTCCTATTTTGATTTGTCCTGCCGACATGTAGCACCTCACATTTGTCAGCATTAAACTCCATCTGCCATCTTTCAGCCCACTCTTCCAAATGGCCTAAATCTCTCTGTAGACTTTGAAAATCTACTTCATTATCCACAACACCACCTATCTTAGTATCATCTGCATACTTACTAATCTAATTTTCCACACCTTCATCCAGATCATTGATGTACATGACAAACATCAGTGGACCCAACACAGACCCCTGAGGCACTCCACTAGTCACCGGCCTCCAACCTGACAAACAGCCATCCACCATTACTCTCTGGCATCTCCCATTCAGCTACTGTTGAATCCATCTTGCTACTCCACCATTAATACCCAACAATTGAATCTTCTTAACCAACCTTCCATGAGGAACCTTGTCAAAGGCCTTACTGAAGTCCATATAGACAACATCCACTGCTTTACCCTCATCAATTTCCCTAGTAACCTCTTCGAAAAATTCAAGAAGATTAGTCAAGCATGACCTTCCAGGCACAAATCCATGTTGACTGTTCCTAATCAGACCCTGCTTATCCAGATGCTTATATATATTATCTTTAAGTATCCTTTCCATTAATTTGCCCACCATTGACGTCAAACTAACAGGTCTATAATTGCTAGGTTTACTCTTCGAACCCTTTTTAAACAACGGAACAACATGCGCAGTACGCCAATCCTCCGGCAAGATGAAGTATGAATGTAAGCTAGCCAAGAATATAAAGGAGGATAGTAAAATTTCTTTAGGTATGTGAGGAGGAAAAGATTAGTTAAGACAAATGTGGGTCCCTTGAAGGCAGAAACAGGTGAATTTATTATGGGGAACAAGGAAATGGCAGACGAGTTGAACAGGTACTTTGGTTCTGTCTTCACTAAGGAAGACACAAACAATCTTCCAGAAGTACTAGGGGACAGAGGATCTAGGGTGATGGAGGAACTGAAAGAAATTGAATCTAATGATTTATATGAAGGAATTAAAAGTAACATTAAGCCCCTGTCCCACTGTACGAGGTAATTCACGAGTTCTCCCGAGTTTTCCCCTTTCGAACTCGGAGGATAGACAATAGGTGCAGGAGTAGGCCATTCGGCCCTTCGAGCAAGCACCGCCATTCAATGTGATCATGGCTGATCATCCACAATCAGTACCCCATTCCTGCCTTCTCCCCATATCCCTTGAGTCCGCTATCTTTAAGAGTTTTATCTAACTCTCTCTTGAGAGCATCCAGAGGCTCGGCCGCCACTGCCTTCTGAGGCAGAGAATTTCAGATTCACAATTCACTGTGTGATAAGTTTAATGCGGATAAATGTGAGGTTATCCACTATGGTAGCAAAAACAGGAAGGCATATTACTATCTAAATGGCGTCAAATTGGGAAAAGGGGAAGTACAACGGGATCTGGGGGTCCTTGGACATTAGTCTATGAAAGTAAGCATGCAGGTACAGCAGGCAGTGAAGAAAGCAAATGGCATGTTGGCCTTTATAACAAGAGGAATCGAATATGGGAGCAAAGAGGTCCTTCTGCTGTTGTACAGAGCCCTAGTGAGACCACACCTGGTGTATTGTGTGCAGTTTTGGTCCCCTAATTTGAGGAAGGACATTCTTGCTATTGAGTGAGTGCAGCGTAGGTTTACAAGGTTAATTCCCGGGATGGCGGGACTGTCATATGCTGTGAGAATGGAGCAACTGGGCTTGTACACTCTGGAGTTTAGAAGGATGAGAGGGTATCTCATTGAAACATATAAGATTGTTAAGGGCTTGGACACGCTAGAGGCAGGAAACATGTTCCCGATGTTGGAGGAGTCCTGAACCAGGGGCCACAGTTTAAGCATAAGGAGTAAGCCATTTAGAACGGAGACGAGGAAACATTTTTTCTCACAGAGTGGTGAGTCTGTGGAATTCTCTGCCTCAGAGGGCGGTGGAGGCAGGTTCTCTGGATGCTTTCAAGAGAGAGCTAGATAGTGCTCTTAAAAATAGCGTTCGGGATATAGGGAGAAGGCAGGAATGGGGTACTGATTGGGGATGATCAGCCATGATCACATTGAATGGCGGTGCTGGCTCGAAGGGCCGAATGGCCTACTCCTGCACCTATTGTGTATTGTCTAAAAAGTTTTTCCTCATCTCCATTCTAAATGTTCTACACCTTATTCTTAAACTGGATCTGGACTCCCGAATATCGGGAACATGTTTCCTGCCGAGAGGATTTGAGTATAGTGGCAAAGAGGTCCTGTAGTTATACAGGTCCATGTTGATACCACACCAGGAGTATTGTGTGCCATTTTGCTCTCCTAATTTGAGAATGTTCAGGGAGTCCTGAACCAGGGGCCACAGTTTAAGAACAAGGGGTAGGCTATTTAGAACTGAGATGAGGAAAAACATTTTCACCCAGAGTTGTGAATTTATGGAATTCTCTTCCTCAGAAGGCAGTGGCGGGCGATTCACTGGATGCATTCAAGAGAGAGTTAAATAGAGCTCTGAGGGCTAGCGGAGACAAGGGATACGGGGAGAAGGCAGGAACGGGGTAGTGATTGTGGATGATCACACTTGATCACATTGAATGTCTCGAAGGGCCAAGTGGCCTACTCCTGCACCTATTGTCTATGTCTATGGTCTTAATTCATCTGCCTGGTTACAAATGCTTCATTAGTTCACATAATAGACTTTTATCCTTCAACACACATTTCTTGGAGTTGACACCATGTACCCATGTTACCGTGAAACATACTCTCTGCATTACATCATGCTTGTTATTACTATATTTAAAATTATACTCTGTGGTCATGATTTTTCTCTTGATGTTTATCAATATCCATATAGTTCAACAGAGCTGTCATTTGGAATTAAGTAGCGGCATTTTACCTCCAAGATATTCATGGTGACAGACAAACATCATGAAGGGATTCTTTACAGATTGGCCACTATTAACCTCTCACATTTTGAATGCTTCCTCAGAAGAGTAATCTTCTGCCCAGCATCTGCATCATGGTAGTATTATATTCTGAGATACTTCTAAAAAGATAACATCGTTTGTGGATCATTGAGCATTTTCAGTACAAAGTCCAGCCACTTTCAATAATGCCAACACCCTGATTAGTTCTTAATTTTGCATTTTCTGTTTCAGTTTGTGAAGCCTGCGAGAATTTTTTTATTGAAGAATGCCCTGTGCATGGCCCACCAGTCTTTATGAAGGACACTGTCATTGATTCCAATCACCCAGTTAGAGCACGTTTAACTCTTCCAGAGGGTCTCAGCATTGCCACGTCCAAAATTTGTAAAGCTGGTCTTGGCGTCTGGAATGAAGGGAAGGTTATTCCCAGGATTGTTCATTTTGGACCCTATGAAGGAGAGGTTTCAAGTGAAGAAGAAGCTGCTGTCAGTGGGTATTCATGGGTGGTAAGTGACTCCAATAGTTAATCATGGAAAATACTCAGCAGGTTTCATATTTGTTGCTGAAAGATCATCCTGAAATGTGAGCTGTGTTTTATCCTGCACAGATGCTGCCTGACTTGCTGGGTATCTCCTGAATGCTCTGTTTTTATTACAAATTGTTTGTAGTTGAATTATTTTGCAGTCTAATCAGAGTCATCAAGCCAAGAGTCAAGAGAGTTTTATTGTCATACTAGACTAAGTGGGACCCGTTGGGTCCCATGTTCACACGGGAGGGCTGGTCCCCCAACGCAATATTCCACCACTCACCTGTTCCCCCAACTCAACGACGGGAGCGTTCTGTACCTATTACAACCCGACAAAGCTTGAAATTGTGCAAAATGTTTATTATATTCTTAGAGTTTCTTTGCCGTGTGATTTCATTCGCAGGAATGTTGGAGTCCTCTGATATAAAAGTGTAATAAAGTAAAATAGGTTAAGTGGTCGTTAGTTGAAGGCATAATACTGGGAACTGTGTAAGCTTCACGTTTGTTTTCTTTATCAATGCTGGAGAAACTCAGTGGGTGCGGCAGCATCTATGGAGCGAAGGAGATAGGCAACGTTTCGGGCCGAAACCCTACTTCAGACTGATAGGGGGTGGGAGGAGGCGGGGAGAAGAAAGGAAACAGGAGGACGATGAGCCCGAGGGTTTCTTCATATGAAAGTCCTGACATACCAGGAATCAGTCTGGTGAACCTTCTCTGTACTCCCTCTATGGCAAGAATGTCTTTCCTCAGATTTGGAGACCAAATCTGTACGCAATACTCCAGGTGTGGTCTCACCAAGACCCTGTACAACTGCAGTAGAACCTCCCTGTTCCTATACGCAAATCCTTTTGCTATGAATGCTAACATACCATTCGATGGATAGGTGACGTTTCACAGAGTGCTGGAGTAACTCAGTGGGTCAGGCAGCATCTTTGCAGAACATGGACAGGTGACATTTCGGGTCAGGACCCTTCTTCACATTGTACTAAAAGAAATACATTAAGACCAACTAAAATATGGGTGGCACAGTAGTAGAGTTACTGTCTTACAGTAGCAGAAACCTGTGTTTGATCCTGATCTCTGGTGCTGTCTGCAGAGTTTGTATGCTCTCTCTGCGACCACAGAGATTTTCTCTGGGTGTCTGCTTTCCTCCCACATACCAAAGATGTGCAGGTTTGTAAGTTAGTCGGCATCTGTAAATTGTCCCTAGTGTAGTTAGGGAATGGGTGATTGCTGGTCAGCATGGACTCAGTGGGCCAAAGGGCCCATTTCCATGCTATCTTTCAAAACTAGGGACTACTGGAATGGGCTGGATTAATAAATTGTAATTGGCTTAAAATAAACGCCATGAATATTAAACTCTAACTTTAGCACTAATTTAACCAGGGAATATAACTAGGTCTAAACAGTACTGGAGGTACTCAATGCGTCAAGCACCATCTGTCTGAACACAAAGTGGATGGACAGACATTTTGGGTCAGGAACCTTCTTCAGACTGATGGAGTAGGGCAGAGAAAGTGGGGAGAGAGAAGGGAGCAGGACAAAGCCTGGCGAGTGATAGGTGGATACAGGTGAGGGGGAGGTTGGCAGATGGATGGAGTAAGTGACAAAAGGCTGGAGGTGAAAAGGAGACAAAGGTTGTCAGATAAGGAGATGAGAGCATTGAAATGTAAAGCCAGAGGGATGGATATGGGTGCAAGGGGTAGGAGGAAAATATAAGACTCAAGGATGAGTGATGAGCGTAGAGGGGTAGGAGCAATGACTGAGGTTTTGGGGAAGTGTGGACACCAGGGTGGGGGTGCAGGGTAAGACGGGAGTTTCCATCAGTATGCTCATCTCCCTCTGAGAGTCCCATATTTCCCTTTTACCCCCTTCACCCCCACCCTGTCCCATTACACCTGTATACCTCCTTCAAGCTTTACATTTCACACCTCCTCTCCTTCTGAAACATTCTCACCTTTACATCTCTAGTCTTTGTCACTTACTCCACAATCACCCCCTCACCTTATCCAGGGGGAGCGGGTACTATGATATGTTTCTTTCTCTAGCTATTCTGCAGCCTCTGCCCCTCCACTTGAACTTGAACTAACTTATCTATGGCAGTAAATTACAGTGTAAGTCTCATTGACAATAAGAAGAGATTGACATTTTATGAATTGAAGTCCATGAATTGAAGTCCATGCAGACCTAAATACTATGAGATTTTTTTTTCTGCAGCTTCTACCCCTCCACTCTTCAGAGCCAGTTCACACAAAAGTGCCATAATGAACAGTAATTTGATCATTTGCAGATTTGCCATCCCATCTACCTGGACATGCGTACATGTATAATTTCCCCATTGATATGTTGATATTGTCTTACCTAATATAAAACATGAAAAGATGTAAAATACTCCCCGACACATTTTATCTTCTATTATTAGGAGGCAGCAGTGTATCCCGGGTTATCATGCAGAGTGCTATCATCACTTCTGCAACATAACAATAAATCGAGCTATAGCAAGGTCTAGAAGGATGAAAGGTAATGATGCGACTCAAACAACAATTCTTTTTATTTACGGTCATATGATGTTACTTTGAAAAATGAAAAGATATATTTGAAGATGTTGATTTATTTTACTTTTCATTCCTTTTCTGTTTTCTTTTCCCTCTTTCAATTGAGTTCAAGACCCTGAAAAGCCTGAAGCAGGTGAATCACCTCAAGAGGCAGTTCCTGATGGTGAAGCAGATGAGACGGCCCCAAATAGACTGCTTCGATCCATGACAAGTGATGGTCAACAAACATGGACATGGGTGGAAAATTGTAGGTGGCGAATTGGACATTGACTAGGGTGATCTGCCTCCAGCCCCAAGCACCTTGCTAGAACTAACATACTGTTCATGCAAGAAAACAAACTGAGAAATCAAGTACAGGGAAGGAAGATGCTCATGTCAACAGCATGGTGAGCCATGTACAGATTTATGTCAGTGTGTTGACTGCAGAAACTCTATTACTGCAAAAGACTTGGAATCTGATGAAGAATATTCAGATGAAGATCAGATCCAGTTTAAATTCCAATTTGGAATATTTTGGAGGACCAAGAAACCAAGAAGTAATGTAAACAAATAAATTGGGGAAATAATTGATTATATAAAGTTTTATTTTAATGTCGATCGTTTCACTGTTTATTTGGTCAAATTATTTAAACAACGAGTGAATTACTTATGATAATGGCGTGCTGGTGAATGACAGTGCAACAGTCCACCCACCCATCCACACAGACATACATACACACATACATACATCCGTACGCACACTTCCATGCATGCACACATACATCCACGCATCCACACACATCTGCACACACACACATCCACCCGCATGCAGACATACATGCACACATCCATCCAGACATATACATCCACACACACACACAGCCACACATCCATCCATTCACCCACACATACATCCACACATCTACAGATACACGTTTGACAGGTATACACAGACACACACACAAACTAGATACTCAAACAATGCAACAATTTTAGGGTTCTTTTAGGTTAAAGCTAATAGCCCTCATTTGCAAAGGCACCATGAGGGGGTCTGTAACATAAATATAGGCTCATTGTAGCTTAAAATGAATACTCGTCGAGTAAACATCAGAGCATTCGATTCTTGGTCAGGATGTAACATTTACATCAGAATTAAGACTTTACTCTTACAGGTCTGTCCCCCAACCTGGCACTGCCCCAGTCCCACTATGGCCACGACCTCCACTCTCCCCACTATGGCAGTCAGTGGGGTTCAGTAAACGGGGGAACCCAGAGGATCTGTCCTGACCCTTTAAGTAGGCAGGTTCATGAGCCCATAAAACCTGGGACCTCTGCGGCAGTCTCATTCATTTTCCTATTAAAGTGACTGGAAGATGCCTTGCAGGTCTGTCCCCCAGCCTGGCACTGCCCCAGACCCACTATGGCCATGACCCCCACTCTGCACACTGGCAGTCAGTGGGGTTCAGTAAAGGGAGGAATCCACAAGAACTGCCCTCACCCATTAATTAGGCTGGTTCAGGAGCCAGATCTCTGGAGCAGTCTCATTCAAAAAACACTCACAATTATATTCATTATATTATTTTTATATAGAAACATAGAAAATAGGTGCAGGAGTAGGCCATTCGGCCCTTCGAGCCTGCACCGCCATTCAATATGATCATGGCTGATCATCCAACTCAGTATCCTGTACCTTTTTTTTCAAAGCCACATTATAATATATGATTACAGTCATATTTACGTCATATATATATACATAGGTATAATAATATAGTTTAAATGGACTGCAACACGGAAATAGGCTGCCCATGGTGTAATATTGGCCACTAGATGGCGCTTACTTTCCCGATCTCAATTTCTAATAAGTTTAATTATTTAATGTGCAACTTTTGGCACTGATGAGTTATGACTTTCTTCTCAATTATATTTCATCTAAATCTATGGAAAATGTCATGTAGTTCCGAGATGTGGGTCACGAAAATGGATTTCTAGACACATTTTTGAGCTCGACCCACAGCCTAAATGGAAAAGCAATAGAGAACAAGTTGCTAATTTCCTAGTATAAAAATGGCCATAACTTTGTTAATACTGAAGATACGAAAGTGAATTAGGTGTCAAATTAAACTTCATATTATGTTTTATTTGAAGGGATAAATTACAGGCTTGGTTTAAAATCTCAAAATGTTGTAACATTCCTACATAGTAAATGTTTACCTGCAGTTCACCGCATGTCCTCCAGTTGGCTTCACCGCATGTCCTCCAGTTGGCTTCACCGCATGTCCTCCAGTTGGCTTCACCGCATGTCCTCCAGTTGGCTTCAACGCATGTCCTCCAGTTGGCGCTGCGTGGCAACAGTACAGGTGACGGGTGGTGCAACCTCCCTATGGGACTGGTGTTTGAGAGATGAGTGAAGAGAGGAAGGGAAAGGACCCGGTGTTGGTTGGTGAGTGAGTGAGTGAGGTGGGGAATGTGCTCACCAGGGTGAGGGAGGGATGGGAGTGAAGGGAAGGACGTTCATCTCCATCTTCTTGCCCCATATTTCCCTTTGACCTTCCCACCCACCTCCCTCTGGCTCTACATTTCCCAGCTCGTCCTGATCCAACAAGTTTCATCACTTTCACCTTCATCTTTGTCACTGACTCCACCATCTGCCAGCGGCGGCGCAGCCTCTGCCCTCGCTTTCCCTCCTCCCGCATGACAGAGCCGAGCCGCCCGGAGCCGCCCACCCCCGCCCGGCCGCTGCTCAAGGCGTCGCCACCCGGTAGAGCGGGCGGGGCCTCCCTGGGGCGGCGGCTGCTGCTGTTGTTGTTGTTGTTGCCCTGACCCGCCCCGGCCCAACACGTCCTTCTGCTCCTCCCTCCCTCCCTCACTCACTGGCGCCGCCGCCGATGTCGACGATCCCCGGCCGCTGCTGCCCGTCTGTCCGTCCGTCCGCTCGGCCCAGCATCGGGGTGGAGGAGCCTCGGCCGCTCGTCAGCCGGCGCTCGGTCGGTCGATGCCGCCACAGGTCGATTCCCCGGCAGTTTCCAGTCTCCACCGGGGGAGGGAGGGAGGGAGGGAGGGCGCGGCCCCAGCGCCGGTGGGTGGGTTGGTGGATGGAGCCAGTCCCAACCTGCAGCGGTGGGTGGGTTGGGTTGTGGGGCGAGGCCCGTCTATGCCGCAGCCCGCCCGCCGACAAAATGGCCGCCGCGGCCTCCTGTCACATGGCAGGCGTTGGACTACAAAAATGGCCGCCGTATGACCGCACGATGACGACAAAAATCGCCACAACAAAAATGGCCGCCGCCGCCGCGTCTCCGAAAATGGCCGCCTCGTGACTACAAGAATGGCCGCTTATGCGACTACAAAAATGGCCGCCAGAGAGCTACAAAAATGGTGTAGGTTTTAGTTGCAGTTGATTGAAGACACAAATGTGAAATTTTATTTTTTGATATTTTGATATTTTATTAATACAAGATGACGTTACGGGTCGAGACCCTTCTTCAGACTGATGTGAGGGTGGGAGGCGGGAGGAAGAAAGGAAGAGACCGAGACAGTAGGCTGTGGGAGAGATGGGAAGGGAAGGGGAAGGAGGGAGAAAGCAAGGACTACCTGAAATTGGAGAAGTCAATGTTCATACCGCTGGGGTGTAAACTGCCCAAGCGAAATATGAGGTGTTGCTCCTCCAATTTACGGTGAGACTCACTCTGGCCCTGGAGGAGGCCCAGTACAGAAAGGTCGGATTCGGAATGGGAGGGGGAGTTGAAGTGCTGAGCCAGCGGGAGATCGGGTTGGTTAATGCGAACAGAGCGGAGGTGTTGGGCAAAGCGATCGCCAAGCCTGCGCTTGGTCTCACCGATGTAGAGCAGTTGACACTTAGAACAGCGGATGCAATAGGTGAGGTTGGAGGAGGTGCAGGTGAACCTCTGCCTCACCTGGAAAGACTGCTTGGGTCCTTGGATGGCGTCAAGGGGGGAGGTAAAATGACAAGTGTAGCATTTCCTGCGGCTGCAAGGGAAAGTGCCAGGGGAGGGGGTGGTTTGGGTGGGAAGGGACAAATTAACCAGGGAGTTATGGAGGGAGCGGTCTCTGCGGAAAGCCGAAAGGGGAGGAGATGGGAAGATGTGCCAAGTGGTGGGATCCCGTTGGAGGTGGCGAAAATGTCGGAGGGTTATCTGTTGTATCTGATGGCTTGTGGGATGGAAGGTGAGGACAAGGGGGACTCTGTCCTTGTTACGGGTGGGGGGATGGGGAGTGAGAGCTGAGCTACGGGATAGAGGGGAGACCCTGGTGAGAGCCTCATCTGTAATCGAAGAAGGGAACCCCCGTTTCCTAAAGAATGAGGTTTGGAACACCTCATCCTGGGTGCAGATGCGGCATAGAGGAATTTGGGAGTAGGGGATAGAGTCCTTACAGGAAGCAGGGTGGGAAGAAGTGTAGTCCAGATAGCTGAAATGGATGAAGTCAGTGAGTTGTGCATGGGTGCAGGAGGTAGCACCAATGCAGTCGTCGATGTAGCAGAGGTAGAGTTCGGCGATAGGGCCCTCGTACGTCTCGAACAGGGATTGTTCGACGTACCCTACAAAGAGGCAGGCATAGCTGTGGCCCATGCGCGTGCCCATAGCTTTGCCTTGGATTTGGAGGAAATGGGAGAAGTTAAAGGAAAAGTTGTTGAGGAGACGGAGGAGAGTATCAGTAGACGGGGATTGGTTGGTTCTGTGGTCAAGGAAGAAACGGAAGAAACGGAGGGCTTTAAAACCCTCCTGGTGTGGGATGGAGGTGTGGAGTGACTGGACATCCATGGTGAATGGGGGCTGGAAAACGGAAGTCATGGAGGAGACTCGGGTAAAGCGACGGCTGTGAGCTGCTGGAGGGCGGTGGAGTGGCGAGGGTCAGTAGAGTCAATGGTGGAGGCCCACGTGGAGTGGAGTCTGGGTCAGCGGGCAAAGCGTCGGAAGTAGCGGTCAGCGGATGGCCTGTGAGGCTCGGCGGTCCCGGTGAGGCGGCGATAGTCGGAGGTACCGGTGAGGCGGCGAGAGTCGGAGGTACCGGTGAGGCAGTGAGAGTCGGCGTTATCGGTGAGGCGACGATAGTTGGCGGTCCCAGTGAGTTAACGAGGATCGTCCTCATCGGTGAGTGGGTGAAGGTCGGCGGCAGTGGCCACGTGACGGTCGGCGACAGCGACGTCTTCGATGATCCGGGCATGAGGTCGGTCAGGGTGGTGGTGAGTGCTGGTGCTGCTCCTCGTGGCAAAGATTGCGTCGCGGGACTGGGCCTGGTGGTGTTGGGGTAGGCGGTGCGGGCCCGGGGCCTGCAGGCGGTCGACAAGTAGGAAGCGTGGAGGTTGGGAGGTGAAACTAGGGCAAGACTTGCACAGTAGATTGCAGGGTCCTGGAGATTGTGACAGAAGTGAAACTTCCCCGACCTCAGTACAGAAAGTATGTGCGATCGCCAAGCCCTGTACATTTCAGTGGGGTGGGGCAGTTTGCAGGCAGCTTTACTCTCTCCACAGTTACTGCCTGACCTTCTGGGCTTTTCCAGATGTGCACAGCCCACAGACGGGGCAGCTGTGGTTGGGTTGTTCAATGGACAGCGAAATGAAACAGATGCTGCCCAGCTCTGCACGCACAGATTGTGAACAAACTGCCCTCGGCTTCACGTTCAATCTGCAGAGTCGGTATTTATTGCACGGACACTTTCTTTTCAGCATCACATGTAATCAATGAACTGATCATTAACTTTAACCCAACGGGCAATTCAAAGCACAAGGCATTGGGCAGAGAGCGAGGGGTCGGAAACACAGCGTCAAACTCACGACTAAACTCCACCTCACGACTAAACTCCACCTCACGACTAAACTCCACCTTACGACTAAACTCCACCTCACGACTAAACTCCACCTCACGACTATACTCCACCTCACGACTAAACTCCACCTCACGACTAAACTCCACCTCACCACTAAACTCCACCCCACGACTAAACTCCACCCCACGACTAAACTCCACCCCACGACTAAACTCCACCCCACGACTAACTCCACTTCACACCTAATCCCCCTCCACTACTCGCCGCCTCTCTGTGCTCCCGCTATTTATAGCCCCTCCCCCCCGGCCGGTGGCGGCTGGAAAAGGCGGCAAAAGCCGTCGCGAGTCTCCGTCTCCACCCACCCTCGCTTTCCCGCCGCTGAGGGGGAGGTGCTGCGGCCGCCGCGGGCGGGAGATGCGGGGCTGGGCTCGACGGCAACGCCAGCTCACGTACGCTCCCTCCCCCCCCGGCTCTCTCGGGCAGTGGCGCCTGCGCAGCTCTCCGTGCTCGGCCCCTCCCCCCAGCTGCGGAACAGCGAGGACAGCTCGAGCTCTCAGGGCTTGAGCTGTCCATGGGACTAATGAAATAATTAATAACCAGGGCGTCAGGGACTTATGTGGCAGCTGCTGCAGTGATGCATCTCCTGCAATGCAGCAGTACCTTGCAGGGAAGCAGCTGCTGCAGTGGTGCATCTCCTGCAATGCAGTTGTATCTTGCAGTGGCGCAGCTGCTGCAGTGATGCACCTCCTGCAATGCAGCTGTTGCAGGGGGCAGATATAGCAGCAGAGCGGCTGCTGCAGCGGAGTAGGTCCCTGCATTGAAGCCCCTCCTGCAGTGGAGCATCTCCTGCAGTGGAGCATCTCCTGCAGCTGCAGGGAAAGTTCAAGCCTCCACCATCTCCTCAGGCAGCGTGTCCCAGATTGCAACCACCCTCTGGGTGAGTTTAATCTCATCCACGTCCGTTTTATTGTTCTGTTAGTATAGTCTGGTCTGCAGTTCCTTGTTCCATCATCTTATTCTAATTGCTGACTCCAAATACTACGTTTCCTCATCTGTTCTTGCCCCATCAGAGATATTATCCCCTTTGTTCCACCAATCCACCACAACCCCTCTACAACTGAAAAACTTGTTTTTGTTGCTGTTTCCTACTCTGGTGAAGGGTCTCTGATCTGAAACTGAACTGTTTCTTTCTCCACAAATGCTGTCGAACCTGCTGAATGTTTTTTGAATTTTCTTCCATTTTTATTTCAGATTTTCAGCATCTGCGGTTCTTTGCTTTACACGTTCATTTTGATGTTGTGACCTGTCAACAGTGAATCAAAGGAGATCAGATACGTCGTGTCGTAATCTACTGGGATTCAAGTAACTAGTAAGTGTTTCAATGGGAAGGTTCTGCCTACTCGGGATGGGACTCCATTTTAGTTTAGTTTAGAGATACAGCACGGAACAGGCCCTTCAGCCCACCGAGTCCACGCCGACCAGCGATCCCCACACACAAACACTATCCCACACACACCAGGGACAATTTACACTGAAACCAAGTAGACCGTGGGCCGAAGTGCTTTTTCGTTTCATTTTGTGACCCAAATTACGTATTTACCTGTATTTGTAACATATTATGTAAACAAATTATATAAATCATACCTGCAAGTGGGCAAGAACAAAACCTGCACATATTTTTAAAATATCAGAAAAACCTTAAAAGGAGGCCTAAAGATTCTGAATCCTTGGGGAAAAAAAGTGACACGTCAGCTCTGCTTTGGAGAAGCACAGACTGGATCTCAATAGTTTGGAAATGTTGGATATATCTAATGTAATTGAGTTTAAAATAAGCAACATATAAAAGTAAAAATTAGGTAAAGTAAATTTCCATTTAATGAATAACACATTTGGAAAAATATATTCAAGTTTTCCACCACTCCAAAGTTAAGAATATAATCTCCCTGGCAACAGATTCCATAGGCTAACGGCCAAATTGATTAGAATCAATTTTATTTGAAAAACTGCATTTAATATTTCAAACAGATTTAAATTACGTTGTGGATTTTTTGTCAGAAGTTTAGGTGTCCAATCCTCATCTGAGTCGCTGGATTCATAAACTTGGGTTTGATGCCTTCTGCTCCGATTTGTCATGAATTCTGGCTTTGGTACATTTAATCCTGTGAAAAATAAAACATGCTCATCATCTGTTATGGCCAACTTCAGGTATTTATCTTCATTGAACTTACCCGTGCAAAATATCTGTGGAAACATCACTTTGCAATGTTATCGTTATTAATATTTCCTCCAGAGTATTCATGCTATTATTCAATTGATCATGTCTACTTGACGAATACAGCAAACAACCTAAAAATTATTTTTCAGAATTAAAGAATAATCAACCAGCATGAAGAAGATGACGGATGAGTATGTGTCTATTTCCAGGTCAGAAATCGCAATGACCAATCTTTCAGTTTCACACATCTGTGTGGTAAGTGAAATAGATCAGAATCCTTCTTTCCATTCCTCCAGGTTTAAAGTAATGGCTCATTCTTGCTGCCTGTACTGGCAGTGACACTTTGTGCCATGGTTGAGTAAATGGATTGAATAATGAACAACCAGGACCATCCACCTCTTCATCAATGGGAACATTGACCTTTGTCCAATCTCTGATTTCAGGACTGTGACTAGTACAACATTAAAAAGCATAACTGGGCCCCAATGTCTGTGGGTTTGTGTTATCCATGGTCACCATCTTCTGAATGACATCAAGCTTTGGTATTGATTGTAAAGTTAGTCCAATTTGAGATCACTGATGGGAATTTTTGAATATTGGTGAGGAACCTTACCAGGAGGAAATAGTCATCAGAAGCAAAACTGTACATATCCTGCTGCCAATAATCAGGGACTAATCACAAGTCTGCTGGGTGTGCTCATTTCATCACGTGGCATTAAAAATAAGGCATTACAATGGAGCTGCTGCCGTTACAATGGACATGATGTTGCAGTGGAGCAGATATTGCAGGGGAGCAGATGCTGCAGTGGAGCAGGTTCCTGCATTGAAGCCCCTCCTGCTGTGGAGCAGCCACTGCCGCAGTGGAGCTCTCGCTGCTGCTGCAGTGGAGCATCTCCTGCAGTGGAGCATCTCCTGCAGCTGCAGGGAAAGTCCAAGCCTCCACCATCTCCACAGGCAGAGTGTCCCAGATTGCAACCACCCTCCGGGTGAGTTTAATCTCATCCACGTCCGTTTTATTGTTCTGTTAGTATAGTCTGGTCTGCAGTTCCTTGTTCTATTATTATTGGCCAAATTAGAGATGTCACAAAATGGAGGATCTTTGCATTTGCAAGGCCTGCTTGGCCTCTTTCTGTGAAAAGTTTCAAGCTGCAAGTCACAGCTTCAAAGAGTCTGGACCAGAGATGGGAAGTGAAGGATAAGGTGAGGTCCAGATGTCCATTTCTTTGTTAAAATGTTGATGACTTTGCAGAAGAGCTCAGAGGTGCATGGTCAGCATTGGTCAGATAAGGTGGAGTTGTAAATACTGTTAATTATGTTGCAGAGTGTTTGTTCTGTTATCTTGTGATTTGTTAAAGTGTGAAACCTTGTTCAGATTGTTTGGGGAAATGTTTCTATACCTATGTAAACTATGTCAACGGAGTCCCTGCTAGAACTTTCTGTTGAACAATGTAATGGGATACTTTGTGATTGGGTTAGGGAACTGTCAATAACTGTATAATGTAATTGATATTTGTGATTGGTTTGTAGGGGCTGCCACCCCCATTTAGTTTCATGCCACAAGGTCCGATGACCTATAAAAGAGTGAATCCAACATGGATCGGAGTCGATCTTCTGGAGGTTCAGTTGGGACTGTGTGACTGTCTGGAGGTGTCTGCTCGCACGAGGCTGAAGGGCTTGAACGAGTAGAGACAAGGATCGGACCCGCGGTGGTTTAGGTATCGTATAGGAAGTTTGTGATTGTTGGAAGAATAAAGAATAGTTGATCCAGTGCTTGACTCAGTGTTTTTACTGAACTAGACTAAGGGGGGTAAGCTGTAGGAGCATAATTACAGTCCCATCATCTTATTCTAAATGCTGACTCCAAATACTACGTTTCCTCATCTGTTCTTGCCCCATCAGAGATATTCTCCCCTTTGTTCCACCAATCCACCACAACCCCTCTCTACAACTGAAAAACAACTTGTTTTTGTTGCTGTTTCCTACTCTGGTGAAGGGTCTCTGATCTGAAACTGAACGTTTCTTTCTCCACAAATGCTGTCGAACCTGCTGAATGTTTTTTAAATTTTCTTCCATTTTTATTTCAGATTTACAGCATGTGCGGTTCTTTGCTTTACACGTTGATTTTGATGTTGTGACCTGTCAACAACGAACCAAAGGAGATCAGATACGTGGTGTCGTAATCTACTGGGATTCAAGTAACTAGTAAGTGTTTCAATGGGAAGGTTCTGCCTACGCGGGATGGGACTCCATTTTAGTTTAGTTTAGAGATACAGCGTGGAAACAGTCCCTTCAGCCCACCGAGTCCACGCCGACCAGCGATCCCCACACACTAACACTATCCTACACAGAAACAGAAACATGGCTGCAAGAGGGCCAGGGCTGGGAACTGAATATTCAAGGGTATATCTCCTATCGAAAAGGCAGACAGGTGGGCAGAAGGGGTGGGGTAGCTCTGTTGGTGAGGAATGAAATCAGTCCCTTGCAAGGGGGTGACATTGAAACAGGAGATGTGGAGTCAGTATGGATAGAACTAAGGAAGTGTAAGGGTAAAAAGACCCTAGTGGGACTTATCTACAGGCCCCAAACAGTAGCCTGGACATAGGTTGCAAGTTGAATCAGGAGTAAAAATTGTCATGTAGCAAAGGTAATGCTGTGGTTGTTATGGGAGATTTCAACATGCAAGTAGACTGGGAAAATCAGGTTGGTACTGGCCCCAAGAAAGGGACTTTGTAGAGTGCCATTGTGATGGATTCTTAGAGCAGCTTGTATTGGAGCCTACCAGGGAGAAGATAATTCTGGATTTAGTGTTATGTAATGAACCATGAACTAATAAAGGAACTTGAGGTTAATGAGCCATTAGGAGGTAGTGACCATAATATGGTCAGGTTTAATCTACAGTTGGAGAGGGAGAAGGGTAGATCGGAGATGTCGGTGTATACAGTTGAATAAAGGGGACTAGGGAGCCATGAGGGAGGAGCTGGCCAAAGTTGACTGGAAAGATACATTAACAGGGATGACAGTGGAACACAAATGGCAGGTATCTCTAGGAATAATACAGAAGGTGCAGGATCAGTTCATTCCTAGGAGGAAGAAAGATTCCAAGGGGAGAAAGGGGCGACCGTGGCTGACAAGGGACATCAGGGACAGTATAAAAATAAAAGAGAAGAAGTGCAACGTAGCAAAGATGAGCGGGAAGCAAGATGATTGGGTAATGTTTAAAGAGCAACAGAAGATAACAAAAGACAATACGGGGAGAAAAGATGAGGTACGAAGGTAAGCTAGCCAAGAATATAAAGCAGGATAGAAAAAGTTTCTTTAAGTATGTAAAGAGGATAAAATTAGTTAAGACCAAAGTTGGACCCTTGAAGACGTAAAAGGTGAATTTATTATGGGGAACGAGGAAATGGCAGATGAGTTGAACAGGTACTTTGGATCCGTCTTCACTAAGGAGGACACAAACAATCTTCCTGATATAGTAGTGGCCAGAGGATCTGGGGTGACAGAGGAACGGAAGTGGCAGTGTGAGCTGTGAAGAGGATGTTAGGAGGTTGCAGGGTGACCCTGGACAGGTTGAGTGAGTGGGCAGATGCGTGGCAGATGCTGTATAATATAGATAAATGTGAGGTTATCCACTTTGGCGGCAAAAACAAGGGGGCAGATTATTATCTCAATGGGGTTAGGTAAGGGGGAGGTGCAGCGAGACCTGGGTGTCCTTGTACACCGGTCACTGAAAGTTGGCTTACAGGTCCAGCAGGCAGTGAAGAAAGATAATGGAATGTTGGCCTTCATAACAAGAGGATGTCAGTATAGGAGTAAAGAGTTCTTCTGCAGTTGTATAGGGCTCTGGTGAGACCACATCTGGAGTATTGTGTACAGTTTTGGTCTCCTAATTTGAGGAAGGACATCATAGTGATTGAAGCAGTGCAGCGTAGGTTCACGAGATGATCCCTGGGATGGCAGGACTGTCATATAGAGGAAAGATTGAAAAGACTTGGATTGTATTCACTGGAGTTTAGAAGGATGAGGGGGGATCTTATAGAAACATATAAAATTATAAAAGGACTGGACAAGTTAGATGCAGAAAAAATGTTCCCAATGTTGGGCGAGTCCAGAACCAGGGGCCACAGTCTTAGAATAAAGGGGAGGTCATTTAAGACTGAGGTGAGAAAAATGTTTTCACCCAGAGAGGTGTGAATTTATGTAATTCCCTGCCACAGAGGGCAGTGGAGGCCAAGTCACTGGATGGGATTTAGGAGAGAGTTAGATAGAGCTCTAGGGGCTAGTGGATTCAAGGGATATGGGGAGAAGGCAGGCATGGGTTATTGATAGGGGACAATCAGTCATGATCACAATGAATGGCAGTGCTGGCTCGAAGGGCCTCCTCCTGCATCTATTTTCTATGTTTTCTATGAAGGAAATCCACATTAGGCAGGTAATGATGTTGGGTAGACTGATGGGACTGAAGGCTGATAAATCCCCATGGCCTGATGGTCTGCATACCAGGGTACTTAAGGAAGTGACTCGAGAAATCGTGGATGCATTGGTGATAATTTTCCAATGTTCTATAGACTCAGGATCAGTTCCTGTGGATTGGAGGGTAGCTAATGTTATCCACTTTTTAAGAAAGGCAGGAGAGAGAAAACAGGGAATTATAGACCAGTTAGCCTGACATCAGTTAACCTCATTCAAATGGGCAGAGGATGGGTTTCGCTATCTCGGCGTTTTTATCACAATACCCTTATCTGATATGTTCCGCACAAACTTTCTGCCTCTGGTTGAGTGTTACGACTCCCCAAAAGCAGGCAATCCAGAGCCGCGTAACACAGTTCAAAAGCCAGGTTTAAGTTCAAAAATAGTTTAATTATTTAATAACACACCAAAACTCAACCTGATTTAAACAACCCAGACAAGGATATGAATGAATTAACAAACAACTTAAAATTGCTCAGGCCAGCCACGCGATGGACCGTCGAACCCGAGGCTCTAAACCTGCCTAAAAGAAAGCTATCCCTGAAACAAAAGACCGATAATGTCTAAGGACAGCCCAATTCAATATTTGGTACTACGTAATGTGGAAATTACACGAAGTTCAGTGCCATGTGGCCCAGGCATTCACAGCTCACACCAGCACAACCTCACGAGGCAGGGTCGTCGTCGAAAAAGAGAGGATTCTGGGAACTCTTCTATTTATACTGGGGATGAGTCACCGTCACCTGACGCAGCTCAGCCAATCGGGTACAGGAGCCTCAACCCCTTGTTGTCCCCAAAGATACTAGAGGAGCAAGATAGACCACTCCTCCGAAATCCAATGGACTGGACGTATAGTATGCAATGGAACATCACGGCCGCCATTTTCTAATGCAAAACGCGACTTCCGGTTTGCCTCCGCTGCTTTGATCCAAAGATTATATAGCGGAGCGGAGCGCCTCTAGTATCTTTGGTGTAATCCGCTCTATCATCCTTGGTGTAACCAGTGTAATTAGTGTTGTAGGGAACAGTGTTTGATGTAGCGCATCTATCACCTCACATATTTTAGTTAATTTTATTGTAAATGTTTTCCCCGTTCCCCCATTTCCCTCCCATCTTTCCTCCCTAGCCGCCACCTTTGCATAGTTTCCCTTGCATTGTATTGTGCAGCTTCCCTTGTATTGCTTTAACACACACTGTGCACAAAATTAAATGTAACTTATATATATATTTATATGTTTGTGTGTGAGAGGCAAGTTAAGGGTCTGTCCCACCAGCATGCAATTGCATGCGTCCAGCGCGAACAAACGTGGTCGCTTGTTTTTTTAAATGTGCTATATAAATAAAAGTGACTAGACTTGACATATTTCTCTAGTTTCTTTCTTCAGATTTCCTCTAATTTGTTTAGCAACATTTTTCCTTCAATCTCTGTGTGTATGTATATATATATTTGTGTGTGTGTATCACTATATATATATATATATATATATATAAATATATATATATACATACATATGTGTGTGTATATATATAAATATATATATACACACACATATATATCACTATATATATATATCACAATATATATTACAATAAGTGTGTATATACATATATATACACATACTTATTAGTATGTATACACATATATATACACACACATATATATAAAATATATATGAAATCCTAATATTGTGAATAAAATATCCATGACATGAACACAATGTCGAAATATTTTTCCATTCTTTCATTCTATATTAGCGTAACACAATGTAGTGCATACATCCTTACATATTTAAATTCAGTCGATAAGTTGGTCAAATAATATAGATAGATATAGATAGATAGATAGATAGATAGATAGATATGCCTTTATTGTCATTCAGACCGAAGTCTGGACGAAATTGCAGCAGTCATACATATAATACAATAAAAACAACAATAAACACATATTAACATCCACCACAGTGAGTCCACCCAGCATCTCCTCACTGTGATGGAGGCAAAAGTCTTAGGTCTGCAGTCTCTTCCCTCCTCTTCTCCCTCTGCGCTGAGGCGATACCCCCCGGGCGATGTTATAACAGTCCCGCGGCTCAAACACCGCGGCCCGGGGTGGTCGAAGCTGCCGCCCACCAGTCCTGCAGACGTAGCCGCTGGCCCGCGGCCGAACCCCGGACTCAGGCCACCACCGCCAGAACACCGTCCCAGCCACCCTCTTCCCCGGGCCGGGCCGCCCCGACTTGGGCGTCGCTTCTCCCTCCGGCCGGGCCGCCCCGATATGGGGACCTTCTTGCTTTTTTCGAGACATGGATTTTTAAAACTTGAATGTCTCATAACGATACATTCGTGGGTCAGCAGTATTTTGCACCAACCCCCAAATTTCAAATAATTCTAAATTGAACTTCATAAACAAGGAAAACACTTTTTATTTACATCATTTTGTGCGCGACATATACAGGGTTGCAGTGTTTTGCATATCAGCTAATCAATAAAATTGATGTCAAATTCAACATATTTCAAACAAAGGACAACATTTCCAACTTATATACAATAACTAGACTAAGTTGGGTCCCAGCATCACACGGGAGGGCTGGTCACCCAATGCAATATTCCACCTCTCCACCAATTCCAATATTGCTGGCCAGTGGGGGGGGGGGTTCTGTTGCGCTAGTATGGGTGTTTGTGCGCCGAAGGGACTTGTTTCCAGAGGGCTAGTGTGGACATTGTGGGTCGAATGGATTCTTGGGCTGGCAGCTCAGTCACTGAGGCCTGGCAGTACAGTCACTCAGACCTGGCAGGCTGGCAGCTGAGAAACTGCCAGAAATTCTGCCCAAAACAGGTGACAGACTCTGTGAGAGAAGGGGGAGAGGGTGGACTGAATGGATTATTGGCCTGGCAGTTCAGTCACTTACAGCTGGTGGGCTGGCAGTTCACTTACTCACGGCTCGTGGGTTGGCAGTTCTGTCACATACGGCTGGTGGGCTGGCAGTGCAGTCACTGACGGCTGGAACCGATATTGCACCACCCACTCAATTTTAAATAATTCATAATAGAGATCCATTAACATACTTCTCACTTTATTTCTGACATGCATGGTAAGATTTACATAATTAACATTATTCTGTGCGCGAGATATACAGGGTTGCAGTGTTAAGCATATCAGCTAACCAGTGAAAGTGATGTACAATTCAACGTATGTAACACAATGATAGCCCCACCCCTGCTTACACCAAAGACCAAAACGTCCAACGAAGATACAATAATAAATAATCGCCATTTGCATTGTTTTGTGCAGTTAACAAATCACAATTTCACACAATGTACATAAGACGGCAGTTATTTGACAAATACTCCGCAGTTCGGTGTAGATCATGTCCACTGTCGACATTTGAAATTAAAGAAAATATTATGCAGTCAATATGTTCTTATTCTGCATTAAATAACAGAGATATAAAGAAAATGCTCTTTAGGAGAAATTGAGGACTCGACTATCTGAGATCAATGATCTAACTACAGTGAGAGATTGAACAGGCTAAATAAAAATTTCAATATGCCACAGAAGTAATAAATGTTTTCTTACCTTTCCTCCTTAATGGGGAACCTGAAGAAAGACAAGTCGGGTTGCCTACATTGCCGATTGTTTTTCTCAGGTCCATCTGGAGCACACGGTATTGGGGGTAGGGTGTTGACATGGATAGAAAATTGGTTGGCAGACCGGAAGCAAAGAGTAGGAGTGAACGGGTCCTTTTCAGAATGGCAGGCAGCGGCGAGTGGAGTGCCGCAAGGCTCGGTGTTGGGGCCGCAACTGTTTACCATATATATTAATGATTTGGAAGAGGGAATTAGGAACAACACTAGCAAGTTTGCGGATGACACAAAGCTGGGTGGCATTTTCTGAATAGTCTTTAAAAGTCAAGACAATTTGGCAAACACTTTGCAAGGAGCCAACACATTTTCTGAAGAGTCTTTAAAAGTCAAGACAATTTGGCAAACACATTGCAAGGAGACAACACATTTTCAACTCCTACCTCGACAAAAACCTGGACCCACTGCAGTTCGCTTACCGCCACAACAGATCAACGGTGGATGCGATCTCGCTGGCCCTCCACTCTTCTCTGGGAAACTTGGACAACAAAAACTCATATGTCAGGCTGTTATTCATTGATTATACCTCGGCATTTAATACAATCATCCCCTCCAAGCTGGTTACCAAACTCGCAGAACTGAGTCTCTGCGCATCCCTCTGCAATTGGATCCTCGACTTCCTCATTCTCAGACCAGTCTGTCCGTATTGGTGGAAATGTGTCAAGACTCGATAACACTGTGCACGGGTGCACCTCAAGACTGCGTGCTCAGCCCCCTGCTGTACTCAATCTATACTCATGACTGCATAGCTGGACATAGTGCGAACTCCATCATCAAGTTTGCTGACAACACCACTGTTGTGGGACGTATCACTGATGGGGATGAGTCAGAGTATAGAAGAGAAGTCGAGCAACTGTCCATATGGTGCCAGCACAATAACCTGGCACTCAACACCAGCAAAAAGATTACAAAAAGTAGTAAACACTGCCCAGTCCATCATCGGCTCTGACCTCCCTTCCATCGAGGGGATCTATCGCAGTTGCTGCCTCAAAAAGGCTGGCAGTATCATCAAGGACAGAGCCATCCTGGCCACACACTCATCTCCCTGCTGCCTTCAGGTAGAAGGTACAGGGATCTAGAAGACTGCAACGACCAGGTTCAGGATTAGCTACTTCCCCACAGCCATCAGGCTATTAAACTTGGTTCGGACAAAACTCTGAACATTAATAGCCCATTATGTGTTATTTGCACTTGATCAGTTTATTTATTCATGTGTGTATAAATTTATATAATTGTATATGGACACACTGATCTGTTTTGTAGTCAATGCCTACTATGTTCTGTTGTGCTGAAGCAAAGCAAGAATTTCATTGTACAATCAGGAACACATGACAATAAACTCAATTGAACGAACTTGAACAATTGGATTACTTCAAATAAATAATGTTTGAAAATTATGCACTTTACTTATGTTCCACTTTTTAAAGTTTTTTACATCTCCTTTTAACAGTCATGTTATGCATTTTTCTATTCTTGAATTTGAGTCCATAGTGCATGTGGATACTCACAAAGATTGCTACAATTCTAATCTTGACTCTATTGCAGCACAAGTTCATGTCTTTGTATTGCTGTGTGTTATGTATTGCTGTGTTTATTAGATGGGAAATGTTATCCCTGGTCATCTTAACATCATCAAATTCTGTGTGGAACACTTTCTCGCACACTTCACAGAACCCAAGAAAGTATTCCGAAGGCACCATCAATGAGCCAAAGTCAGACGTTGATGTGTCGTATGCTTTGTGATGGATGAATATGAGTGCAGGATCTACTAAAGTGGCATCCGTTCGTAATAGAACTTCTCTGCATGTGTGGCATTTTGAGGACAGTTCATGTGAAGAGATGATTTTGTGACAGATGTGTCCTGCGATGTAAGCTAGTGTATTCCCTTCAGGGAGATCTAGTGAAATGCTGCAGACTGCATTGTGCTGTTTTGTTTTATTGGTATGGGAGATAGATGGAGATGGTTTCTTGACTCTGTTTTTTGTTAGTGTTTGCAATGTTAAGATAAATCTGTCTGAGTCAGGGGAACAGTTTGTACTCACAGATGGCTTTATCAGTTCAGCCACCATAACCATCCGGAAAGCACATCGAAACTCCTTCGCTGATGGATTTTCTCTGCATCCGCCCTTTCGCCGAATAGTGGAGAACAAATTCTCTACAACATCCTGATTGATCCGAGATGTGAACATAAAACGGGCGTCTGTGCTTTCCTTTATGTGCTGCCACAGCTGTGAAATGCAAGAAATTGCAAGCCGCCATCCCTTGACAAACAACACATTTTTAGCTCCAAGCACTGTCAAGCTTCGGAGTACAGTCAAGCATGATTCAAAGAATGACTTATGCGCAGACTTTTCAGAAATAGGCCTCCTTAACATTTTGGGGTCCTTGAAAAACCTGCTGTTAAATGAGTCAAACAGTCCATCAACCATTTCAATGAACTCTGCCGTATAAACAGCCTCCCCAGGTAACTTTCCAAGAGCTGCATAGGTGTAGACGCCTGCTGCTACCGAATGGCTAAGCACCTGCGCAGCCTTGTTGACTCTCATTTTAGAGAAGCTGTTTAAAACAAAATGGCCTCTGTAGTATTCGTTTTCATTGATAATTTAATCTGTTGTACTCTGGTTAATTTATGGGCCTTTCTAATGGGCAACTGTGAATCATGCTCATAAAATGTGTAAATATGCACCCATTTGATATGTTTTTTTCTGCCATCCTCTCCCTTGACCTCCCTTGACCTCAAAAACATATTTCTCCAAATTTGAGCGAGTGTTTTTCAACAAGTGGGGTGGGTCATGCATGCAATAGATATTGGTTCCCCCGTGGACGAAGAAAGGATGGTCTTCTGTCACACCCAAGTTGGAGTACAGTCGAATATTGCTTGGGCCTTGGTCACAAACAACGGCCTTAGGCTGTAATCCAATAGCCTTAACCTTCTGTAAACATTCATTGAGTAATGTTTGTAGTTTGTCAGCCGTTGTGCAGTCCCGTGAAAGAAAGTAACCTACAGGTTGCTTCCATTTCCCCATCAAGCCTCCAACCATGAAAACTAGGGCATGGTTGGCAGGCCTTGATGTCTTCCCTAGGGATCCAAAGTCCTCAAAACCCTCCACTGAATCTTCAGTAATATTGTAAGAGAGGCTTGCACGTAAACTCATTTCGTCAAAGGAGACTACACATAATGTATCCCTCTCTGACATCCCCGCAACCCTGTCTTTCAAAAGTTCAAAGATCTCAGGGGGAAACCCAGGCCTCACTTCAATATTGCTCAACCACCTACGTAGTGATGAGATTGATGGAAGTGTGAAAATGCACTGGCAGAACTGATATGCTCGGGGACTCTGGTGGTAGAGGGACAAGGCAACCACCTTGTCTGAATAACTCCATCGTCTTCCTCTTGCACTTCTACGTCCAGCCGCATTACGCAACTGCGACGCAAAGAAAGACAGTGCTGGTTCTTGTAAAAATTCACCAGCCCCTCAGATCAAATCACTAATTGTCTTAATTTCTGTAGTATTCTTTTTCATTGATAATTTAATCTGTTGTACTCTTTTTTTGAGGCGGAAAGTACGCTGTCTTTCCTTCTTCAGAGCTCTGCTGTCATTCACATTTGGTGTGGATTGAAGATCAGTTTTTCAGGAGTTGTAGACATTGCTGGGTTCCTTTACGATGAATTTTGTCTGCAGCTGAGCAGCAAGAATGTTTGGCCAGTATGTTGTGTGACACTGCCAAGACAAAAAAAATGAGAAAGGGAAAAAGAAATGATCAAGCATACTAATTAAAAAGATGAAGCACATACATGTAAATAAATCAGCATCTACTAATAAATATAATTAAAAATAGATGTGATGCACCAATTTCAATCTACCAGAAGAAAATCATGATCTTGATTTTTTGAAGATTTAAAAACATTAAATCAATTTAAATGTTGTATGAATTATGCTTGAGGAAGCTTTAAATGGATGTTCTTACTTTAATAAATACTAGTACGCATTCCATCAGCCCACACTGTAGTCTTACGTGTGATTATAGTTTTGTGAACATTTCACAAATGAAAATAAAAGTACCATACATGCCATACATATTGACCATTGGCAATTATATCAGTTGGATATAACCTTTTAATATTTAGCCAAAATGAGAGAATATATTTTATTTTAAAAAGGAAAAATTACTTGCCTCTTTGCTGTTTTAAAGGGCGTTGGTGAGGAAGGGAGGTTCTCATTCTTCCTCTTGAGTAACCTGCGTTGGGAAGACAGACGTTTTGGCGGGTTAGGAATGTCAAAGAGCGTTGGAACTGCATTCCAATTTTAGCCTGTTCTTGGTCTGCTTGTTGGAAAACTGGTCAAGTTCAAAGTGTAAAGAACAAAGACAACGTTGGCTGACAAGTACTCCGGAGTTCAGTTCAGGAGATCTTGTTTCTGGACCCACTGTTGACATCTGAAATTACAGAACATATCATTTAGGATTAACTACATGCCTGCAGAATGGATGATGTATCACTTAAGTGCAATTGTTTTCAGTGTGTGGAGAGACCTGTATATTGAAGATGCATTTTGCCTCTAATATGTCAATTTACCTTAAATTAGAAGAGAAATATTAAAAACTTCTTACAAAGACCATTAAGTATTTTCTTTCTATCCTCTTTTGGACCTAAGGCATAGCAGGGCTGCCAACTCTCACACAGAGGGAAGGGAGGAGAGAGGAAAGGGAGGGAGGGAAAGAACGGAGAGGGAGAGAGGGAGGGAGATCGAGGAGAAGGGGAGAGAGAGAGATCGATTCTGACTCCGCGGTGTTTTCCATCCAGCGCCGCCCGCCCTCAGACCGCAGACCGCAGATCCTCGATGTTGGTGGTCGGCGGTCACAGCACTCCGAGCGGCGACCCGGCAAGGCATCGCCCGCTCCGTGTTGGTGTCCCAGCGCTGAGAGAGAGAAGGAGAAAGAGAGAGAAGGGGAAAGAGAGAGAAGGGGAGAAGGAGAAGGGGTGAGGGGAGAAGGGGGAGAGGGAGAAGGGCGAGAGGGAGAAGGGGGAGAGGGAGAAGGGGGAGAGGGAGAAGGGGAGAGGGAGAGTGGAACGATGGCACGTTATAAGCCAGCCGACCCATTCCGGCCAAAGATTATAGAGCAGAGCTCCTCTAGTATCTTTTGATTCCGGCCGCCGCCGCCGAACCCCCCGCCCCACCATTGCACCCAAAGATTATAGAGCGAGTGGAGTTTTATAATCTTTGATTGCACCCTTCTTCACGGCGGGGCTTGTGATCTTTGCTTGTGGTGTCTCGACAATTCGAGGGACATAACGGGTAACAGCCGCCGCGTTCCCGGACTCGATTCTGAGCTCGAAAAATCTGGTGGCACTGGGCCTAATGTGTCCATAACGCGGGCCATATTTGGAGACCCCTGCCTTACAAGAACAAAACCAAAAACGTACAGAAGTGTTACAATTATTGACTTTATTATTGGTAAATAAAGATTTATTAAAAATAATTCTAATAACTTTCTAATGTACCGACAAACCTAGTTTCCCAATGACCGTTGATGGGAGAACAGAAAATAACATTTTTCAGTTCAGAATAAAATCGACAGATGTCAAATATAATATATTTTCTCACCTTTCTTTTTTATCGGGGAACCTAAAGAATGACAGGTCGGGTCGTTTACATTGACGATTAGAGCAATTGATAGCAGAGCAGTGAGATGAAGATTTAGATGTAGATGCCATGACTGTAGTCGAGGCACTCCGGTAAAATGGCGTCGACAACCACCCATGGCATACTACCCTTTTTTCCGCTGAGTGGCGCATCTTGCTCTGCTATATAATCTTTGGTGAAGAGCAGGTAAGGATAAAAGCGCTGCCATGCAGCGGGAGGCAGGAATGCAGCCAATGATGCATGGATTCCCTTTAATGCAGCCAGTGATGCATGCATTCCCTTTAATCCAGCCAGTGTGCATGCATTCCCTTTAATGCAGCCAGTGATG
The DNA here is from genome assembly GCA_038087875.1 of Malacoraja senta. Lineage (NCBI taxonomy): Eukaryota > Metazoa > Chordata > Chondrichthyes > Rajiformes > Rajidae > Malacoraja > Malacoraja senta. The sequence continues at coordinate 7,546 of JAXLNO010004147.1, read as the reverse complement.
CATGCATTCCCTTTAATGCAGCCAGTGATGCATGCATTCCCTTTAATGCAGCCAGTGACGCATGCATTCCCTTTGATGCAGCCAGTGATGCATGCCTTCTCCTTAATGCAGCCAGTGACGCATGCATTCCCTTTAATGCAGCCAGTGATGCATGCATTGCCTTTAATGCAGCCAGTGACGCATGCATTCCCTTTAATGCAGCCAGTGACGCATGCATTCCCTTTAATGCCGCCAGTGGCGCATGCATTCCCTTTAATGCAGCCAGTGACGCGTGCATTCCCTTTACTGCAGCCAGTGACGCATGCATTCCCTTTAATGCAGCCAGTGACGCATGCATTCCCTTTAATGCAGCCAGTGAAGCATGCATTCCCTTTTAATGCAGCCAGTGATGCATGCATTCCCTTTAATGCAGCCAGTGATGCATGCATTCCCTTTAATGCAGCCAGTGATACATGCATTCCTTTAATGCAGCCAGTGATGCATGCATTCCATTTAATGCAGCCAGTGATGCATGCATTCCCTTTAATGCAGCCAGTGATGCATGCATGCCCTTTAATGCAGCAGGGGGAACATGCACAGGTGCTTGCAGGCCGATCCCCGCATTTTATAATTCACACTATATTCACACTTAATATAGCCCTTCAGGCCGATTTCTGTCTTATTTCCAAACCATTTCCCCAAACTCACGAAGCCGACCTTGCGTGACAACGGCGTGGATGTGGGGAGCCCAGACCGGCCAAAACAGGCCCTTCGGCCCATTCCCCCCCTGCCAGCCCGCAGTTGGTATTGTGTGAATCGGGTCTACGTTCGCCCAAATCCCCTCTAGCAGAGGAGAGAGAGAGGGCAGAGAGACAGAGGGACTGAGAGAGAGAAACAGAAAGACAGAGTGATACAGCATGGAAACAGGCCCTTTGGCCCAACTTGACACACTGGCTACATGCCCCATCTACACTAGTCCCACATGCTGCCCGCGTTTGGCCCATATCCCTCCAAACCTGTCCTTATTCCATGTACCTGTCCAAGTGTTGTTATAGTCCCAGCCTCAACTGCCTCCTCCGGCAGCTCGTTCCATACACCCACCACCCTCTGTGTGAAAAGTTGCCCCTCAGGTTTCTATTCAAATTTCCCCACCCCCGCCTCTCTCACCTTAAACCCGTGTCCTCTGATCCTCGATTCCCTATTTCTGGGCAAGAGACTCTGTGTGTCTACCCGATCTATTCCTTTGGTGATTTTGTACACATCTATATGATCACCCCTCATCCTCCTGCGCTCCAAGGAATAGAGTCCCAGCCTGCCCCAACCTCTCCCTGTAGCTCAGGCCCCTCGAGTCCCGGCAACATCCTAGTAAATCTTCTCCGCGCCCTTTCCAAACTCAATGACATCTTTCCTGTAACACGGTGCTCAGAACTGAACGCAATACTCTAAACGCAACCTCACCAACGTCTTGTACAACTGCAACGTGACCTCCCAGCTTCTAGACTCAATACAGAGTCAGAGAGAGAGAGACATAGATACAGAGAGAGAGGGAGAAAGAGAGAGAGAGAGAGAGAGAGAGAGAGAGAGAGAGAGAGAGAGAGAGATAAGGAGAGAGAGAGAGAGAGAGAGAGAGACAGAGAGAGAGAGAGAGAGAGAGAGAGAGAGAGAGAGAGAGAGAGAGAGAGAGAGAGAGAGAGGAGAGAAAGAGGGAGAGAGAGAAAGAGGGAGAGAGAGAGTGAAAGAGAGACCGACACAGAGAGAGAGACAGAAACACAGAGAGCGTAGAGAGAGAGAAAGACATAGAGGGACAGAGACAGACAGAGACAGACAGAGAGAGAGAGGGTGACAGAGAGACGGAGAGAGACAGAGAGAGAGACAGAGAGAGACAGACAGACAGACAGAGAGAGAGATAGGTAGAGAGAGAGAGAGAGAGAGAGAGAGAGAGAGACAGGGAGACAGAGAGAGAGAGAGCAGTTTTGCTGTTTTTTCCCACTGTTTTGTGGGAACACTGCGGTGAGGTGAGGGAGTACATACAAGAGAGAGACAAATGTTGACTTTTTCCTCTTTTTCTTTTCTACAGATGTGAACAATGAAGGAGGATATAGGACCAGGCACCTGCTGCTGCTGATGCTGCTGTGGAAAACAAAGAATTTTGCTCTGAAACTGGAGCCAAGTTGTATTAAAGTGGGTGGGTCTTGCAATGAAATAAAAATAAAATTCATCAAATCAAACACTTGACTCTTATGATTATTATGATCATCACACATTGAGGCCTGAGGGCTAGTAAAGGCCTGATGAGCCTTAGGGGCACATCCTGGGCTAGTACAGGGCCTGATTGGCCGAAGGGACACTTAAGCAACTATTTTTGGTGGGGTGTAATCTGAGTTTTGAGTACAGTCACCTTTGACTATTATGATCATCACACACTGAGGGTGGTGGCTGGGGAGGGCTAGTGTGGGGACAGAGAACAGTGTGGGGGGGACAGAACAGTGGGTACAGAGAACATGCCTGATTGGCAGAAGGGTCACCTCCTGGGCTAGCACAGATGGGCCGATGAGGGAATGCTTTCTGCAATTTTTCCAGCCAGCCTTGGGCCTAAAATAGATTCTCAGCCAGGCACGCAGCAAAATCCATTTTCTGGCCTTTTCCCTGTGCTGGCTGGCTGGCTGGCTGGCAAGGTGCTTTTAAGCCTTTAATGCATCACAGAGCCATGAGGGAATACTTGCTGCAATTTGACCAGCTTTGTGGGGCCAATAATGCATTCTCATAATCTCTCTCTCTCTCTCCCCCCCCCCGTGTGTCCCTCCACCAGTACCACCCCCGTGTGTCCCTCCACCAGTTACCACCACAGTGTGTCCCTCCATCAGTACCACCAGTGTGTCCCTCCATCAGTACCACCACCAGTGTGTCCCTCCATCAGCACCACCACAGTGTGTCCCTCCTTCAGTACCACCACAGTGTGTCCCTCCATCAGTACCACCACAGTGTGTCCTCCATCAGTACCACCACAGTGTGTCCCTCCATCAGTACCACCACAGTGTGTCCCTCCACCAGTACCACCACAGTGTGTCCCTCCATCAGTACCACCACAGTGTGTCCCTCCATCAGTACCACCACAGTGTGTCACTGCATCAGTACCACCCCAGTGTGTCCCTCCATCAGTACCACCACAGTGTGTCCCCTCCATCAGTACCACCACAGTGTGTCCCTCCATCAGTACCACCACAGTGTGTCCCTCCATCAGTACCACCACAGTGTGTCCCTCCATCAGTACCACCACAGGTGTGTCACTGCGTCAGTTCTGCCCCATATTTATGCCTCCATCAGTACTATCCCACTGTGTGTCACTCCATCAGTGGACGGAGAGAGGGCAGCCCAGAGAGGGGGAATAGAGAGCGTAGGAGAGAGAGTAACAGTTCAGAGAGAGTGACATCAGTAAGGATGGAGGGAGAGAGAAAGAGAGGGGGGAGAGGTGCTGCATCATTCGCTGTTTTATTTAGGTTTAGGACAATTCTGAGGCGGCAATGTTTCTGTTCTCTGAGTGTCCTGAGTCTTTGGGTCGTTCCTCCACAGAGGTGATGAAGGAAGGCAGAGAATGTTATTGTCCCATGGTATAGTCAGATCTATTCCAGGCAAGCAGGGAGTGAATGGTTCCCGGGGTCAGTCAGCGGGAGTGTGGGGTTGAGGTCACAGTCAGTGAAGCCGCGATCATATTGAGTGGTGAAGCAGAGTGGAGGGGGGGGGGCATTTTAGTCCGAGGTGATATGTTGAACTAATTCCTCAACCTGTGGACAAAGGTCGCCCAGTCCAGTCCACCTTCAAACTGGGCACCAGATGCCCTGAGAGGGTCCCTGGAATTTGGCATTGCCTTGCTGCGTGAAACGGATTGAAGGAAATCAGACAAACAACATGAGGTGGAGAGTTGGATCTGATGGAGTTTGAAACAAATATCCCCTTTGCTGGAACAATGCCGCCGCTCCCAATTTCCACCCCTCAGTGTCTATCGCCACAATTCCCAGTCTTTGGAGTTTCTCAATCAATTCCCTGATTAAATCACAACCTGTCTCAGTAGGGATTTCACTGGGCTGATGTCCATCTGTTTGTGAATCATTTCTAAATCTCTATTTTTAAACTCTGTTGAAACTTCACTGTCCCGGTGGAGACGGAAAATGGTATAAAATCTCCAGGAATGTTCTGTCCCAGCATTTCATTCCGAGACATTACCGGTAGCTCACGAGGACTCGTCGCTGGGCAGAGAAAATGGGGCACAGGGTAAAATTGTATCAATATTACAGTGTGGAGAAAATCCTGTTCGTGATCATTGCTGCCGTTGGAGTCCCTGGTAAGTGAGCAGAACAATTCAAGTTTTATAACTCCATCCGTGTGTTAACTGGTGTTGACCTGATTCTCATCATGTTACAAGTTCCCAACTGATGATCGTTGTACAAGAATATGTGAAGAATATCAATCCTCTCAGTGAAATATTTGTGAATTAACGCTGCTGTGATTTGTCTTATTTTCAGACAGCTGAAACTAAGCCTCTTTTTCTCTCACTGCTGCCGGCCGGGAGCCACTAGAATGTTGTTCTTGCCTTCAGTGGTACCTTGCCCAGAGTTGTCCCAGTGCTCGGGACAGGCAGGCAGGCAGGCAGCTCTCCGGGACGGTGTGACTGGGAGAGAGGGGTTCACATTGTGAAGTTCACTGTGTCTGAGTTATTGATCAGAGTGAACACCCACTCCTGTGGACACTGTGTCTCACTGTGGAGTCTGTCTGTCACAGTCGGATTCCACCCACCGCCTGTTGGTCAATAATTGGATCGATCTCCTGAACCAGTGGCCGCGGATCTACCGACGTGTGTGTGTGTGTTGTTACTTCACCTGCACCATCTTGAGTCTGCTGAGATTAGCCGCTGTATGTCTAAACTAACCCGACTAACTCCCCCCCCCCCCCACTGTCTCTGTGCTTTGGTACATATACCCCACACCATCCATACATGGGGATAATAGGTTGCATTCCTGGCACCGGCTGGATTTCGTGTGTGGGAAAGAACTGCCGATGCTGGTTTAAATCGAAGATAGACACAAAGTGCTGGAGTAACTCAGCGGGACGGGCAGCATCTCTGGAGAGAAGGAATGGGTGACGTTTCGGATCAAGACCTTCTTCAGTCCCATTCCTTCTCTCCAGGGATGCTGCCTGTCCCGCTGAGTTACTCCGCTTTCTGCGTCGACCGTCAGGACCAGAAGGGGTGGACTCTCATTTGCAACAATTGGCCTCTGCTTCAGGAGGGAAGTGTGAAGGGCACCTTGTGTGGGGAAGGAGAGAAAGAGGAATATCAGGGATATTGGATATGGCGGCCATTGTAGTGCGTACTTCCCCCAGCTTTACCTTTACCTTTAGAAAGGAGATGAGGAGGAATTTCTTTAGACAGAGGGTGGTGAATCTGTGGAATACATTGCCGCAGACGGGGGTGGAAGCCAAGTCAATGGATAGTTTAAGGCGGAGAGTGATAGATTATTGATTAGTGCGGGTGTCGGGGGGTTACGGGGAGAAGGCAAGAGAATGGGTTGAGAGGGAAATATAGATCGGCCATGATTGAATGGCGGAGTAGACATGATGGGCCGAATGGCCTAATTCTGCTCCTACGAACTGCACTCTTGTGTAAAGTGTTTAAGAAGGAACTGCAGATGCTGGAAAATCGAAGGTAGACAATGCTGGAGAAACTCAGCGGGTGAGGCAGCATCTATGGAGCGAAGGAAATAGGTAACTATTTCCTGTCTGAAGAACGGTTTCGGCCCGAAACGTTACCCGTTTCCTTCGTTCCATAGATGCTGCCTCACCCGCTGAGTTTCTCCAGCACTTTTGTCTACTCTTGTGTAAAGTCCTTTCTGAATAATTTCCATTATCTGTGCTGAATGCTAACCTGGTTCTGGAAGGGCAGAGTTTTGGGGATAATGCAATAGATGAAGTAGTTTGCATCAAGAAGCCATTGGGATACCTCAGTGGAAGCTTGAGAGTGATGAGTGGTGAGTGTGGAATTCTCTGTCTCAGAGGGCGGTGGAGGCAGGTTCTCTGGATGCTTTCAAAAGAGAGTAGATAGGGCTCTTAAAAATAGCGGAGTCAGGGGATATGGGGAGAAGGCAGGAACGGGGTACTGATTGGGGATGATCAGCCATGATCACATTGAATGGCGATGCTGGCTCGAAGGGGCCAAATGGCCTCCTCCTGCACCTGTTGTCTACTGAACTGACTGTGGAATGAATCCATTAACGGAGCCACTCTGTTGCCGGATTCCATGTTGTCACTGCCTTCCCTCTGGAAGCCTCCCTCCTCGTCCCCATCAGATGCCGAGTTCCCAGAGCCCTGGTTAAACGCGGCCGGCCGCTCACGGTTAAGTCTGTGAAAGCGGCCCCATCACAGACTGTGAGCAGCAGCAGGGTTCACTATAGAAAGGATCATTGCGCCTATTGTAGCGGGTGGGTGGCTGCTCGTTCCCTCCCCGCCCTTTACCCCACCCGCCCGTCACCTTATCTCTTCCTCCCCTGAAGCAGGCAGGCAGCTCGGGCACAGTCGGAGCCGGCTCTGACATTGTTAAACTTGCAGCAGCCGCGCACCGACTCCAACACTCCTGATCTTGAGCTGAAAGTCGAGCCGGTGTTCAGCCCCGGAGACCATGTTGAGTAAATGCCCAGTGTCCGTTCCCTTGTCTTCCGCAGTGAATTTAGTGGCGATTGTGATCCTGTCCCGGGGAAAGTGTGGCCTCTCCACCTGCACCACTCGCTACCTGGTGGCCATGGCAGCGGCTGATCTACTGGTCGCCATCACCGAGGTCATTTTGTATCGGATCCGATCTCATTACTTTTATTGGAGTTTCCTGACCATCACCCCTGTGTGCAGTGTTAACTATGTACTGATGTTTGCAGCTACAGACTGTTCTGTCTGGTTCACCGTCACTTTCACCTTTGATCGCTTTGTCGCCATTTGTTGCCAGAAGCTGGAAAACTAAATATTGCACCGGAAAACTGCGGCTGTGGTTCTGGCAACAGCCGGCCTTCTGTTCTGTGTGAAAAACATTCCCCGCTACTTCACACGGGACCCAGATATATCATCGACAATGTCCCGTGGGGCTGTGTGCTAGTGGACAGTGCTTACACTGACCCCGGGTGGGTGGCATTTGACTGGATCGACACGGTTTTAACTCCGTTCCTCCCTTTCGCTGTAATGCTGCTGCTCAACGCTCTGACAGTCCGCCACATTTTAGTGGCCAGTCGGTCCGTAAGGGGCTGAGGGGTGAGAGCAAGGGGGAGAACCGCAGTGACCCGGAGATGGAGAGCAGGAGGAGGTCTATGGTTTTACTCTTCACCATCTCCGGCAGCTTCATCCTCCTGTGGCTGACGATGGTTGTAGAATTCGTCTATTATCATATCACAGGAATTGGAAATGATAAGAATGAATCTCAATATATCTTTCACTACGTCGGGTATTTGCTGAGGAATCTCAGCTGCTGCACCAACACATTTATTTACGCGGTGACCCAAGTCCAAGTTCAGGAGCATGTGAAGAGCGCGGTGAA